>LNAC01000042.1:5099743-5283670 GCA_002007465.1 Ailurus styani
ACCCCCCACCCTGCCCCTCAAGTTCCTCATATCAGAGAGATCATATGATAATTGTCTTTCTCTGATTGACTTATTTCGCTCAGCATAATACCCTCCAGTTCCATCCATGTCGTTGCGAATGGCAAGATTTCGTTTCTTTTGATAGCTGCATAATATTCCATTGTATATATATACCACATCTTCTTTATCCATTCATCTGTTGATGGACATCTAGGTTCTTTCCATAGTTTGGCTATTGTGGACATTGCTGCTATAAACATTTGGGTGCACGTGCCCCGAGGACCACTACCTTTGTATCTTTAGGGTAAATACCCAGTAGTGCGATTGCTGGGTAATAGGGTAGCTCTATTTTGAACGTTTGGAGAAACCTCCATTCTGTTTGCCGGAGTGGCTGCACCAGCTTCCATTCTCACCAAAAGTGTAGGAGGGTTCCCCTATCTCTGCACCCTCGCCAACATCTGTCGTTTCCTGACTTGTTGATTTTAGCCATTCTGACAGGTGTGAGGTGGTATCTCACTCTGGTTTTGATTTGCATTTCTCTGATGCTGAGTGATGTTGAGCACTTTCTCATGTGTCTGTTGGCCATTTGTATGTCTTCTTTGATTCTTCACCTTTCTTTACCAGTTTTCAAAACAAGGAGTTGACTTCCTTTCATTCTCTGTAAGTGGACAGTTCTTTAATTGTTGAATCATTACAAACTCATGAATTTAAACATACTTGATATGTTTCATTCCATTGCAATTCTTATCCTTATTGAAATTCATATTATCCCATATCTGCTCAGTGGGTTCCTCTGCAAGCCCCCTTGGTTCTTTTAACACAACTCTAGAGTTGACATCTTTTGTAGTCTTTTTGCTTTCTGGAATGACAAGGTATTTCAGGCTCATCTAGAGGATGGACAGAAGCTATGAATTTATCCATGGGGATGCTCTGAACCAGTGGTTGTAAACCAGTACCTAGGGACCAAAAGTAGCTACCAGACTTGTTGTCTTTTTTTTTTCTGAAAGAAATAAATTAGTCACTCAACAATGACAACAGAATAACTTTTTCAGCACTTACTATGTGCCAGTTGTTGTACTAGTTGCTAGAAATATTATAGTTCATAAGATATAAAACTGCCTTTGAGGAGTTTACAGTCTGATGAGGAAAATAATATAACCCATAACACAACATTAAGTGACCTTGTAGACTCTAGGATGGTGTGAGAGTTCTTAGAAGAGATCTAATTCATGGTTTGGGGAACAAAGAAACAAAATATCACTCAATATTCTTGGTTTGTCTTTTCCCCCCTTATGTTCATTTATTTTGTTTCTTATATTCCACATATGAGTGAAATCATATGGTATTTCTTTCTCTGGCTGACTTATTTCACTTAGCATAATACTCTCTAGCTCCATCCATGTCATTGCGAATGGCAAGATTTCATTTCTTTTATGGCTGGGCAATATTCCATTATATATGTGTATACCACATCTTCTTTATCCATTCATTAGTCAATGGATATTTGAGCTCCTTCCATAATTTGACTGTAGAGAACAAAATGATGGTTACTGGAGGGGAGGTGGGCAGGGGGATGGGTTAAACAGGTGATGGGTATTAAGGAGGACACTTTTGATGAGCACTGGGTCTTGTATGTAAGTGATGAATCACTAAATTCTACACCTAAAACTAATATTGCACTGTATGTTAACTAGCTGGAATTTAAATAAAAACTTGGAAAAAATATTATGCAATTTTATATTTCAAATATAAGTCTTCCAGCTGAAGAAAGATAAGGGAAAATTATTTAGACAGAGAAGGCATAAGTGAAACTGATTTTTTCTTTAATTAGAAAAGCAATCAACAAGTCTGTATTAAACATATTCTGTTGCCAAACTTAAATCTAATCCTGTGACCAATTTTTCTGTTATCACTGTATTTTCTCTTGCCAGAAATGTCCCTAAATAATATTTTTCTCCATAGAATACAAGTTTTATTTTTTATTTATTTATTTTTTTAAAGATTTTATTTATTTATTTGACACACAGAGAGAGATTACAAGTAGGCAGAGAGGCAGGCAGAGAGACAGGGAGAGGAGGAAGCAGGATCCCCGCTAAGCAGAGAGCCCGATGCGGGCCTCGATCCCAGGACGCTGAGATCATGACCTGAGCCGAAAGCAGGGGCTTTAACCCACTGAGCCACCCAGAATACAAGTTTTAAATCAGAGTCAAGGAATTTCTCTCCTAATCTGGACTGGATGAGTTAGTATCACTTTCTTTTGATGTTTTTCTTTCCAGGATGAGTAGTCTAGAATCAACCTTGAAGTTCCATGTAACTTGTGGGCATTTTTATACCATCATATTTACTTATTCCTTGAATTACCTTTTCTAGCTCACATTCATATTTACTTGTAACTGTTACTTTCTAAGATGCTGATATTTGGGGCCTCTGAGTGGCTTAGTTAAGTAAGTATCTGACTTTGGATCTGGTCGTGATCTCAGGGTTCTAGGATGGAGCCCCACTTTGGGCTCCTGCTCAGCAGGAAGTCTGTTTTTCCCCTCTGCCCCTCCTCCCACTCCTACTCTCTCTCTCTCTCAAATAAATAAAATATTTAAAAAAGATACTGATTCTTGTACTCATCTTATCTTCTGTTCCTTTGCCCAAGTCAGCAGAAAATACTGAAATAGCTTTATCTGTGATAAAATCAATAGAAATAAAACTGCACTTATTAGCTTATTCTCATTATTGAAACTGATCATGATGAATCACATTCTAATTTATTATTTCAGCAAGAAGATTGATTGATCTAACCATTTTGAGCAATATTCTAGGCCTTTCCCCAGCACAGGTTTTATTTAACACTGCAGCTCTATTCCATTTCTTGAACCAACTATTTAAGACTGCTAAAATAATTTCCAAAAAGATAAAGTTGTGATTTTTCAGGCAAATATAAAGTAAATATCGGTGAAAAAAATCTTGAGCTCATTAATTAATGATGAAATCGGTAGGATGTTAAGATAGTTTGAGGAACATTTGAAGAGCTAAGTATTGACTATTAAGTATGGGAATGTTAAAATAAGATAAATTAGATACAAAACTGACTAATATCCTGTATATTAACCCATAACCTTTATAGTTATTTTTTTCACCAGGTAGAAGTTATTTGCATTTCTACCTAACAAAAATCAGCAAGTTAACCTTTGGTTAGTAAACAGTAAATCCAATAAATTACATTCCCCTAATCCTTGGGTGGCCATGGATCCCATAGGTCATTAATAGGACCTATTATGAACCTTTTTGCCTTTTTTCTATGTGGTGGATGGTTTTGGAATAAGACTTTGGTTCTCTTAGACTGGATTACAGAATTTTCTTTGTGTCTGAAAATTGTGAATAATTGGTGAAGTAAGCTCTTTGTCAGTTTTGTGTTCCACTATTAAACAACTGCCTAATAATTCACCTTTAATACTGAATTTTTGAGCAGTATAAATTACTTTAACTGGGAATGAGAGAATGGCAAAGGACATTGTTATATGCTTAATAGATTTATAGTAATGGTTATTGAGTAAATTCTCTATATTTTTATGTTCTCTAGGGTTTTCCAGGAGATATTGGGATTCCTGGACAAAATGGCCCTGAAGGATCAAAGGTAAAAAAAAAAAAAAAAAAGGAAGAAGAAATAAGAGGAGAGAAGTATTATATTTAGAGTTTTCTAATCTCACATTTCAATGAATGGTTAAAGAAAAAAGACTTTAGGAATATCAGAACATGTCTGGATATTTTTGAACTGTCTCAGGTGTGTTTAATAAATTGTAGAGCTTATTTTAAGATAATCAGGAAGTTGCTTGTGTGTTTAGTTGTTCTTTCAGCACCTGTTGCTATAGTTAGAATATATTATCCAGCTTTTTGGGTTCAGTTCATTGAAAATGATTTTCTTTGTTTGGTATGGACATAGATTAGGGGGATAATATTTTAAAAAAACATGAAACACTAAAAAAGGAGTTCTTGGAAGAGATGAAAAAACCTTAAAAGTCATAACCTATGACTTTTGGGTGAGAGATTTCTGGCCACTGAAACCCTTTAAGAGCCATAAAATGTCCTTTGATTAAAATACAAGGAAGTCTATGGTGTCCTGGAATTTATACATAGCACAAAATAATTGAAGAACCCTAAGCATTTTTAACTTCCTTAACTGTTGTCATGTATATATTACTAGAAATTAGCAAAATTTCTTTCTTTTTAAATTTTATTTATAGAAATATAATTATGACATAACCTGTTAGTTTGACATAATGATTTGACAACTTAATATATTATGAAATGATTACCACAATAAGTATAGTTACTATCTGTAGCCATATAAAATTATTGAAATATTGACTTTATTCTCTATTCTGTACATGATCTCTCCATAACTTGCTATTTTCTAACTAGAAGTTTGGAACTCTTAAGTCTCCCTGCTTATTTTGCCTCCCTGCCCTGACCCCTGTCCTCTGTGGTAATCAACTCTTTGTTTCCTGCATCTACAAGTCTGTTTCTGTTTTGTTTTATTTGTTCATTTTTATTTTCTAGATTCTATGGTAAATGAAATCATATGACATTTGTCTTTGTCTTATTTCATTTAGTACCCTCTAGGGCCATCTGTGTTGTCAAAAATGGCAAGATTTCATCCTTTTTTATGGTAGAGTAATATTTCAGTGTATATATCTATCTCATTTTTTTATCCACTCATCTATCAATGGACACTTAGGTTGCTTCCATATTTGGCTATTGCAGATAATTCTGTAATGAACATAGGGGTGTATATATCTCTGAAATGGTGTTCTCATTTTGTTTAGATAAATACCCAGAAGTAGAATTATTGGATCACATGATAGTTCTATTTTAATTTTTTGAGGAACTTCCATACTATTTTCCATAGTGACTACACCAATTTACATTCTTATCAACAATGTACAAGAGTTCCCTTTTCTCCAATCATTGCCAGCACTTACTTTTTGTCTTTTTGATAATAGCCAATCTGAGAGGTGTGAGATGACATCTCATTATGGTTTTGACTTGCATTTTCCTGGTAGTTAGTGATGTTGCACATTTTTTCATATGGCTGTTGACACCTGTATGTCTTCTCTGGGAAATTATCTATTCTCTGCTCTTTTTTAAACCAGGCTGTTTATTTACGTTTTATATTACATTGTGTAGGGGCACCTGGGTGTCTCAGTCAGTTAAGCATCTGTCTTCAGCTCAGGTCATGATCTCAGGTCCTGGGATGGAGCCCCGACATGGACTCCCCGCTCAGCAAGAATCTCCTTCTCTCTCTCCCTCTGTCCCTCCTCCCTGCTCATGCTCTCTTTCTCTCTCTCTCAAATAAATAAACAAAATCTTTTAAAAAATTGTATAAGCTCTTTATGTATTTTGTATATTAAGCCTTTATCAGATACGTGATTTGCAAGTATTTTCTCTCATTCAGTAGGTTGCCTTTTTTGTTGTTAATGGTTTCCTTTACTGTGCAAAAGCATTTTAGTTTGATATAATTCCGTTTGTTTATTTTAGCTTTTGTTGCCTTGCCAAAAACATATTGCTAAGACTGATGTCAAAAAGTGTACTGCCTATGTTTTCTCCTCTTTCATTCTTACTTTATTTGGGCTCTCGCTCCTTTTTCTTGATGAGTGTTACTAGAGGTTTTTCTGTATTTTTAAACCTTTTCAAAGAACCATCTTTTAGTTTCATTGATCTTTTTAATGTTTTTTAGTTTCTATTTCATTTATTTCCACTCTGATCTTTATTATTTCTTTCCTTCTGTTAACTTTGGGCTTTCTCTGTTTATTTGCTAGTTCTGTTAGGTATAAAGATAGATCGTTTATTTGGGATTTTTCCTGTTTCTTGACATAGGCCTGTACTGCTGTGGGCTTCCCTCTCAGAACTGCTTTTCTTGCTTTTGCCCATAGATTTTTGGAAAGTCATGTTTCTATTTTCATTTGTCTCAAGGTATTTTTTAATTTCTTCTTTGATTTCTTTGTTGACCCATTGGTTGTCTAGTAGTGTGTTGTTTAGTCTCTATGTGTTTGCGTTTTTTCTAGTTTTCTTCTTGTAATCAATTTCTAGTTTCATGTTGTGGTCAGAAAAGATGTTTGATATAATTTCAATCTTCTTGAATTTATTGAAATTTATTTTGTAGTCTTATAAGTGACCCGTTACAGAGAATAGTCCACATGCACTTGAAAAGAATGTGTATTCTACGGTTTTCAGATGAAATACTCTATATGTATATCTATTAAGTCTATCTGGCCTAATGTGTTGTTTAAGGCCAGTGTTTCCTTATTAATTTTCTGTCTGGATGATCTATCCATTGATGTAAGTGGGATATTAAAGTCTCCTGCTATTATTACTTTACTGTTAAACTTTTTCCATTTTTGTCTGTTAATATTTGTTTTCTAGATTTAGGTGCTCCTATGTTGGGTGCATAAATATTTATGAATGTTATGTCCTCTTCTTGGATTTGCCCCTTTATCACTATGTAATGGCATTCTTTTATTTTTGTTACAGTCTTTGTTTTAAAATCCATTTTGTCTTTTACAGGTATTACTACTGCAGCTTTCTTTTCATTTGCATTTATGTGGAATATCTCTTTCCATTCTTTCACTTTCAGTCTATATATGTCTGTAGACCTGAAGTGAGTCTCTTATAGGGAGTATATAGATGAGTCTTGTTTTTCTTATCTATTCAGTCACCCTATAGCTTTTGATTGGAGTGTTTAGTCCATTTACATTTAAGGTAGTTATTGATAGATATGTACTTATTACCATCTTGTTCATTGTTTTCTGGTTGTTCTTTTAGTTCTTTTCTGTTCCCTTCTTCTTTTGGTTCTTTCTCTTGTGTTTTGATGTTTTTCTTTAGTGTTATGTTTGGATTCTGTTCTCTCAATTTTTTGTATATGTATTGTAAGATTTGGTTTTTGATTACTGTGAGGTTTGTGTGTATTGATCTTATACATAGCAGTCTATTTTAAGCTGAGCATTGCTTAAGTTCAAATGCATTCTAATAACAGTACATCTCTTCCCTCTGCCAGTTTTATGTATTTAGACATCATATTTTACATCTTTTTATTTCATGTACCCCTTAACTATTTACTATATTTATAGTTGATTTTACTATTTTTGTCTTTAAATGTTCATACTAACTTTTTAAGTGGCTGATTCACTCCTTTACCATATATATTTGCCTTTTCCAGTGGGATTTTTTTCTTTCATATATTTTCTTATTTCTAATTATGGCCTTTCCTTTTGCAAGACTTTTTAACATTTCTTGTAAGACTGGTATAGTGCTGATGAACTTCTTTAGTTTCTTTGGGAAACTCTTCATTCTGCATTTGTTAGTTACTATAATGATAACTACTATAGCACTATAGTAAATGTCTTATGCACATCTTATTTAGTCTTCACAACAGCATAATGTGGTAGGTATTATCTTCATTTTACAGATGGTTAAGTTTTTGCCTCACCATCATATAACTATCAAGTGACCTAGCCGGGATTCTAACCCAGATATGATTTCAAAGTCTGAGTTCTTAACCACTTAGCTTTGGGATGAAATTGTGGAAAACATTCAATACCATGCTAAAGTGTTTCCACTTTATCCAAAGGCATCATGAAACAATCGATGGTATTTAAGTAGTAAAGTGTACTAGGTGATTTACATTTTAAAAACATACCTTTCATTCAGCATGGAGGGTGGTTTAAAGAGGAAGGAAACTGAAGGCAAAGAGATAAACTAGAAAAAGAAAAGCATTATAAAGATCTGAAATAGAACATTTAGTCAGCAAATATTCATTGACTACCCTTTATATGACAGCCATTATACTAGATGCTAGACCATCTACAAAGATAAAAAGTGTTGATCCCTACTTTCAAAAAAAAAGACTTACAATTTAGAGAAAGATATGCAAGGAAACCTTTATAATGACCATATGACTAATATACAATATGTAATGCTATGCAAGTAATAGGATAGGAGTTCAGATTATGCTTTGTAGAGAAGGTAGCACTTGAGCTAACATGACAAGAGTAGGAATTTGCAAACAGACAAGGGAGATTTGTGGAATTCAGGAAAAGGAAACTTACGAGAGGATGGAAATACAGTATGTGGAACATATACTGAAAGTTATTCATTGTTTATATGAAATTCAGACTTAACTGGGCATCCTGCTTTTTATCTGGCAACCCTATTGGTCACCTACAAACTTTCTGCATATACAACAGTGTTTTCTCCCGTCTTTTCTGTCTCCATAGAAGCAGGTTTGGAATATGGGGAATATAAGAAGTTTCATTCTGGGTATATTTAGTTTGAAGTACCTGTTTGACATCAAGGTGGAAATAATCAATAATGAGCAGTAAACAAAGCTTAAAAGGAGAGATAATAGCATGAGGGGATGTTGAGAGAGAACTGTAGTATAAAGACTGGAGTTGATAACTTCTATAATGTTTAGCCCTTCACCTGCTACATACTTGAATTTGATGCATATATAAACACCATTCACCCATTCATTTAGTATTTCATTTAACATATATTGGGTTTCTTTTATGTGTTTGGCCAAGTAATAAGTGTGAGATTATAAAGATTCCTAAACTATGGTTCCTCCCCTGGATGAGGTAACCATTTAGTAAAAGATAGCAAAAAAAACCAAACAAACAAAACAAACAAACAAACAAACAAACAAAAAAACAAAAAACCCCCCCCACAAAATGTTGTAAGAAATGCTATACAAAAGAGTTGGTGAGGTGCTGTGAGAACCTGGATAATTAAGGAAACAGATTCCACTCTAGGAAATTGAGAATTACTTTAAGAGGAAGTAATAATTAAACTTAATGTTTTGAAGAATGCGTATCATACTAGGTGAAGAACCAGATAGCTTTCTAAATTTTTTTCAGTTTGGAAATTTTGTTTCGCTTCAAGTTTTGTCAAGAAAAATGTCAGAGAACTGAAGAAATCCAACTGACCTCTTGAATAATACAATAGTGATCTTTAAAACTTCCTTCTCATTCCTTATTTTAGTCTTAGAATTACATTGTTTAAGAGTGGGACAAAACCCCTGAAAACCAGACATTTAAATGAATACCAGTGGTTGGATTTCCTATGAGTAATAATCACTTCGTGGATTCTTTATCTAAATTTACTCAGTAAACATGAACTAGAAGTCCCATCAGAAACAATGTCATTAGACTAATTGATTGTTTATATATCACTGAATTTTAAATAATATTTCAGCAAAGATGAAAAGAACCAGAAAATTTTAAAGGAAGAGGGACGTGATTTTGTCTTGTAGTTTAAGAGGAGTCTGGTTATATTTTTCTTCTTGGTGTTTCCTATTTTTATTGAAGTTGTTTCTAGAAACAGAAGGGAAAAAAAGTCAAACATACTGACCCTATTAGCATGAGAGTTTCTTTAGTAGTGTACACTGTATCATGGAAGCATCTTAAAACTTCCTTTATTTAAATATACATATCTTATTTGAAAAGTAAGGACAGTATAAATTTCTAAAGCTCCATCGAGGCTATTCAAGGTGGTCATCAAGACAATTATGTGCACTCTATGTGAAATACATGGTTACCCTATTTGTAAACAAATTGTGTTCTTTCCAGAGCAATTTGGCACAGCTCTAAAGAAGCCTTTTATTTTCTCTTCATTTTCTGCCAGTTGACTAAAAAACCTCAAACTGAGATTGGAAACTTGTGTTGATTATGATTCTACTGATTGCGAGAATGTGTGTGTATGTATGTGTGTATATAGATACAAAACACAGTTTAGTGAATCTTTTTTAAGAGCTACCCAATTTAGGCATCTGCTTTCAAGCATGCCACAACATTAGAAAAACCACATCCTTTGCTGCTTACTGCAGGAAGTGAGTACCCAATAAATATTCTCTGTTCTCCAGTAAACAGAGGAATAATTTATTTGTTGCTGTTTATGTGTTGTTACTTTGGCTATGGAATTAGGGATGGTAAAATAGGCTGTTATTTTCTATTGTATAACATCTCTTATAAGTTTTTAGAGAAAGCCTATTTGTGAAGTTATTTTACACAATATATGAGAATAACCTTCATACTGAGTTATTAAAGTATGTCATGTGATCACCTGTATAGAGGTGAGCTAACATGGTAAGAGGAAAATGTATAACTCTAAATAGATTTCTAAGATCACCTTGACCCCACTCATATTTAATGATAAATCAAGTTTTCTGTATTATTTATCATTTTATTCTCCAGATTTAATTTAGTCAGCTAAGAAATATGAGTTTGTACAATGAACAATGTACTGTGTTAAGCAGTTACTTGAAAACAAGATTAAAACATGGTCTTCTGTCTGCTAGGAACTTGTAATTTTCTGAAAGCGTGAGATTTCCACATGTGAAAAGTTAAAAAAGCATAACTAGGCAACACATAAGTAAACAATAAGGAACTCAAGGGAAGAGGAAAGAATGACTAATATGGCCATTTTTCTGAGAAACTTTACAGAAAAATTAGGATTTTGAGTTGGATGTGTTGGATTTGGCCAGGTAGAGTCAAGGAATGAAAGTCTTTATATAATAGGTACAAAAATGAACCCAGAGATGGAGGGTAAAAGTAAACCCACTTGCCTAAAAAAATGGAGTCAGATTGTGACGTATCTTAAATATAAAGCTGAGAAGTTTAAATACTAATAAGCCAATAAGCTTATAGAATATTTTGTTTTGTTGTAGTGATAAAAACACATAAAATCTATTCTCTTAACAAATTTTAAGTGTATAGTACAATAATATTAACTATAAGCGTATTGTTGTACAGCAAATCTCTAGATCATTTTTATCTTGCATGTCTGAAGGTCTGTACCCACTGAACACTAACCCTGTATTTCCACCTCCCCCAACCTCTGGCAACCATCATCCTACTTTCTGCTTCTATGACGGTGACTATTTTAGACACTTCAGATACATAGGATTATATATTACTTGTCCTCCTGTGGCTGGTTTATTTCCCTTAGCATAAGGTCTTCAAGGTTCATCCATGATATAGCATATGTTATAATTTCCTTCTTTTTAAAGACTAATTAACAGTCCATTGCCCAATTGTCTAAATATCCACATTTTCTTTATCCACTCATCCACCAATGTGTGGTTAGGTTGTTTTCACCTATAGGCTATTGTGTAATGCTGCATTGAACATGGGAATGCAGTTATCTCTCTCAGCTCCTGCTTTCAGTTCTTTTGGATAAATCCCCAGAAATGGGTTGGCTGGATCATATGGTAGTTCTCTTTTTAATTCTTGGAGGATCTCCACACAGTTTTCCATAGTGACTGCACTCCCATCAACAGTGCCTGAGAGTTCCAATTTCCCTACATCCTCTCAACATTTATTTTCTGTTTGCTTTTTTATGATAGTCATTCTAACAGGTATGAGGTGATATCTCTTTGTGGCTTTGATCTGCATTTTCCTCACAATTAGTGATGTTGAACATTTTTACATATATTGGTCATTTGTATGTTTTATTCGGAGAAATTTCTCTTAAAGTCCTTTGGCCATTATTTTAATTGGGTTATTTGGTTTTTGCTCTTGGGTTGTAGGAGTTCCTTATATATTTTAGATATTAAACACTTACCAGATTTATGGTTTACTCATATTTCCTCCCATCTTGTAAACTGCCTTTTTACTACTTTTGATTGTTTTCTTTCTGTGCAAAAGTATTTACCAGTCTATTTTTGCTTTTGTTGCCTTTGCTTTTGTGTGAAATCCAAAAAAAATCATTCCAAGACCAATGAAAAAGAGCTTTCTGCCTATGGTTTCAGGTCTTTTTTTTAAGTCTTTAACCCATTTTGAGTTGATTCACGTGTATGGTGTAAGAGAAGGGTCCAATTTTGCATATCCAGCTTTCCTATCACCACTTGTGGAAGACTGTCATTTTCCCATTGTTTAGTTTTAGCATTCTTGTCAAAGACTGTTTGATCATATATGTGTGGTTTTATTTCTGAGTAATCTGTTCTGTTTTATTGGCCTATATATCTGTCTTTATGCAGGTACCAAACTGTTTTATTATAAGGTTTTATTTTTTTTTATTTTATTTTTTTATTTTATTTTTTTTTTTTTTAAAGATTTTTTTTTTATTTATTCATTTGACACAGAGAGAGAGAGAGAGATTACAATTAGGCAGAGAGGCAGGCAGAGAGAGAGAGGAGAGAGGAGGAAGCAGGCTCCCCGCTGAGCAGAGAGCCCGACGTGGGCCTCGATCCCAGGACCCTGAGATCATGACCTGAGCCGAAGGCAGCGGCTTTAACCCACTGAGCCACCCAGGCGCCCTTATTATNTTTTAAAATATTTTGAAGTCCAAAGATGTGAGACCTCCAACATTCTTCTTTCTCAAGACTCTTTTGGCTATTCAGGGTCCTTTGTGGAGCCATATGAATAATAGAATTATTTTTCCTATATTTGCCATTTAGTTCTTTCCAGGGATTGCATTGAGTCTGTAGATTGCTTTTGGTAGTATGAATGTTTTAACAGTATTAAGTCTTCCAGTCCAGGAACATGATATATCTTTATACTAATTGTGTCATCTTTAATTTCTATCAGCAATGTTTTGTAATTTTCAGTGTATAAGTCTTTCACCTCCTTGGTTAATTTTATTCCTAAGTATTTTATTGTTTTTTGTTGTTGTTGTTGTTTCTTTTTCCTTTTTTATATATTATTTTATTTTATTTTTTCAGTGATCCAAGATTCATTGTTTATGCACCACACCCAGTGCTCCATGTAATACATGCCCTCCTCAATACCCACTACCAGGTTCACCCATCTCCCCTTCCCCCTCCCCTCCATAACCCTCAGTTTGTTTCTCAGAGTCCACAGTCTCTCATGGTCCATCTCCCCTTCCAATTTACCCCAATTCACTTTTCCTTTCCTTCTCCTAGAGTCCTTCATTTTATTCCTTATGTTCCACAAGTAAGTGAAGCCATATGATAATTGACTTTCTCAACTTGACTTATTTCACTCAGCATAATCTCCTCCAGACCCNATGGCTGAGTAATATTCCATTATATATGTGGACCATATCTTCTTTATCCATTCATTTGTGGAAGGGCATCTTGGCCCTTTTCACAGTCTGGCAATTGTGGACATTGCTGCTATAAACATTGGGGTACATAAAGCCCTTCTTTTCACTACATCTGTATCTTTGAGGTAAATACCCAGTAGTGCAATTGCAAGGTCATGGGGTAGCTCTATTTTTAATTTTTTGAGGAATCTCCACAGTGGCTGCACCAACTTGCATTCCCACCAACAGTGAAAGAGGGTTCCCCTTTCTCCACATCCTCTCCAACACTTGTTTCCTGTCCTGTTGATTTTGGCCATTCTAACTGGTGTAAGGTGGTATCTCAATGTGGTTTTGATTTGAGTTTCCCTGATGGCTACTGATGATGAACATTTTTTCATGTGTCTGTTGGCCATTTGTATGTCTTCTTTGGAGAAGTGTCCGTTCATGTCTTCTGCCCATTTTTTGACATGATTATCTGTTTCTTCAGTGTTGAGCTTGAGAAGTTTTTTATAGATCTTGGATATCAACCCTTTGTCTATATTGTCATTTGCAAATATCTTCTCCCATTCTGTGGGTTGCCTCTTTGTTTTGTTGACTGTTTCCTTTGCTGTGCAGAAGCTTTTTATCTTGATGAAGTCCCAAAAGTTCATTTTCGCTTTTGTTTCCTTTGCCTTTGGAGACATGTCTTGAAAGAAGTTGCTGTGGCCGATGTCGAAGAGGTTACTGCCTATGTTCTCCTCTAGGATTTTTATAGATTCCTGCCTCACATTGAGTTCTGTCATCCATTTCAAGTTTATCTTTGTGTATGGTGTGAGAGAATGGCCAAGTTTCATTCTTCTATACATAGCTGTCCAATTTTCCCAGCACCATTTGTTGAAGAGACTGTCTTTTTTCCACTGGATATTTTTTCCTGCTTTGTCAAAGATTATTTGACCATAGAATTAATGGTCCACATCTGGACTCTCCATTCTGTTTCATTGGTCTATGCGTTTGGTTTTGTGTCAGTACCTTGGTGTCTTGGTGATCACAACTTTGTTAAGACAACCCCATGCACAAGAAGGGAAATAATTAAGATTAGAGCAGAGATCAATGAGTTAGAAATGAGAGATACAGTAGAACACATCAACGAAACTAGAAGCTGGTTCTTTGAAAGAATTAATAAAATTGATAAGCCACTGGCTTAACTAATCCAAAAGAAAAGAGAGAGGACTCAAATTAATAAAATTATGAATGAAAGAGGAGAGATCACGACTAACACCAGGGAAATAGAAACAATCATCAGAAACTATTATCAACAGCTATATGCCAACAAGTTAAACAACCTAGAAGAAATGGATACATTCCTGGAAACCTATAAACTTCCAAGACTGAAACAGGAAGAAATTGATAACCTGAATAGACCAATATCTAGTAATGAGATTGAAGCGGTGATCAAAAACCTCCCAAAAAAACAAGAGTCCGGGACCTGACAGATTCCCTGGGGAATTCTACCAAACATTCAAAGAAGAAATAATACCTATTCTCCTGAAGCTGTTTTAAAAAACAGAAACAGAGGGAAAACTTCCAGACTCTTTCTATGAAGCCAGCATTACCTTAATCCCTAAACCAGGCAAAGACCCCATCAAAAAGGAGAATTTAAGACCAATATCCCTGATGAATATGGATGCCAAGATTCTCAACAAGATCCTAGCTAATAGCATCTAACAGTACATTAAAAAGATTATCCACCATGACCAGGTGGGATTTATCCCTGGGATGCAAGGGTGGTTCAACATTTGCAAATTAATCAATGTGATAGAACAAATCAATAAGAGAAGAGAGAGGAACCACATGGTCCTCTCAACTGATGCAGAAAAAGCATTTGACAAAATATAGCATTCGTTCCTGATTAAAACTCTTCAAAGTATTTTATTGTTTGTGGTGCTATTGTAAATGGGATTTTATCTTAAGTTCCTTTTCAAATTGTTTGTTGTCGATGTACACAAATGCAGCTGATTTTTATATGTTGATTTTTTATTCTACAACTTTGTTGAATTTATTTATTAGTTCTAACAATATGTTGGTAACATCTTTAAGGTCTTCTACATACCAGATGATGTAACGTGTGAACAGAAATTTTATTTTTCCCTTTCCTTCTTGGGTGCATTTTTTTTCTTTCTTGATTAATTGCCCTATCTAGGACTTCTAATACTATGTTGGATAGAAGTGCTGGGAATGAGCATTCTTGCCCTGCTCCTAATCTTAGAGGAAAGCTTTCAGTTTTCCACTCTTGAGTATAATATGAACTGTGGACTTTTCATATATGACCTTTATTAGGTTGAGGTAATTCCCTCCTATTTTTAGTTTGTGGAGTGTTTTACCATGAAAGGGTATTACATTTTTTCAAATGCTTTTTCTGCATCTATTGACATGATTATGTCATTTTTATCTTTTGTTCTCTTAATCACATTGATTTTCATATATAAACTATTCTTATATCCCAGGGATGAATCCCATTTGGTTATGCTGTATGATTCTTTAATGCACTGTCAGATTCATTTTGCTAGTATTTTTTTTTGAGGATTTTTTTTCTTTTTTTTTTTTTAAAGATTTTATTTATTTATTTGACACAGAGAGAGATCAGATCACAAGTTGGCAGAGAGGCAGGCAGAGAGAGAGGAGGAAGCAGGCTCCCCGCTGAGCAGAGAGCCCGATGCGGGCCTCGATCCCAGGACCCTGAGATCATGACCTGAGCCGAAAGCAGAGGCTTTAACCCACTGAGCCACCCAGGCGCCCTTTTTTTTTGAGGATTTTTACACCAATATTCATCGGAGAATTTGGCATGTAATTTTCTTTTCTTGTAGTGTCTTTGTCTGGCTTTGGTATCAGAGTAATGCTGGCCTCATAAAATGAGTTTGAATGTTTTCCCTTCTATTCAGCTTTTTGAAAGAGTTTGAAAAGGACTTAAATTAATTCTTTTTAAAAAATGTGTGGTAGAATTCCCCAGTGAAGTCATCGGGCTCTATGCTTTTCCTGGTTGGGAGATTTTTTTATTATTGATTCGCTCTCCTTAGTAGTTAGAGATCTGTTGGATTTTGGATTTCTTTATGATTCAGTTTTGGTAAGATATATGTTTCTAGGAATTTTATCTGGGTCTTCTAGGTTAACCAAAATGTTGATATGCAATTCATATTAGTATCTTAAGATCCTCTTTCATTTTTTATTTTATTTAGGTCTTGTATTTTTGTTAGTCTAGCTAAAGGTTTGTCAATTTTATTGATTTTCTTTTAAAGACCCTTCATTTTGTTGATTTTTTCTATTGTTTTACATCCTCTATTCACTTATTTCTGCTCTAATTTTTAATATTTCCTTCTACCTCTTAACTTTGAGCTTAGTTTGTTCTTTTTCTAGTTTCCCTGAGATATAGAGTTAGGTAGCTTATTTGAGATATTTCTTCTTTTTTAATGTAGGTGTTTACCATTTTAAAATTCCCTCTTAGTACTATTTTTGTGCATCCCATAAATTGAGGTATATTGTGTTCTCATTCTCATTTGTCCCAAGATGTTTTCTAATTTCCCTTTTGATTTCTTCTTTGACCCACTGGTTCTTCAGGAATATGTTGTTTAATTTCCTCCTATTTGTGACTTCTTCAGTTTTCCTCTGCTATTCATTTCTACTTTCATTCCATTAAGGTTAGAAAGAATAGTTGGTGTAATTTCAATTTTATTATATGTGTTAAGACTTGTTTTGTGGCCTAAAATGTAATCTATGTGATCTGTACTGGCAAATGTTCCTTATGTGCTTGAAAAGAAAGGGTATTCTGCTGCTTTGAGTGTAATGTTCTTTATATGTTTATTAGGTCCATTTGATTTTTAGTGTTGTTCAAGTCTTCTCTTCCTTGTTGATCTTCTGTCTGGTTGTTCTATCAGTTATTGAAAATAGGGCATTAGAATCTCTTGCATTTATTGTGTTTCTCTGTCTTCCTTCAGTTCTGTCAATAATTGCTTCATGTATTTGGGTATCTTATATTAGGTGCTTATTTATTTATAATTGTTATGTCTTTCTGGCAACTTGACCTTTTTTTGTCATTAGTTAATGTCTTTCTTTGTCTCTTATGACAGTTTTTGACTTAGCCTGTTTTGTTTGGTGTAAGTATAGCAATACCTGCTCTCTTTTGGTTATCGTTTGCATGGTATATCTTTTTCCATGTTTCACTTTCATCTGACATATGTCATTAAATACAAAGTGTGTCTCTTGTAGATAGCATTTAGTTGTATCTTTTTAAAAATCCATTCAGCCACTCTGTCTTTTGATCGCAGACTTTAATCCATTTACATTTAAAGTAATTACAGGGTGCCTGGGTGGCTCAGTGGGTTAAAGCCTCTGCCTTCCGCTCAGGTCATGATCTCAGGATCCTGGGATCGAGGCCCACATTGGGCTTCTTGCTCAGCGGGGAGCTTGCTTCCTCCTCTCTCTCTCTGCCTGCCTCTCTGCCTACTTGTGATTTCTATCTGTCAAATAAATAAATAAAATCTTTAAAAACAATAAAGTAATTACAAATAAGGAAAGACTTACTATTGCCATTTTGTTAATTGCAATTGTTTTATGTCTTAAAGCTTCTTTGTTCCTCTTCTCTCTTTCTGTCTTGAGTTGTGTTGTGTTGAATTTTTATTATGACATGCTTTGATTCCTTTCTCATTTTCTTTTGTGTATTTTTTATCGATACGTTCTTTGTGGTTACAGTGAGGCTTACATAAACCTCTTTTAGTTATAGCAATCTATTTTAATCTGATAACAACTTAACTCCAGTTATATAGAAAAACTCTACTCTTTTACTCTATGGAGGATTTTGAGAGGAGTGAGTGATGAAACATTTTTGGAAGAATAACAATAGCAAATTATAAATATGAATGTGGTGAATATATAGGGTAGATAAGTGCAATATCAGTTCAAAGACTGTTGCAAACACTAATCAATGTGCAGTGCATAAGGAAAAGGAAACTAATATTTCTTGAGTCCCTGTTATATTCAAGGTACCCTTTTCTTTTTTGCAATAACCTTATGATGATGGTGGTAACATGATTCTGCAGATAAGGAAACTCAGGCTATAGCCCTAGGAATCTTCAGAGCTGGAATTCAAGTACAGACTCAACTTCAGATTCTATATATTTCAAAAAAAAGAATTTGTGTATTTAACATGACAAATATGAAACATGCACACATTTTGAACAATGATAATGAAATAAACTGTATTAACATTAAGAAATAGACAATTATAAGCTTCTTGAGTATCCCTCACTAATCATGTCTATCTCTTCCCATCTTGCATTTATAGATAACCATTCTCTTGTTTTTGCCATATTTTTACCATCTGTGTATGCACTCTCACAGTATTTGTTGTTTGCTTGTTTTGGAAATTCGTATAGATGGAATCATACCACATAAATTCTTCAGTGATATGCTCCTGCCACTCAGTCTTATCTTTTCCGTGTACTCTAGGTTGATGTATGTGATTATAGCTTATTTATTTTTACTGCTATATAGTAACCCACTATGTAGATATAATTGTTTAATCAATACAACTGTTGATAGACATTTACAGCCTTCTTTCTTTCTTGAGGTTGGTTTTCACAAATCTTCCACGTGTGCTTGTAAAGAATTTGTAAACTCCAACTTGGGGATTCACTATACATATGGCCATTAGATCAAGTAATTATGCTGTTTCAGTCTTCTCTATTTCTACTGGTTTTTATCCACTAGATCTACTAATTTCTAAGAGATGTGTTAAAATTTCCCTCTCTAATTTTAGATTTCTCAATTTATCCTTACCTATTAGTTTTTACTTCATGTATTTGGAATTTATTAGTTGCATAAAAATTGTTTTTAATCTCTTCTTGATGAATACATTATTTAGTGACCCTCCTAACTCTAATAATCTGTTTTACCTTAAAGTCTGTTATATCTTACATTAATGTGATTATTTCAGCTATTTTGGGGCTGGTGAATCTCTTGAATATCTTTTTCTACTTTTTTGGACTTTAAATCTCCCTGTATTTTTGTTTTATGTGTGTTTCTTATAAAGAGCATATAACTAGTTCTTTTTTTTTTAAGACTTATTTATTTATTTATTTACTTACTTACTTATTTATTTGACAGAGATTACAAGTAGGCAGAGAGGCAGGCAGAGAGAGAGGAGGAAGCAGGCTCCCTGCTGAGCAGAGAGCCAGATGCAGGGCTCTATCCCAGGACCCTGAGATCATGACCTGAGCCAAAGGCAGAGACTTTAACCCACTGAGCCACCCAGGCGCCCCTAGTACTTTTTTTTTTAAACTCAGTTTTTATATCTCTTTTAAGTTTGTAAATTGGTCTTGGAAGAGAAAGGAAAAAGGGTTTATTTGTTTCCTGTGAGTCATTTTTTATTTCTTGGTCAGGGGTACAATTTGTGCAGAGTAAATAGCTGCAGTGAGAGAATAGGGGAACCCAGGTTTCTTTGATCACTCAGCCCCCTGCTAGTTACACCCTAGATATGGAGATGAGCCAGTTTCTTACACGTACACAATAATCTAAAATTGTATATTCATCAATATCTTTTGAGCCCCAGATGTTAATAATTTTGTGGTATCTGCTTATTTTATGCTGTAAGTTTTTACTAGCCTATCATAACTCAGAACAAAAAAACATTAAAAAATTTCTGACCCTCCCAGAAAAGATTTTGCTCTTTCATGCAAGTTCCCATTATACTTTGCTTCTGCTCCTACTTCTATCACAACTCTTATTTACTAATTTTTATTTTAAAGTGTCATCATCCTTAAGAAATTATGAATTCATTGAGAATAGGAACTGCGTTTTGTCTTTGTATACTCAGGGCCTAATGTGCTATTTATTGGACCTAATGCAGAGTGGAAAATTAATAAATGTTGGATAAAAAAATGAATGAACAATGAATTAAATAATTAAGCATTAGCTGTCCTGTGATAGAATAGAAATATCACAGCATTCTGATCCCATACCTTAAGTCAGTCTAAATATTTAAAACGTATCACTTAGAGATCTAGAAGAGTATTTTGGATATTAAAGAGTTAGAAATCATTTTACCAGCCAGAATTTTTTCAGTTGTAAGTAATGAAAATACAATTTAAATGTGATTATGTAAACATGAGAAAAGTTTAGGAATTCAAACAACTAAATCCAGGACCACAAACAATGTCATTAGAATCCAATTACTTCTGCTCTTTTCATTTGTTAATTTACAGATTTCATTCTCAGACTCTCTCCATTTCATGGTTTCCCACTCTTTAGGTTTATACCACCCTTAACTCTACTCCCAGCTGTTCCACTGTAGTCTAAAATTTCCTTTATTTAGACTGAGTTGGATTTCTGGCTCATTACTGAACCAATCACTGTTTCTAGGGTGTAGAATATGCTAACTGACTTAGGTACATGTTACATGTCAACTCAAATTTAGTCACGGGTGAACTCACCTCCCCTCAATCATGTGGGCTGAGTGAGGAGAAAGTGTTTCCCTAAGTAAAATTAGGATGCTATAAAGAACTTCTCAAACTCAACACCCCAAAAAATAATCAAATCAAAAAAAGGGCAGAAGACATGAACAGACACTTCTCCAAAGAAGACCTACAAATGGCTAACAGACATGTGGAAAAATGATCATCATCGTTAGCCATCAGGGAAATTCAAATCAAAACCACATTGAGATACCACTTTACTTCAGTTAGAATGGCAAAAATTGACAAAGCAAGAAACAACGAATGTTGGAGAGGTTGTGGAGAAAGGGGAACTGTGTTACACTGCTGGTGGGAGTGCAAGTTGGTACAGCCACTTTGGAAAATGTGGAGGTTCCTCAAAAAGTTAAAAATAGAGTTATCCTATGACCCATGGCACTACTACCCCAAAGATACAGATGTAGTGAAAAGAAGGGCCACATGCACCCCAAGGTTCATAGCAGCAATGTCCACAATAGCCAAACTGTGGAAAGAGCTGAGATGCTCTTCAACAGATGAATGAATAAAGAAGATATGGTCCATTTATACAATGGGATATTACTCAGCCATCAGAAAGGATGAATATCCAACTTTTGCATTAACATAGATGGAACTGGAAAAGATTATGCTAAGTGAAAAAAGTCAAGCAGAGAAAGTCAATTATCACATGGTTTCACTTATTTGTGGAACATAAGGTATAGCATGGAGGACATTAGGAGAAGGAAGGGAAGAATGAAGAGGGGGGTATCAGGGGGGTAGACAAACCATGAGAAATCATGGACTCTGAGAAACAAACTGAGGGTTTTAGAGGGAAGGAGGTGGGGAGATGGGTTATCAGAGTGATGGGTTTTAAGGAGGTCATGTATTGCATGGAGCACTGGGTGTTAAATGCAGACAATGAATCATGGAACACTACATCAAAAACTAATGATGTACTATATGGTGACTAACATAATCAATCAATCAATCAATCAATCAATCCTAAAAGTAAAAGAATAAAAAGTAAACAGATGAACATAAGGGAAATGGAAGGGAAAATAAAATAAGATAAAACCAGAAAAAAATTAGCAGTCTTTTCCGAATGTTTATTGGACTTTCATCAAACAATATACGCCCATTTCAATAATCTAATTCATCTCTTCCAATAAAAAAATAAGATAGCTGCGCAAAAATGTTATTGCCTAAAGTCATACAGTTTCTTAAATGGTGCTATATACATAAGCTTGTGATAATGTATTATAGACTGTTAAACTGACCAAGAGTTTTTCATTTTTTGATTATATTAGGACATAGCAATGATAGAACAAAGTATAATATGAAGACAAGATTCTCGTGCAGTTTATTACTCTGCTGCATTTCAGAACTAAAGATTAGACCTACCTGGATAGAGTCACTATTTGGCATAGTTATTTACTACACTTAAAAATTAGATAAAACCTTTTAATGGTTATAGAATCACTAAAAGCAATAATGCAAAAGGTAGTTTTAAAAAGAAATTTACTTAAAGCTTTGTGGACATATTGTATAGTTAGGGGAACTGAACTGAATAAGAAAAATGTCACCATGTTAAATAGATACTGTAGAGTGTTTTCTGAAATAGAAAACACTTCAATTAATTCAATTAACACTTCACATCAATTAAATAAGTGTTTTAAGGGACATTACTGAATTTTTATTCAGAGAGCATTTGATTTTTAACAACGTTGATTTTGATTTTGATTAACAAGAGTTTTTTTAATTGTAAAGTTCCTAATCACATTCAGATTGTTACTTTCTTCTGCAAACTGCCCTCTTTTTACCAGCTTGTATTAAGAAGGGAAATAACCTGAGGAACATGTAGTGAGAATAATGTGTTCTGGATTCTACTAGTCTCTTAACAGACATTAACAGTGCATATCGCTTCCATCTGTTTTTAGACTTTGTGGATACTCTATTATGTATTTATTTTACTATTATCAAATTAACAATTGTACTCATCGCTTTAAATTCAGAAGTACTTCTTCTGAGTGTCTGGTTGAAGAGTAACATACTGAACACATTATTTGAACACCAATGTACTTAAAAGAATAAATTTATCCTACCTTTCCCAATTTTTTGGATGCCCTGTAGTTTTCTGCTCACCTACCCTCTGACCTCATTTTGATAACTTAATAATGGGAAAAAGAATGGTGCCAACTTGTCTTGTCATATCAGATTAATGCTGATTGAAAAATATTAATTGAGCTAAAGTTTTTATTATTTGTGCTTATGCTACTTTTATAGGGACTCCTTGGAAATAGGGGACCTCCTGGACCTCCTGGTCTCAAAGGACTTCAGGTATGGAAGAAATAAATATCCAGTCAGCAATTGCTTTAGTTCAAATTTTCCCATTTTACTTTTTGTTTAAAGAAAAACATGCTTTAGTGTGGACAGTTTTTACCATTGAGGATTTCAGGTTACCGTTTCATAATTGGCAGTTATGGAATGGAATTTGGAATCATTTTCAGTGTTGTGAATTCATTAAGTAATTTATGTCATGATTTCCATGGAATATTTGAAGAATATGAGCTAGAATCTCATTCATATATGCTAGAATATAGTTACTATTTGTATCAGTTTTATATTTGTGACCTAGTAATTTTTAATTGAATTGTGGATTGAACAAAATGTTTATTGATCAATTAAATAAAATAGAATACATGATGCTAAATAGGTCTATGGATGCTTTTCAGATATGGTAATGTCAACTTTTTATTTAAAGGTGAAAAGTCAGTGTGTTTTAGAAAATGTCAATAAATATAATAAAAATTTTTATTACTCTTTAATTTTCTTAGAGAATAATATATAAAAATTCTTTTTTTTTGATGTTTCTCTATTCTCTATCCACTCATACATTTTTCGATCCCTAGAAGAATGCACAAGATTTTGTGTTTTTATGACATTATAACTGGTTTCACCCCAGGAATATTGGACCTATAAGTTAGTCAAGAAGTAGCTCTAGATATTAACTCCATTCGGTAGGATACAATATGCCTTTGCATCTCTAAGGCTGAAAACAGAACTAAGACTCAAAACCATATGTATTGAATGAATGAGGTATTAAAATATGCCAAGGGCAAACATGTCCTGTACCAATAACTTTTTAATATACCAATGTATATTGATTTCCACCTATTAAGAACCTAATTGAGTTCCTCTCTGTACGGGAGAGATATTGAGCCCAAGAAAGTAAAGGTAATCCTTAATTTATGATTTCAGTGATTCCTAATCTTTGTTGTGGTTTTGATGTGCATTTTCCTGATGATTAGGGATGCCGAGCATCTTTTCATATGTCTGTGGGCCATCTGTATGTTGTCTTTGGAAAAATGTCTATTCAGGTCCTCATTTTTAATTGGATTATTTGGGCTTTTGGTGTTGAGTTGTATAAGTTCTTCATCTATTTTAGATATTCTCCCCCTTACAAATATCCTGATTTTCGTGATAGATATCCTAATCTCTTTCACTCTTATTCATTCTCAACTTTCTCTATATAACTTTAATCATCTACATAAAAACAGTCAAATAGCACAAGTCCCCTTTAGGGTAGATGTGGAGTTGTCACTCAAAACATTAAAATGTTATGGGACGGCACAGTAAAATACAAGAAAGTTGGGGCACCTGGGTGGGTAGGTGGGTTAAGCATCTGACTTGGGCTCAAGTTATGATATCAGGGTCCTGGGATCCAACCCCACTTCCATGTCCCCACTCAGCGGGGAGTCTGTTTCTCCCTCTGCCCCTACCCCCCCTTATCCTCACTCTTGCTTGGTCTCTCTCTTTTTTTCTCCTTCTCAAATAAATAAAATCTTTAAAAAAATAAAATACAAGAAAGTCAAAGCATTATTTTTATCACATTTCAGTGAGTTTCAGATTTGAGAATAAATAGAATAAGGGTTTATCTTTTTAAATACTTATTTCAGTCCATGATATGTTCTGATTTTTTTTTTTAAGGGAGAAGAAGGACCAATTGGACCCTTTGGAGACCTGGGGCCAAGAGTAGGTATCATATGAATGCTTTTCAAAAAGTGCTTCTCTTAAAATAACTGTTACGTGAATGTCTTTTAAAAGCACCAAATTTTAAGTTATAATAAAGGACAAAAACACTATAACCATACAATCCTTCCAAATAATATAGGCCTATAACTGTAATTTCCCAGCAATATTTTAAATGATATGCCTACTGCATATTTGTTTGTTCCTTCAGTAGTTTTATGGTCTTAGAAATTTGTGCTAATTATAAATTTTCTCAAAAATGTAATAGAAAGGGAAGTAGTACCTTGGCCGTTTTAGTGATACTCTGGGAACTTCTATTTTGTTAAGTGTGCTAGTAAAATTATGGAAACTAAATAAGATGTATTTTCAGTCAACTTTTTCTTCAGATAATATTGTGTGGTAATGTATGAATTACATGTTTTCAAGTTCTGAAAATGAGTTTTTTGAGAATTTGGATATGCATGACCAAGGCTTACATTATTATGAAATAATTAAGGTGTGTGTATCACATATATTTTAAGAGGGATCATTAGACTCACATGAAATACATCTCATTCTTTTTTCTTGAGAACATCATAACATTCAGGTTCTTAAAACATTTTTACATTTAAGGAGACAATAAATCTTTCTTTTGCACCCTTACCTCACTAGTACATATACTATATTATCCCACTGAAAGAAAAAGAAGATTTTTTATTTCAATTTTTGTGAGGTGAGTTATATAACAGAAAGACTATTGTTATTTGAGCCCAGTATAATTGATCTCATTTAAAATTTACTTCTCTAGACAAACAGGAAAACTGTGTTTGCCTCTTATCAGGTCAGCCTTAATATGTATTACTATTGTTGCTACTATTGGTTGAAGATTAATTTAAGCCTAGTATTGCTCTAAATATGTCACATGAATTATCTCTAATCCTGAAAACAACCCTGCAGGATATTGTCTCTATTTTTAAAATATTAAAATAAGGCCTTACTATTACATGCTCAAACATGACATGCTCAGGATAAACTTAATATGGCAGAACTTAAACAGGACCACAAGTGATGACTTCAGCACTAATGCCCTGAATTTCTTGACTTCAAAGAGAGTTTAAATGTGCTGATACAGATTCCAGTGAGATTCCTTTCATAATGTAGATATGACGTATAACTATTTCTTAATATACCGTAATGCTTGAGTATTACATTATTCAAGATGAAAGAAATAGTCTCACTAAGGCTTTTTACAAAACAATGTGAATAAAGTATATTATTTTAAAATTCTGTAAATATCATAGACAAATTAATAATTTAGACTCTTCATTATATTTCTTCTATCTCTGATTAGAGAACAATTGATATTTAATAATAATAGGATGATTTTTGTTTCTTTGCTTTACTTTGTGCTTGGTAGAAAACTACTAGACAGTTCCAAGCAAGACAGAGGTAAAAATTAGAACAATTTTTTAATAGAAACCCTAAATATAATTTTTAAGTTCCTAAAGTTTTTATATGTAGTCAAAATACAATGAAAGTTGGAGGATTGTTTTGTTTTGTTTTAAGAAAGAAAAATAGGAGTATTTATTAATGGATAAGAATAATAAAATCCAAATCTATAATACGGGATAGGTATCATGAACTAGTATTCTATTTAGCAATTGCGCCCCCCCTCAATTTTTTACTCTTAGATTTGATTTTGTCACATACACCGATGGAGGCATATTGATCTCCTTAATGTAATTTTGTATAATCAGATATCAGTTGCTTGATACTAGAAACCACATACTATGGATTGATTTACCCAATATCTGGGATTTTGCCTTCCTCTCCTTCAGTGATCTTACTCTCTACTCTTTAGGTACTACCTGCTCTAGTCATAACATTTACCCTGTCATTACCAATAACAGCAGCTTCTCCTTGTTTTCAGTTTCAGACTTCTTACTCCCCAACCATAATCTCCTTTCTTTCTAGTGCATTCTCTCTTGTAAACAATCCAAAAGGCCCAGTAGGAATTTTAATCCATTGATCCTGTTACCTTTCCATTATTTCTATTTTCCTCAGAGACCTCACATCCCTCTACATCATGCTTAAAACACTAAGTTATCCCTTTGATTGCATTCTCAATTTTATTCCCATACTCATTTACTTTTTAAAAAATTTATTTTTTAAAAAATATTTTATTTATTTATTTGAGAGAGCATGTGTACAGTGTTGGGAGGGGCAGAGGGAGAAGCAGATTCCTTGCTGAGCAGGGACCTTGATGTGAGTCTCCATCCTAGGACCCTGAGATCATGACCTGAGCTGAAGGCAGACGCTTAACCTCCCAGGTGGCTCTCCATAATCACTTACTTTTAATTTTCTGATTCTTGTTTTATACTTTTTCTCTTCTAGACTCCATTCATTTCTCTCTAATTTTCATTCTTAGCCCATTACTTTGCATTCTAGTTCCCTGAGAAGGTTGAAGTATTCTGAGAACTTCTACAAGTTTCTACTATTGCTTCTATCTACCTCTCTATCTATACCATTTACTTGGCCTTCTCTCCTGTTACTGTGAATGAACAGGCCATTTTTTAAACTAAGGTCAAACTTCCACTTGTTTACTACATATCTTATCCTTTTGTCTACTGAAGAACATTGACCCAGCTATTTCCCACTTTTGTCTGCATCTTAATTTCATTCTTTGCAATGGGTCAATCCTATCAACAAAGAAAGATGCTATTATTTCTTCTAGTTTAAAAAACCATAAAACAGGGCGCCTGGGTGGCTCAGTGGGTTAAAGCCTCTGCTTTCGGCTCAGGTCATGATCTCAGCGTCCTGGGATCGAGGCCCGCATCGGGCTCTCTGCTCAGCAGGGAGCCTGCTTCCTCCTCTCTCTGCCTCTCTGCCTACTTGTAATCTCTCTCTCTGTGTCAAATAAATAAATAAAAATCTTTAAAAAAATAAAAATAAAAAAATAAAAAAATAAAAAACCATAAAACAAAACATACTAATCCCACGTTTTCTTCCAGGTGTTACCTTTTTCTCCTCACTTTTCAGTAAAAAATTCTCAGAAGTATAGCCTATACATGCTTTTTACAGTTTTTCTCCTCATCCTATCTGTTCCATTCTTGTCCCCACCACTCTAAAACAAATGATCTTTTGAAGGTCATTAGTGACTTCCATGTTACTGAATTCAGTAGTCATTTGACAAGATCACACCCTCTTCCTAGAAGTACTTTTCTTCACTTACATGATCTTCTTCCTAACTCTCTGATAGGAAATTTGCATATTTTCCTCATTTCTTCAAAGTCTAAAATTTTATAAATCAAACAAAACCCAGAACTTGGTTTGTGGGCTTTGTCTCTTTTCTATTTACACTCACTCCTAGATAAGTTGGTCTAGTCTTATGGTTTTAAGTACTTCAGAATGCTGGTGATTGCCCAAATAATATGTTCAGATAAGAATTTTTTACTCTCTGAATCTCTGGACATATAAAACAACCACAAGATCTATCTACTTTAAATATCTAACAAGACTATCAAACTGCAGTGTCCACAACTGAGCTCCCAATTTACCCTCCAAACCTTTCTTCCTAGAGTCTTCTTCATTTCATTTAGTCTCTTACTCAGATCAAACTCTTGAGTTTATTCTTGATTCTTCTCTTTCTCTCACATTCTACACTTGGCCTGTCAGCAAATCCTATAAGCTCTACCTTCAAATTATACACACAGTTTTACTCACAACCTCCTCTGTTACCATCCTGGTCTATGCTACTGTCGTCTTTCACTTAGATTACTTCAGACCCGTTTGGACTGCCTGTTTCTACTCTTGCACCGAAGTGATCCTGCTAAAACATAGATAATGACACTAATATTCTCAAAGCTTTTCTAAGTCCCTACTTCATTCAGAGTAAAAAGCAAAGCCCTAACTGTAACCCTCCAGGTCCTACATTACCTGGCTTCTCATTCCCCATTCCTTTCTTTGACCTCATCTTTTTCCTAATCTCCTTTCTTACTCTGTACCAACTTCATTGACTCTTCATGGTTTCTTCAGCAAACCAGTCACATTCTTGCCTCAGGGCCTTTGAACATGCTCTTTTCCTCTGTTTGGAATATTCTTTCTTCTGATAGTCATATAACTTGTCCCTTTTAAGTCTTTACTCAACTGCCATCTTTTCAGCGAGGTCTTCCTTGGCAATTTTATAAAAACTTGGAACAAAACTCCTGAAACAATTTATATCTCCCTTCCTTGCTTAATTCTGTGTCCTTCACATTTACCACTACCTAACATACTACATATTTCACTTATTTCATTAAATGGTATCATCTCATTAGAATGTAAGCTCTATGAAGGCAGGTATGTTTAGTGCATCAATCCCCAACCCCTAGAACTGTGTAGGGCACATGATAGACAGTTAAAGACTGTAGAATGAATACTAATGGGTATGCTAAAATACACTTATCAAGTTATTTTGAAGTGTTTCATCTCATAGAATGGTCTGAATTTTATAAATGTTTGGAAATTTCCAAAAATGAAAATGGTTAAACATCTTTTTTTTCCTATTCTCTTCTAGGGAAAACCAGGTCAAAAGGGTTTTGCAGGTGAACCAGGGCCAGAAGGCTTAAAGGTAAAGTAGCTGACTTATTAGGAGTTATAAAGTATAGTCTTCAAAAAGATAAAAATATGACTTTCATAAAAATATAATATGAACACTAAGATTTTATTCAACTTATTAATAAGGGAACAAGTGATATGTTAAAACTGGCTCAAATAGCATTTGAAAAGTTATATATCTTTATATCTATATCTACATATATATCTTTATATTTACATCTATATATCTGTGTTTATAAATATCTATAATGTGAATGTGCTTATGTCTATATCTTTATTTGGCTAGATATGCAGTTTAATAAAGAGATGTTAAATTTGTGGTGAGATAGAGAATAAACTACAATTTTGGGGGCTGTCCATTTCACTGGACAGAATTCTACAAGTTAATATAAATTCACTATGTGTGTGTGTGTGTGTGTGTGTGTGTGTGTGTGTGTATACACACATATATATAATATAATATATATATTCACCAAGTCTGGGTCCTTTAAGCAATTATATGGTGATTCTAAGTACATCCCCTAGAAAATCACTAGGTGGGCTCCACCACTTATGTCATTGAAAGAATGTAGCACCTACTTTTTTGCCTTATTTCCAAATTTTGTGTGACTTTTAAACACCAAAAAATATAAGGTAGTGCAATGGTTTTATAGGTGCAACACTAAGGTCTAAAGGAAACTAGCTTATAAGAATTGGTGATTTATACAAATTTAAAACTTCAGAAAAAATTGAAAAGTTTTACAGCATTATAGCTAAATTTCTTAAAGTTAGAAGTCATCATTTATATTAAACTATTTCTGTGATGCTAGAATCTAAGAAACAGATGAACAATATTTTTTGAGGTTAATTAACAAAGGAAAATGAGCTAAAGTATTTTCTCATATGTCAGCCTATCTCTCTGTAGCTGCAGTTATCCTGGGGAAATTCGTGTACCTGACTCTCAAGTTATACACAAAAATGGAAACCCACTATTTATAAACAGAAAGCTTAATTCTCCTTGACTGAGATTAATTGCTGTACTGCCAGATAGCTCTAAAAAAAAATCCACCTGTGAGCTACCATCCAGTCATACTTGCCAGAAACTGAATCTTAGTCATAGTGACATCCTGCCTTCTTACTAGAATCACCCCAGCATTTAGGATTATTACCCAGATGAGGAAGTTCTTTAATGTTCAGCTCCTTGTATTTGTCCCTGAAATTTTAGTCTTGGTGTGTCATATAGCTATTCACTAGAACGTGGCATTCCCTTGGGGGAACCTGGCATTCCTGGGGGGAGCACTTGGGAGTTGGTTAAGGGTCACACCACCTTTTACAGAACCCTAGGATCTCTGTTCTCTTCCTAGGCCTGGGGAAATATTCCTCTCTCTCTTGTTGCCCTCAAAGACCAACTCACCTCCTACCTTCAGCTCTCTGAAAACTAAAGCAGGAATGCAGGTAATCTGCAAGCAACTTCTGCTTTCTGCCTGTTAACCCAAACCTCCCCTAAGACTATGAACCTCAAAATGGTCCAACTCCCTTGGAATTTGAAAGGGGTGTTGGGTAAGGAGGGGGAAATACAAGAAAATTAATAATCTCTATATATTATTCTGCCACAGATTTTCTAAAAAAAACTATCTAGTGAATTGTTGGTCAAAAACTAGGATTTACAGGGGCGCCTGGGTGGCTCAGGCATTAGGCATCTGCCTTCGGCTCAGGTCATGATCCCAGAGTCCTGGAATTGAGCCCTGCGTCGGGCTCCCTGCTCGGCTGGAGGCCTGCTTTTCCCTCTCCCACTCCCCCTGCTTGTGTTCCCTCTCTCGCTATCTCTCTCTGTCAAATAAATAAATAAATAAAACATTTAAAAAAACCAAAAAACCAAAAACTAGGATTTACAAACTACTACAATGCTTTATTCTTCACTGTATATCTAAGTGCATACAGAGATTGAAATGAAAATTTGTGTAGTCTTTGAAAATTCATTTCAAATTGATTACTCATTTGAATATTAGGTTTCAATGCTTAAAATCAGCACTAGCCAATATAATGAGTCACAGATGTGAGCCATAATAAAAAAATGAAAAGACAAATGAGATTAATTTTAGTAATATATTTTATTTAACCCAGAGTAAGAAAATAGTATCATTTCAACATGTGATCAGTATTAAAATTATCAATCAGATATTTTATATTCTTTTTTGCTACAAAGTCTTTGCAGTCTAGTGGGGAATTTATACTTACATTACATTTCAGTTCACACCAGCCAATTTCAAATGCTTAGTAGCTATCTATATGTTATTAGTGGCTATAACATTGTTCAGTGCAGCTTAACACTTTACTACTCTACTCTGCAATATAATTACTAATTTTTAAACAGCGATTGACAGTTTAATTTCCTAATTCTATAAATTAAACATATTTTCTTGTCAGGTTAACTCTACATGGTACCCTGAACTTAGTCTTCTGTCTTTCATTAATCTACGCCTTTGTTCAGCCTTCACTGATGCCATTCCTCAACACCAAAAATGGACCTTTCTTATCACCAGTGAAGTATCACCTATTCTTCAGAGCCCAACTCAAATATAGTTTGATAATCCACTACTTGAAATCATTGATGTTGGATTTTCAAAAGATAATATGATGACTATATCACATTTTACTTAACACCACCAGCAGGCTATGGGTCAGCCCACCACAATTAGAAATATTAATATTTCTGTGGTGAAATATAAGGGTGTTCAGATTAATTAAAAGAAACAAGACTATAAATAGCCTCACTCAAGTCAGCTAAAGCATTGCTGTCAAATAAATTCAGGTTAGGTCAAGTTTGCTATCAAACAAGTTTTGAAAAACTGAGTTTTCAGAACATTATGGACTGGAGACTGTGGTTAAGGTTATGCACATACATTACCTCCCCAGTGAAGCCATCTCTAGCTGTACCAGCCCACAGTGCACATGCTCCTCTGAACTCTCTTACTTCTTAATTGTGGTGGGTGTTCTGCTGTGCTCAGCTTTGTGAGATCTTTTCTCTTGAAACAAATAGAGCATTCCCATAGACAAAGCTTTTATTTTATTTTTATTCTTCTTAATAACCTTCCACAGCACTTATCACTTTGCTTTTTACAGAGTACACCTCAATAAATATTTTGTCTTAAAAATTTTATTGGCAAAAATGTTTTAAAAGTGTGAAAAGTCATAAATAGAAGAATGTAACTTAAGAAAATAGTAGAAAGACTATGTTCCACAGAATTACTATAATAGTTTTGAATTACTGAGGTTTTCTTTGCTTTTTATTTTTTGGAATTTGACTAATTACATTAAATTAAAATGGAAGCAATGTCATCAGTGATCTTGCTTAAAAATAATCATTTTTACAGCATTATATTATTTATTAACAGGGAGAAGTAGGAGATCAAGGAAACATTGGAAAGATTGGTGAAACAGTAAGCTTCTTTTATGCTCTTTTATTTTTACCATCATTTGTAAGCATGTTTAGGAAAGTCATGTTAACCATCATCTGTGCTTAATAAAATTCACAAAAATAATTCTTAGCTCCAACAAATTTAAAGTCACTTGTGATGTGACAAATCTACTGTATGAGAGAAATGAAGGGAAATAGAGTTACTGATATTTTTGTCCAATATAAATTATATTTGTAATACCAGGAGCATTCTTGTTTCTAGTATTCAATCTTTAATTTTAGTTCTGATTATTTCAATCTAAATTTGATCTTAACATTTTTCATTGTTAAAAAGCTATAACTTACCAAGCCATAAAATAGTTAGTAAGCCATTAAGCTTGAAAATATTTTTCTTTAGATTTGAAAGATTAAGCTAAGAGATAAAATATTGGAAAATATATTACAATTTCTTTCCTCAAAAAAACTTTGACTTGTTTAAATTTACATTTCTGTGAAAGTAGGAGGCTTTGTGTTGTATTTGAATCAGATATGTTAGAAGTAATTTTATTTTCTGTATTGGGGAAAGCCAGCTAAAATATTTTCTAACAAATGAATCCATATAGCATATATAAAATGGTAAATTACATTGTTGCAAGGCAAGTGAATTTATTTACAGTGTGCTAGGTTATCACAAAGCAAGTGGTACCATTTAATAGGTTAAGTCACCAAATTCTATTCCTTCTAACCTATCTTATGACTTAAATAAAAATAAACTTTTCTAAAAAATTGTTTGCAATATTAAGTATTCAACAATTATATTTCCTGGTCTTGTGATAAAACAACAATACATTTCTGCTACTCTTGTTTTTGTCATTAATTCTTAATACAAATAAGGAGAGAATCTGTTTAGTCTTAAAAGATCATTACCATACCAATTAATCCTTAATCACTAGAAGGAGAATTTTTTGTTCTTGTTTTTACTGAGAAAGGTAATTCCAGTGGAACATTTACATCAATTAGGTTATTCAAGACTTCTCAGATATAACTGTAACTCATATTTCTCTAAAGTCACTCAAGGGGATTAAATTCTGCCATTTTTGAGTGACAAATTGCTAAGAAATATATATAAGCTAGAATTAATAGCCAAAGTTAAAATATCAATCTTTTTTTTTTAAAGATTATTTATTTGAGAGTGAGTGAGGCATGAGGGGGAGGGGCAGAAAAAAAGAGAGAGAGAGAATCTGAAGCTGACTTAGTGCTGAGCCTAGAGCCAGGTGCTGGGCTTGATCTCACAACCCTGAGATCAAGACCTGAGCTGAAACCAGGAGTTGGACACTTAACCGGCTGTGCCGCCCAGGCATCCCAAGAGCATCTTTTCTTAATATAACCTCATTTATGTTAAACTTCTAAGTGTTATTTACTTAGTAGTATTGGACTGGTTCCACACAGTATAAGAACCCAGTGTCTAAAGTGGAAATGGACTGTATTGGCAGATAGTGGATTTCTGTTATTAGAGGGAAATTAACGTTTATTGAGCATTTGTTATGTGCCAGGCATAATACAAAGTGATGTTTAATATTGTGGCATTGCGTTTAATCCTCAAACAATTTTAAAAGACACATTTTGTTATTCCAGTTTTTGAAATGAGAAAACTGAAGCACAGTAAGTAACCTGTTCAAAGTTACATAGCTAATAAATTCTAGAACTGAGATTTAAACCTAGAGATCCAAACTCAAAATCCAAAGCATCATACCCCACCTTTATTGAGGTATAACTGACAAAGTTATAAGATATTAAGGTGGATGTGATGACTTAAGGATCCCCCCACCATCAAGTCATTTAATATAGCTGAGGATGTTTACTATTAGCTTACAGCCACTTGGACTACAGGTTGTAGAGGTTTCAGACATCAAATATATTATCAGACAAGAGGGCCTTTTCATATTTGAGGTTCCATCTTTCTCATTCAGGATGCAATTAACTTTTTTTAAAAAGTTCAGTGACTATATTGAGTTAATTAAAATATATAAAATGCCTAAAGAATATTTTATTTATTTATTTTTATTTTATTATTTATTATTTTATCTTACTAATTTCAAAGTCTTAGAAATATATTTCATCTAATCCAGAGCTGTGTTAAAACAAAACTCATAAGAGATATAGGAAAATATGATTGCACTTCCTGACTTCAGCCTTATAATTTGGGGATATCTAAGATTAGTTGTATTTGCATAGATGGTTTTTACTTTTTGCAATCTTTTGTACAGTCTTTTAATTGCCTTTAACTGGACCTCCTCCAGTTTTGTTTCTTTCTAGATCTGTACACATTAGACCCCAGTTTGTGATACAGCATGCCAGGCACAGCGACCCCATCTATATTTCATGTCTACATACTTCTTATGTTCATTTACTGTAGGCAAATAATTAATTTCTATAAATGTACCCTAAAAAGTGTGAAATTTGAAAAGATGCTCCTCATCCTCTGTACTCTAGCATACTATTTTTTGTGAACAAATCTGGAATTATCCCACCTTAATTACCAGTCCTCTTTGTCTTTAACTTTCTAGGCTGAAAGTATTTGAAGAAGTATAAAAGAGAAAAGAATCTAGTTTTTTAGTATTTATCAAGAGACCAGAATTGGGATCAGTGAATAGACGCCATAAGGGGACAGCTTTCTTTGTAGACAAAAATATTTTAATAGAATTTCTAACACTCAGACTCTCCCATGGAGTGATTCAACAGTTCATTCTTAGAAGGTTTGGATGACTTTCTTTAATCATTTATTCAGCAAATATTTATATTTATATTCATATGATCCTTGCCTTCATGAAATTTACAGTCTGTTGGAGGTTTGACAGATTTTAAATAAATAACTGCTTAAAGAAATACATAATTATAAACTGTGATACTTTCTATAGAGGAAAAGTTTAAGGGACTGTGACAGAGGTGCCAAGTTTATATCAGAAAATGAGAGGTCTGTTTTGAGGAAATAACATATGAGTTGTAGCCATAAAGCATGGTTATGATCTAGCTAGGGAAGAGTGGGGAGAAAGAACATTCCTGGAATATGCAATATAGCAGATGTTCTACCTTTGGACTTATCTTGCTTCAGACAAATTACTTAATTTCTCTAAATATTTCTCTAAATATTTCTCTAAATATTCTCTAAATAAATATTTCTCAACAGTAAAGGATAAAAATAATAACTACTTCATGGAATTTCTTGTGAGGATTAAACCTGGTAGTACCCTTAAAGCACTTATCACAGAGCCAATCACACAGTTAAAAACTGGAGAAGTGTTAGCTGTAATCATAGTGGTGGTGGTTATTGTTATGTGGAAAAGGATTTGACTGTTTTAGGAACTGAAAGAAAGCCAGTGTGGATAGACCTTGGTGAGCCAAGGGAAAAGCAAAGTGAGGGGCTGTTAGTAAAGGAGGCAGGAGCCAATTCTTTTGGGGCCATGTTTATTACTTTGGACTTGATCCTGAAGTAGATGGAAAATCATTGATGTATTCTATGTAAGCCAATAAAAGGATTTAATTTGTGTTTCACAATCACGCTTGTGGCAATGGATTGTGAAGTTGGAACATGGTTATGAGGAGCAGAGTAGAAGAGGGTAACCAGTTAGAATTCTATTGTAGTAGCCTAAATGAGAAAGAAAGATGACTTGGGCCAGGGTGATGGAAGTGGATATAAGAGAAGTGGATGCATATGAGATATATTTGAGGTGAGAACTTGAACATAGGCTGCAAAAAGGGAAGGATTCTAGTCAGTACCTAGGATATAATAGGCCTTTGATAACTAAACTTTTTATGATTGATCAGGAATATTCAGGAAGCATAAGTAATTGGTATATAAGATGTCTAAGGATAATTCCAATTCTAAGAATCTAGGATGCTTTTCTAAGAATTTAAATGTTTCTAGTCTTCCTCTCACCTGCCAATTTGGCTTCTTTTCTCTGGCTCTCCTTCAGTTTCATTATGTCTTCCTGCTGTTATAGCAAACAGAACTAGACTAAATATTTTAGAGGCAATGGTTCCACAACCTTCTTCATGAAGGGGATAATAACTCCTATTTCCTTTATTGCTGACATACTCAAAACCGTGTAGGCTTTTTCCAATAGAAAACAAACAAAAGAAAACAAATCAAAAACAAAAACAAATCAAACAAAAACAAACAAAAAAAACCTGGGATGTCTTTGGAAAATCATTGGCAGTGACCCCCAGGATTCTTTTCTGGTTTGTTATTTTGAATATAAAATTTGGAATATTTTTTCATAAAGTGACTATATGAAGTTTCAGTTGCTACTTTTCTGTCCACTTGAAGGTATTATTAAGAGTGTCCTATAGTCTGGCCATTTTGATTTACCTTTTAAAGAAGAACTCAACTACTTGATTTTACATCATTTATTCCTAAATTTATTAATTTAGCAAAATTTCACATACGCAATCTACTGTGTCCTCTCTGTTTTTCTGCCTGCCCTCTGGTGTGCTAGTGTATAGTAAATGACTGATGAGCAGAAAGGAAGAGGAAGAGGAAAGGCCATGGATAATCCTCAAAATCAGGTATTCCACTTCTCATTACAAAACCTTTAGAATCATAGAGCTTCTGATGGCTGATTCTAAGTTGGTTTATAACCAGTTCCTTCAAGACCAAATAGAGGTGTGGAGTCAGAGGAGGAAATGAAAGGAAGGAAATCTATGTGTTGAAGAATTATTATCTCATTTAATCTTGAAACAACCCTAGTAAGATAAAGTTTGTTGACATTCTAGAAATGAGGAAATTTAAATTTATTGAAATTATGTGATGTGTTCAGATTCATACAGTATCTTTATTTTCATAACAGTATCTAATAATTTTCTATTTCCTGTTCCAAGCTTCTTTTAGCTACATCAAAAATCAGTTATCCTGTCTTTATTTATTTATTTTTATCAGTTGACCTATTGTTCTTTTTATTTTATATTTTATTTTATTTTACTTTATTTTATCCATTTTTTGTTTTAGTTCTTGTGTTGTTAACAGTGTTATGTTAGTTTCAGTTGTACAATATAGTGATTCAACAGTTCCATGTATTACTCAGTGCTCATCAAGATAAGTGTACACCTAATCTCCTTCACTTATTTCACCCATCTCACACTGACCTCCCCTCTGGTAGCCTTCTGGTTGTTCTCTATTTTTGAGTCTGTCTTTGGTTTGTCTCTCTTTTTTTTTCCCCTTTGTTCAATTTTTTTCTTTAGTTGCACATATGAATGAAGTCATATGGTATTAGCCTTTCTCTGACTTATTTCACTGAGCATAATACTCTCTAACTCCATCCATGTTGTTGCAAATGGTAAGAGCTCATTCTTTTTTATGGCTGAGTAATATTCCATTGTATATATACACCACCACTTCTTTATACATTCATCTATCAGTAGACATATGGGCGGCTTCTGTAATTTGGCTATTGTAGTTAATGGAGCAGTTAACATAGGGTGCAAATATCCTTTCGAGTTAGTGTTTTTGTATTCTTTGGATAAATACCTAGTAGTGTGATTACTGGATTGTAGGGTAGTTCTATTTTTAATTTTTTTAGTAACTTCCATAGTGTCTCCTGAAGTAGCTGTGCTAGTTTGCAATCTCACCAACAGAGCATGAAGTTTCCTTTCTTTTCACATCCTCACCAACACTTGTTGTTTCTTGTGTTTTAGATTTGAACCATTCTGACAGGTATGAGGTAATATCTCATTCTAGTTTTGATTTGCATTTCTCTGATGATGAGTGGTGTTGAGCATCCTTTCATGTGTCTTTTGGCCATCTGGATGTCTTCTTTGGAGAAATATCTGTTCATGTCTTCTCCCCATTTTTAAATTTGATTATTTGGGTTTTTGGTATTGAGTTGTATAATTATATATTTTTGGATAATAACCCTTTATTGGATATGTCATTTGCAAATATCTTCTTCCATTCAGTAGGTTGTTGTTTAGATTTGTTGTTTCCTTTGCTGTGCAGAAGCTTTTTATGTTGATGTAACCACAATACTTTATTTTTGCTTTTGTTACCCTTGCCTCAGGAGGCATTTCTAGAAAAAAGTCTCTACTGCTTATATCAGAGAAATTACTGCCTGTGTTCTCCTCTAAGATTGTTATGGTTTCAGGCCTCACATTTAGGTCTTTAATCCATTTTGAGTTTGTTTTTGTGTATGGTGTAAGAAAGTTCAGTTTCATTCTTTTAAAGTACCTGCCCAGTTTCCTCAACACCATTTGTTGAAGAGACTGTCTTTTTCACATTGTGTGTTCTTGCCTCCTTTGTCAAAGATTAATTGACTACATAATTACAGGTTTATTTCTGGGTTTTTTAGTCTGCCCTATTGATCTTTGTGTCTATTATTATGCTAGTACCATGCCGTTTTGATTACTACAGATTTATAACATAACTTGAAGTCCAGAATTGTGATCTCTCCAGTTCTGTTTTTCTTTCTCAAGATTGCTTTGGCTCTTTGGAGTCTTTTGTGGATCCATACAAATTTTAGGATTGTTTGGTTTAGTTCCATGAAAAATACTGTTTGTGTTTTGATAGGGATTGCCTTAAATGATTGCTTTTGCTTAGTATAGACATTTTAACAATATTTGTTCTTCCAATTCATGAACGTGGAACATCTTTACATTTGTTTGTGTTGGCTTCAATTTTTTCATCAGTGTTTCATAGTTCTTAGAGTACAGATCTTTCACCTCTTTGGTTAAGTTTATTCCTAGCTATTTTACTTTCTTTGGTACAATTGTAAATGAGATTGCTTTCTTAATTTTTCCTTCTGCTGCTTCATTATTAGTGTATAGAAATGCAGTGAATTTCTGTACGTTGATTTTGTATTCTGCAATCTTACCAAATTCATTTATCAGTTCTACTAATTTTTTGGTGGAGTCTCAGGTTTTATATATATATATGTATATGTATATGGTATAATGTCATTTCCAAATAGTGAAAGTTTTACTTCTTCTTTACCAATTTGGATGCCTTTTATTCCTTTTTTTGTCTGTTTGCTATGGCTGGGACCTCCAATACTGTGTTGAATAACAATTGTGAGAGTGTTCTTGTTGCTGACCTTAGGGGGGGAAAAGCTCTTAGTTTTTCCTTATTGAGTTTGATGTTAGCTGTGGGTTTTTCATATAAGGCCTTTATTATGTTGAAGTATGTTCTCTCTAAACCTACTTTGTTGAGGGTTTTTATCATGAATTGATCTTCTACTTTGTCAATGTTTTTTCTGCATCTACTGAAATGATCATATGCTTCCTCTCCTTTCTTTTGTTGATGTGATGTATCACATTGATTGATTTGTGAATATTGAACCACCCTTGCAGCCTGGAAATAAATCCCACTTGATAGTGATGAATGATTTTTTTAAATGTATTGTTGGATTCAGTTTGCCTAAGATTTTGTTGAGGATTTGCATCTATGTTCATCAGAGTTATTAGTCTATAGTTCTCTTTTTTGGTAGTGTCTTCATCTGGTTTTGGTATCAGGGTAATGCTGGTCTCATAGAATGAATTTGAAGTTTTTCTTCCTCTTTTGTTCTTTGGAAAAATTTGAGAACAGGTATTAGCTTTGCTTAAATGTTTAATGGAATTCACTTGTGAAACCATCTGGTCCCAGACTTCTGTTTTTTGGAAGTGTTTTGATTACTAATTCAATTTCATTGCTGATAATCAGTCTGTTGAAATTTGCTATTTCTGCTTCAGTTTTTCAGTTTTGGTAGAGTACATGTTCCTACGAATTTTTCCATCTCTTCCAGATTGTCCAATTTGTTGGCATATCATTTTTCATAATGTTCTGTTACAATCCTTTGTATTTCTGTGGTGTTGCTTATTATTTCTCCTCTTTTATTTCTGTTTTGTTTATTTGACTCCTCTCTCTCTCTCTTTTGTGTGTATTAGTCTGATTAAAGCTTTATCAATTATCTTTTCAAAGAACCAGCTTTTGTTTTCATTGATCTGTTCTATTGTTTTTTTTAGTTTCTATATCATTTATTTCTGCTCTGGGCTTTATTTCCTACCTTCTACTGGTTTGGGGTTTTGTTTGTTGTTCTTTTTCTAGCTTTTTAGGTATAAGGTTGGGTTGTTTGTTTGAGATGTTTTTTGCCCCTTGAGGTAGACCTATAAACTTCCCTCTTAGAACTGCTTTTTGTGTATCTCAAAGATTTTGGACCATTGTGTTTTTATTTTCATTTTTCTCCGTGTAATTTTTGATTTCTTCAGTTTTTCAATTGACTCATTCATTGAGCATGTTATTTAAGCTACATGTACTTGTGCTCTTTCCAGACTTTTTCTGGAAAAAATTTCTAGTTTCATAGCATTGGAGTCAGAAAAGATGCATGATATAACTTCAATCTTTTTTAATTTGTTGAGACTTGTTTTATGGCCTAATATATGATCTCTTCTGGAGAATGATCTTTGTGTGATCTTGAAAAGAATGTGTAGGATGGAATGTTTTGACTTTATCTGTTAAACTATCTGGTTTGGTGTGTGGTTATCTTTCCTTCACCTCAGGGCAATAGTCACTTTGAAGAGGTACTATTTGCGAGGCTTATAGCACTACTTCGGACAAGCTCCTGAGTGTATTGGCAGGGACATGCTGCCACTGCTGGGACCAACGAGGCTGGTGTGGGGCACACAGTTGTAGCATGGTGCCCACCAGTCTGCTTACAAAATGAGACCTGCCCTGCAGTTGTTGGGACTGGGGCTGGCCTGGGTGGATCCACAAAGTGCACTGGTCAGGAGACATGGTGTTGGCAAGGTTTGTGCTGGTCTTCTAGGGGAAGGGAACAGTTGCTGCAGGGTACTTAGGCAAGGGTGACTGAAAAGGGCAGATACGCTAAAGCCCAGAGGGGTGGGGCTTGGTGTAAGCAATTAGATAGTAAATTCTGGCACTGTGCTGATTCCCACAGGTGTGTTTATGCTGGGGGGTGGAGGATGGAGACAGTGCCTGCCAGCTACTTTGTTCCTGGATGGGTCTTCCTATGATCGCTGTTCTTCCTAGACACTCTCCAAAATGAGTATACTACTCTCCCACTTACATGTCTCAGGCATTTTTCAAACTGCTGCTTCAGTGCTGTATCTGTGGGGGCTTTTTGTCCTGTGATGTCTTTAAGGATGGTATTTAGTTTCCTCTTGCCCTCTCGACTCTCCCAGAGCTAAGCACACTGATTTTTAAAATTCCGGGTTTTAAAACCTGCTGGTTCTAAGAACTCATGAAATTTGGCCCCTCTCACTTTCAAAGCCAAAAGTTATGGGGATTCATCTTCCCCATACAGGCTCCCTTGTGTGGTTGTCTGTTCACCAACCCACCCCCATGCCTTCAGCTCCTTCCCTCACTCCATGGACTGCCAGTTTGTTCCCCACTGTTGGGGACACTGTTGTCCTTTGTACCCTCTCTGGTGTGGCCTCCTCTTTACCTTTAATTGTGGAGCTTGATCTGCCAGTCTTTGGGTCGTTTTCCAGGTTATTTACACTAATATGAGTGTTACCTAATTGTATCTGTGTGAGAGGTGAGCTTAGGATCCTCTTACTCTGCCATCTCCCCAACCCACTCTAGTTGTCCTGTCTTTTGAATGGAAACTTGGGAATCAATAGTTAGATTCAGAAATGAGCAAAATAAAATTTTACTTGATAATTTCTTAGGCAAGGCTGGCAACTAAATTTTAAAATATTGTCAAATGTTATTAATTTCTGATAATTATTGAAACATAATCTAATATATTTATAATGGAATCAGGAAAGATTTGGAAAGGCCTGGAAGAAAATATTTAAGAAGTGCTCATCAAAATTTAATTTAATACAGTGATGAGTTTTGTTACTCTCTGGTGTCATTACCATGAAATTATTATCAAACTTCATACAAGTTGATTTTATGTAATAACTTCCATTTCTTCTTTAATTAAAAGGAAAATGCTACTTTAGGTGGACTTACCTAAATCATAAAAAGGTGACTCATATTTTCTTGAGGAAAAGTCCCAGAGGAAAGTAATACTCTACCCTCATAAGGCCTCTGTAGTCTCAGTGTTTTTATCTTAAAAATGTCTTCTACCCCTTCCTGTTTCCAGGCTGCACATACCATACCTGTAGGACAGCTACAGAGCTGTTGTATATCTCCTGCATGGCAGAGAGAGGTATTTGTTCTTAGAATGGAAAGTTACATGAAATTTATATCTACCGTACATACAATCATGAAAAGGATGTTTACCTGCATATAATAAAAATAGCTACTATTTATTGAAAATCTGTGATATGTGAGATTCTTTGTATATGTTGTATCATTTAATCCTCACACAGGCTCTGGGAAATAAAAAATCACTTCTCTATTATACAAAAGAAAACAGGGTTTCAGAGATGTTAAGAAGTTTAGCACCCTGCTTCCTCTTGACAATGAGAGGAAGATTTCCAATTGTCTTTCTAATGAATATATATTGTTCTGTTGTTACTCTATAGAGATTATGGGGTCCCAAGTACTACATTATCCTCAAAAACATAGATGTACCAAAATTATTATGTTTTAGGATCATATTTGATATTTATCATCTTCGAAATGTGTAAATGACATCACTTACGAGATTAAGAAACCCCAGCAAATTAATTTCACTGTAGAATTAAGTCCATGAAGCTGTAGAAAGTTAGAAAGAAAAAAGAAAACTAGAAAGTATGAATCAGTGAAATCAAAAGGGAATTCACACAAAGTGTGTGGAAATACCAGTGGATATGAACAGAGAAGATATATGACATTACAATTCTAGGCAAATTGAAGAGGAGTGAATTAAAGACAGTTTGAAACCTAGCATTCTCTGAAAACCATGTGCAGATAACAAATAACTCCAAGGTGAGCTATTATTTCATAAATGGGTTGCAAATGGTGTTTTTTTTTTTTAAGATTTATTTATTTATTTTAGAGAGAATGTAGAGTGGGGGTTGGTGGGGGTTGAGACAGAGGAAGAGGGAGAGAATCCCAAACAGACTTCATGCTGAATGCAGAACCTGACATGGGACTTGATCTCACAGCCCTGAGATCATGATCTGAGCTGAAATCAGGAGTTCGACACTTAACTGACTGAGCCACCCAGGCCCCTGGGATCAATAGTTTTTTAATCACAAATGCAGGAGATTTTTCTAAGAGAATGGAGTCACCAAATTTCTGGGAAAAGTTGAAATGTTTATAAAGGTAGAAGGATTTCTGAATCCTTTATCATTTTTTCAACATTTATGACACCTCTTTGTAAAAAATGAAATAAATTAGTAGGAAAATAACAAATACTCTATTAAATGTGGTCCTACAGAACTTTTTTCTACAGCTATGAAAGTTGAAGTATATGGGAAAATAAAGATTATAGAAAATCATTCAGGTCGCAAAAGCAAATGTCATAAGAAGTAGACCAAGATTAAAGCATATGTAAGTGGTTATTAAGGAGAAACCACCAAAATTTAAAAAAATTCACACGATTATAAAATAAAAGTAAAAGTTAAAATTCCTATCTGTGGGGGAAATGAATGATACACAGGATACTGTGCTATAAGCTAAAAACGCAAAGTTATTGAAAGCTCAGCATATCTTAGAAATAGAAAGGTTTATATACTTTATATTAAGTATATATGTTTTATTCTTTTATCCTTACTAAATATACATTCAGTGACAGGTAAAAAGTAAAATATTCTAGGAAAAGGAATAAAATCCAAATTTATGGAGTAACATAGGAAACAAAGTATCATATATATCATATTAAAGAGTAATAAACGAGAGAAAACTTCTTAGTCTAATAGTTTCCAGATTGCCCAATTGAAATAGCAATATACTGTTTCAAAGTAATCAAATAGAAGAGAGAGGAAAATGGAAATTTGTGCTTCCAAACACAAACAATAACATTAGTCTTTTTTACATGTAGGCATTTAGTGTGCTACTGCCTGGGGGGCTGTTCTCATTCTGACTAAGGAAACATAAACTTGATCACTTTACCTATTTTAGAATTGGTGAAAATAGTAAGTTTTTAAAATTTTTATTTGTTTATTTGACAGAGAAATAGCACAAGCAGGGGAGTGGAAGGCAGGGGGAGAGGGAGAAGCAGACCCCCCCCCCCCACTGAGCAGAGAGCCTGATGTGGGGCTCCATCCCAGGGCCCTGGGATCATGATCTGAGCTGAACACAGAGTGACCCAGGTACCCTAGAAGACCCTAGTCTTTAAAAAAAAAAAGAAGAAGTAAAATTTATTTTCATGCCTATCATAAGGATATATATGTTGATAAAAAACCCCTGGCTTTATTTGGCTAAAAACATGTTACTGTTTTCTCAGTTAGAAATAACTACAATGTGGTAATCACAGTTTTTGAGGAAATGGCAGCTCTAAATTTCTATATAGAAGGGGTGTGTGGTGGCACTTTGGTTGGAAGGGAATGCTAAAGGACTTCCCATGAAGCTATGTTTACATAAAAACTACACTACTTGGGGGGCACTTCAGTTGGTTAAGCATCTGCCTTAGGCTCAGGGCATGATCCTGGGATCCTGGGATGGAGCCAGGCATCTGGCTCCCTACTCAGCAGGGAGTCTGCTACTCCCTTCCCCCTGCTTGTGCTACCTGTCTCTCTGTGTCAAATAAATAAAATCTTTTTTAAAAAGACACCATTTTCATTTATTAGTAGTGCACTATTTTATTTTATTTAGATAATACACATCAATAAAAACAGACGAAAAATTATGTTTTTATGCTCAGAATTTATAAGATAGAGAATACATTTCTTGTTCATGTCAAAGAATGGGCTGAACCGATGGAAGTAAAGGTAGGGACCAGGGTAAAGCTGTAGGCACTACTACTCTTACAGAAGGCCAATGCAGTTTTGAATCTGAGAATAAGGCTAGTGAAAAACTATTATGGTTCTGATCTTTTTAAAAAAATGCATAAGGTCTACATAACCAATACAGACTTTTCTGTAAAAGGCCAGATATTATATATTTTAGACTTTCAGGCCATATCATCTCTGTCACAAAGACTCAACTCTCTCTGCTGTTGGAGTACAAAAACTCTCCGAGACAATATGGAGATGAACGACTCTGGCTATGTTCCCGATAAAATTTTATTTACAAAATAGTGGAAAAGGGGCATCTACTGGCTCAGTTGGTTAAGTGTTTGTCTTGGGCTCAGATCATGATCCCAGGACTCTGGGATCAGTCCAAGTTTGGCTCCCTGCTCAGCAGGGAGTCTGCTCCTCCCTCTCCCTCTGCCTCTCCACCCCCACCCCCATGTGTGCTCTCTTTCTCTCTCTCTTTTAAATAAATAAATAAATAAATATTTTTTTAAATGGTGAGAAAAAAAAAGAAATAGACAACAGGCAGGATTTGGCCTACAGGCTCTAGTTTGCCTTTCCTTTCACAGAAAGTTACACTTTCTTTGGGATACACCAGATTAAATGAATCTGCCATATGCATTTCTGCTTCATTACTCTTTTATTATTAATAAAAAAGCACTAAATGTGAATGTTATTTCTTCAAATAAAAAAGCAGATTAAACTAGCAGACGTGTTGTGTTGCTACCAGGCACTGATTTTGTGTACTAAGCATTAATATAATGAATTAATTTGCATTTATATGTAGACCACATGTACATCCAAAGTATTCTACTGTAATTCATCTTTTTTTTTCTCAACAAACAGTTAAGAATCTTATCAGCAAGTATTTCCCAAGAACAAAGAAATCTTCTTTTTAGGTGCGCAAGTTCATTGGAAACATTTTTTTGAACATTATACATGTATTTTGAAATTCTGTTCTGAGTCAAAGGATTTCCATATATTAAGTTTTAGTGAGTTTTTCTTTCATTACTTTGGGAAAAGTTCTAAGGAATGTCATTAGATTTGTATTTCCCATTAGGTTGAGATATTTTGCATTTGTATTCTATCTTCTGTTTATGAAACATCTCTTTTTTTCATCAATTCAACAAAACAGCCTGAGGGGGAACATCACAGCATTTTCGTTCAAAAAGATACATGATTAATACTCTCCTTTTGACCATAGGGAAAATAATTAAGTGAAATCATGATTTTGTTTTAACCATAAATACAACCAACTTTGTGTCTTATAGAAAACTTTTTGGAACTATTTAACCTTTCTATATCTTCAGTTCCAGATGGAAAGATCATAGCTGCTCAGTTTTTTGAGGGTTTTTTTTTTTTTCTGATTAATGAGTTCTGGAAAAATTCTCTGTCAAAATATATGTTTTTTTGCTGTGTTGATTACATCATTAGCAATAAAATCAATTAGTCACTGAACTCTCGAAAGGCCTAGATGATATACGCTCCTCCAAAAATGTTAGGGGAATGGGACATAGTAGGTTTTAAGGGGGAAGTGAGTCTGTAGAAGCCTTCAGAATATAGATTATAAGAAATTTTCAACCTGACTGTTAAGACTTCCTACAATATATCCTTCACCTATCCTTATAGTTGTTATTTCTCACACTTCCCGATTTACTAGACCAAACTGGCCTTCGATGTTCCTTCAAAGAAACCCACTTATTTATGCCTTTGTTCAGATCGTTTCTGTCACCGCAAAAGGCCTTCTTCATTTTCCCACTCCCTTTGCCTGCCTAACATCAACTCTCAACACGCCTCTCAAATCATCTGTTCTAGCATGAAGTCTTTTCTGGTATCCCTGCCCAAAATTAGATTCAATATCTTTCTTTGTTAAACCTTTCAGTACCTTATCTACATTATCATGGTCCTTAGCTTATTTTGCTTTATATCACAGTTCATTTTTTATTTGAATTATCTATGCAGAAAACTTCCCACAACAATGAACACATGCCTAATACATTTTACATTGACAATAGTATATGTTTTATATGATGGAACCTAAATAAATTAAGAATGAAAAGTAATTTTTCTAACTTATTTGCTACTGGCTGCATCTTAACAGGACTTTAGTGTGCTTGAGCAAAGTTGGAAATTATGACATAGTCTTGTGAGTCAATCTGAGCAGGGAAGGACATTTCAATGGGAATGGCAGCATGAGAATAAAATATATGGAAGCATGAAATATCTGTGGGGTTTGCAAAACTATATTATAAGCAGTTCAGAGTAGCTAAGGGGAGGTAAGGCCCAAGTGATCACAGCTCACCTGGCCCTTCTTACTTACTTGTAATGTCCTTCCTGTCTTTTCTGGTTCACAAATACCTACTGTTCTTCCACAAGTCAGCTTAAGCTTTACCTCCTCTAAACCTTGATTGCTTTATCCTCTATACCTTATACATGCTTCTATCATCATTTACTGTTCTTACTTATTTACATGGCTTTCCAGTTTTAGATTAAGTTCTTTAAAGACCAGGGTTTGTGAAGTAAAACCTAAATATGAAGTGTAACTTCATATCTAAAAAATAAATAATAGATGAAGGTAAATCCAAAAGCTTTCTCTGATCTGTAATTTCCTTTAAAGTAAAAAATGATACCTCAGACTCATTGGATTCAAATCTGTACTCATCACCCCTCCTCCCAAACCCATTCAAACCTCTCCTTTCAGCATTTTCTTTTTCTTTTTCTTTTTCTTGAGGTCTTTTAGTTCTTTATATTATCAAAGATCATTTAAAATATCCAGTAATAAAATTTTCTATTATATCAGTTCATTTTTTCAGCTTTATTGAGGTATAATTGACAAATAACATTGTAAGATATTTAAAATGTAAAAGTGAGGGTTTAATATACATATACATTGAGAAAAAAATCCCCCATAGAGTTACTTAACATATCCATCACCTTACATATTTACCTTTTGTGTGTATGTGAAAACACTTAAGTTCTACTTTCTTAGAAAATTTCTATTTTACAATACATTGTTAGCAACTATAGTCACAATGATATGCATTAGGTACTCGGGCCTTATTCATCTTATACCTGTGCTATATATCACACTTTCTTTATCCATTCATACACTGAAAGACATTTAGTTTGTTTCTCTACACTGCTTATTGTAAATAATGCTGTTATGAACATGGAAGTACAAATATCTCTTCAAGATAAATTATTCATTTCCTTTGGATGTATACTGAGAAGTAGAATTGCTAGGTCATATGGTAGTTCTATTTTCAATTTCTTGAAGAAACTCTCTACTGTTTTCCATGGAACAGGTGGAAGGTGGTATCTCCTTGTGGTTGAGATTTGCATTTCCCTGATGGCTAGTGCTGCTGAGCACCTTTATATACTAGAAAGCTACTTGTATATCTTCTTTGGGAAACTGTCTATTCAAATTCTTTGCCCATTTTATTATTTTTATATTTTTTCAAGATTTTATTTATTTTAGAAGTAGAGAGGGGGGACAGTGGGAGGAAGAGCAGAGGGAGAGGGGCAAGCAGACTCTGCACTGAGCACAGAGCCCAATGAGGGGCTTAATCCCACAACCCTGAGATCATGACCTAAACCAAAATCAAGAGCTGGATACTTAACAAACTAAGCCATCCAGGCACCCCTTTGCCCATTTTAAAATTGGATTATTTATTTGTTTATTTGTTTATTTATTTATTTATTTATTTATTTATTTATTTATTTATTTATTTATTGCTATTGATTTGTATGAGTTCCTTGAATATTCTGGATATTAACCCCTTCCTTATCAAATATGTGGTTAGGAAATATTTTTTCCCATTCTGTTTTTCATTTTGTTGATGCTTACCTTTGCTATGAAGAAACTTTTTAGTTTGATGTGGTCCTATTTGTTTATTTTTGCTTTTGTTGCCTTTACTTATGCTGTGAAAAAATATTGCTTGTACCAATGTCAAGGGGCTACACTCTCTCTATATTTTCTTCTAGGAGTTTTATGGTTTTCTGTCTCATATTTAAGTCTTTAATCCATTTTGAGTTGATTTTTGTTTATGATATAAGATAAGGGTTCAGTTTCATTCTTTGCCTATGGCTATCCCATTTTCTAAACACATTATTGAAGAGACTGTCCTTTCCCTATTGAGCATACTTGGCTTCTGTGTCATAAATTAATAGACTGTATAGGCATGGGTTTATTTCTAGGCTCTCTATTCTGATCCATTGATCTGTGTGATTCTTTTTATTATAATACCATACTATTATTATTACAGCTATTATTATTATTATAGCTATTAAACTATTAATATAGTTTGAAATCTAGGAAGTGTACTATTTCCACCTTTGTTCTTTCTCAAGATTTCCTTGGCTGTTTGGGGTCTTCTGAAGTTGTATACAAATTTTAGGATTATTTTTTTCTGTTTCTGTAAAAAATGCCATTGGAATCTTGATAGGGATTGCATTGAATCTGTAGGTTGCTTTAGGTAGTATGGACATTTTAACAATATTAAATCTTCCAATTCATGAACACAGGATATTTTATTGTGTCTTTTTAAGTTTCCTTCATCAATGTCTTTAGTTTTCAGGATAGAGATCTTTTACATTCTTGGTTCAGTTTATCCCTAAGTATCTTATTATTTTTGATGTCCTGAGTTGAGTAATGGGGAAGATGTTATAATCAACGTGGTGGTATACATGGCCACCTTGCTAGCCTTTTTGGAGAAAGTCAGTAGTATGAGGAACCTAAGAACTCATATGTGAATTTTGTGAAATTGTTTCACCTTCTCAAACAGGCAGTGAGGACATCATTATGCTTCAATATTTTCAGCACAATGCTATTATGTTTATCATTAGCACAGTAAATATTCAAGGACCTGTTCTCTGCCAAAAAGGAGTTTTCTACCTGTAGGGTACTAATGAGATTACTAATTTACCCAGCATATTCTACAATGTAACAAAACCAAAACCAAGGTCTATAAGAGTTAATACTAGAGAGTTGGTGAGCAACATCATACCATATACAGAATGAACCAAGAATAAGCCAATCACTTAATGAGGTCAAAATGGAATATGATAGATACTCAGAACAAGCAAGAATAAATGATGCAAGAAAGACATGACAAATGTGATACAGTATAATTTCATTGTGACACTTTTCAGGAGAGATTTTTAGGTTTGCTGTTTGTTTGTTTGTTTGTTTTTCAGCATATCTTAAAAATGCTCTCCTACACTTGAGCCCTAAGAATATCATATGTGTCAATCAAATGGTCTTGCAAAGAACCATTGTCCAACTGTTCGCAGACAAATTAAAAAATATCTGTCATTTCATAGAGAAAGAAGAAAGTCTCTTGAGGACATCCTTCTTCTTCTCTAATCTCCATTTTTCCTCCCTCATTTTTTAATAATTTAAATAGGGAAATAAACATCATCACATTTTTATATATAAGTAAACTATGAGAACTTCCACAGTTTCAATGTTTTAATTAAGAACTCAGCATGTGAAATATCTGGGGAAGATGGTGGAATAAGAGGATCCTAATCTCACCTGACCCCCTGGATATAACTAGATAACACCCACGTGAGTACAAATAACCCAGAAAATGACCCAAAGATAGGCAGAGCAGACTCTCCACAGTCAAATGTAAAGAAGAGGCCATATTGAAGAGGGTAGGAAGGATGGAGAGCCAGTTGGTAGCCAAACAGTCCCCTGGGACTATCTACAGGAGGAAAGGACATAGCAGGTACAGAGAGGGGAGAGGAACAGGTCCTGCAAAGGAAAGACAAATCCCTGTAACATTTGTCTTTGAAAACCAGAGGGGCCTAACAACCAGGGAGATATTACTCCTGGAGCTTTAGAAATCAGCAGTCTCCCCTTTGGGGAGCACAACAAAAAGCCCATGGAGATACAGCACAGAATTAGCAGTTTGAAAAAAATGCCTGGGATATATAGGAAGGAGATTTATTTACTGATCGCAGAGCTTGTGCTAAAGAGCAGGGACCTTTGGAAGACTTTCCAAGAACAAAAAACTGGTAGGCACTATTTCCCTCCCATGCCTCCTGCCCCAGATATAAGGACACCTGCAGGAATCAGCACAGTGTAACATTCTCCAACTAGCTTGTTAACAGTGTGCCCTACAATGTGCTTCTGCTGGAACACTCCTTCCAACCCAGCCAGTCTAGCAGGAGTTTTCCCAGGTGACTGCATGTCTCTTCCCATAGGGGACCAGCATGGATCTTGCTGGCACTGCAAGCCCTGCCCCTGTACTCTTCTATAGACTTGCCCTTCCAGTATGTCCCTGGCTGGAGTCCCTCCAAAGAGATATCACAGGCATGGTAGTGTGCAAGCAGCCCCAGTAGGGTCCAACACTACTTCAAAGTGACTCCTGGCCAAAAGAGAGGGGAAGATAATCACACTTACCTGTTCAACTGCAGCCCCAACAGTGGACTGGAAACAGACATTTGGTCTGACCGTGGCCTCAACCACCAAAGAAAGCTCTTCGGGGGACAACACAGGGAAAGTACCTTGCAGTTCAGTGCTGCTGCATCTCTGACAAACACATGGCCTGACTCAGTGCAAGCCCAAGGATGCCCGAGACTGGTGCACTAACAACACAGGGAATAAACCCTGCCCATGAGAGGCAAAGGGAACCATTGCAGATGACTAGACTGAAGACAAACAGCTCAGTCAAACAGTAGGGCACATGCAACACACATAAGAGATACCTCTGAAGTGCCAAGTTCTGGTGAACAAGGAACATTGCACTATGGCCATTATAAGACCTCTTCTTCATAAGGCCACTACTTTCCAGAGCAGGAGAGGTAGCTGACCTTCCTAACACAAAGAAACAGACACAGAGAGTTAGACAAAATGAGAACAGAGAAGAATATGTCCCAAATGAAAGAATAAGACAAAATCACAGCAAAAGAGCTAAACAAAATGGAGATAAGTAATATACCTGATAGAAAATTTAAAGTAATGGTCATAAAGATATTCACTGGACTTGAGAAAAGATTAGAGGACCTCAATGAGATCCTCCACAAAGAGATAGGAAATATTTTTAAAAAATCAAAGATGAAATATTTTTTAAAAAGCAAAGATGAAGAACTCAATAACTGAAATTAAAAATATACTATATGGAATAAAAAATAGACTAGAGGAAGAAGAAGAAGGGATCAGCAACCTGGAGAACAGAGTAATGGAAAGCAATCAAACTGAACAGGAGACAGGAAAAGAAATAATAATAATAAAGAAAATTAGACTCAGAAACACCATCAAATGTAATAATATTTGCCTTATATAAGAATCCCAGAAGGAGAAGAGAGAGGAAGGGGCTAGAAAATTTATTTGAAGAAATAATAGCTGAAAACTTCCCAAGTCTGGGGAAGGAAGCAGCAATCCAGATCTAGAAGGTATTGAGAATCCCCAGCAAAATCAACCCAGGGAGGTCCACACGAAGACACACCAGGATTAGAATGGCAAAAGTAGTGCTAAAGAGAGAATTTTAAAAGCAGCAAGAGAAAAAGGAACAGTTATATACAAGGAAAACCCATAAGCCTATCAGCTGACTTCTTAGCAGAAATTTTACAGGTCAGAAGAGAGTGACATGATATATTCAAAGTACTGGGGGAAAAAAGCCTGCAACCAAAAATTCTCTGTGCAGGAAGGATATTATTGAGAATAGGAGCAATAAAGGGTTTCTCGGAGAAACAAAAGTTAAAGTAATTCATGACCACTAAACCAGCCTTATAAGAAATGGTAAAGGGGACTCTCTGAGTGGAAAGGAAAGACCATAAGTAGGAGTAAGAAAAATAGGCAGCACAAAAGCAGGAAAATTAAGTATATTTATAAGAATCAGTTAAGGGATTCACAAATAAAAGGATATAATGTATAGTACATTATACCTAAAATGTGTGGTAGGGGGAGTAAAGAATGGGTTATAGACTACTATGTGCATAAAATGTTAGATACAAACCTAGTGGTAACCACAAATCAAAAACCAGTGATAGGCAAAAAATAAAGAGGAAGGAATCCAAATATATCACTAAAGAAGGCCAGCAAAGAATGCGAGAAGAGAGTAAAACAAGAAAGGAATAGAGAACTACAAAAAGAACCATAAAACAAGCAACAAAATGTCAATAAGTACATACCTATCAATAATTACTTTGAATATAAATGGACTAAATGCTCCAAACAAAAGACACAATATGATGGAATGGATAAAAAGCAAGACTCATCTATGTACTGCCTACTAGAGACTCATTTTGGACCTAAAGACACATCCACACTGAAAGTGAAGGGCTTGAAAAGCATTTATCATGAAAATGGAAGTGTAAAGAAAACCTAGGTGGCAGTTATAATGACAAAATAGAATTTAAACAAAGACTGTAACAAGAGACAAACAAGGACACTATATACTTATAAAGGGAATAAGCCAACAGGAAGTTAGAACAAGTGTAAATATTTATGCACCCAACATAGGAGCACCCAAATATATAAAGTTGCTAATAAGAAACATAAAGTAAATAATTGATAGTAATGCAATTATAGTAGATAGCTTTTATACCCCATTACGTCATCCAAACAGAAACACAATAAGGAAATAGTGGCTTTGAATGACACGATGGACCAGATGGATCTAACGGATGTATTCAGAACATTCCATCTTAAACCAGCAAAATATATATTCTTTTCAAATGCACCTGGAACATTTTCCAGACTAGATAATATATTAGGCCACAAAACAAGTCTCAACAACTTCAAAGAGTTTGACTCATAGTATGTATCTTTTCTGACCACAATGCTATGAAACTAAAAATCAACAACAGGAAAAAGTCTGGAAGGAACACAATACATAGAGGGTAAATAACATGCTATTAAACAATGAATGGGTAAAAACTAATCAAGAGGAAATAAAAAAAACTATATGGAGACAAGTGAAAGTGAAACACAATGATCTAAAATCTTTGGGATGCAGCTAAAGCAATTCTCAGAAGGGAGTTTATAGCAATGGAAGCCTACCTCCTCAAGGAGTAAGAAACATCTCAAATAAATAACCTAACGTTACTCCTAAAGGAGGTAGAAAAAGAAGAATAAACAAAACCCCAAATCAGTAGAAGGAAGGCAATAATAAATGTTAGAGCAGAAATAAATGCTAAATAAATAGATGCTAAATAAATTAGAACAGAAATAAATGCTAAATAAATGCTAAATAAAAGATCAATGAAACAGAATAGAGACTCCAGATATGGCCCTTAACTCTCTGGTCAACTAATCTTCGACAAAGCAGGAAAGAACATCCAACGGAAGAAAGGCAGTCTCTTCAATAAATGGTGCTGGGAAAACTGGACAGCCACATGCAGAAGAATGAAACTGGACCATTCTCTTACACCATATGCAAAGATAAACTCAAAATGGATGAACAACAGGAATCCATCAAAATCCTAGAGAAGAGCATAGGCAGTAAACTCTTCAACATCAGCCACAGCAACTTCTTTCACGACAAGTCTCTAAAGGTAAGGGAAACAAAAGCAAAAATGAACTTTTGAGATTTCATCAAGATGAAAAGCTTTTGCACAGCAAAGGAAATAGTCAACAAAACTAAGAGGCAAACCACAGAATGGGAGAAGATGTTTGCAAATGACATTTCAGATAAAGGGCTGGCATCCAAGATCCATAAAGAACTTCTCAAACTCAACACCCAAAAAACAGATAATCTAGTCAAAAAATGGGCAGAAGACATGAACAGACACTTTGCCAAAGAAGACATACAAGTGGCTAGCAGGCAAATAGGAAACTCTTCAATATTACTAGCCCTCTGGGAAATACAAATCAAAACCACAATGAGATACCACCTTACACCAGTTAGAATGGCAAAAATTAACAAGACAAGAAATAATAAATGTTGGTGAGGTTGTGGAGAAAGGAGAACACTCTTACACTGTTGGTGGGAGTGCAAGCTGGTACAGCCACTCTGGAAAACAGTATGGAGCTTCCTCAAGATGTTAAAGATAGAGCTACCCTACAACCTGGCATTGCCCTATTAGGTTTTTATCCCAAAGATAGAGATGTAGTGAAAAGAAGGGGCACATGCACACCAATGTTCATAGCAGCAATGTCCACAATAGCCAAACTGTGGAAGGAGCCGAGATATCCTTCAACAAATGAATGGATAAAGAAGATATGGTTATCTTCTTTACAATTGAATATTCCTCAGCCATCAGAAAGGATGAATACCCACCATCTGCATTGACTTGGATGGAACTGGAGAGGACTATGCTAAGTGAAATAAGCCAAGCAGAGAAAGACAAAATTATCATATGATTTTACTCATATGTGGAACATAAGGTATAGCACTGAGGACCACAGAGGAAGGGAGGGAAAACTGAATGGGAAGAAATCAGAGAGGAAGACAAACCATGAGAGACTCTGGATTCTAGGGAAAAAAACTGAGGGTTACAGAAGGGAGGGTGGTGGGGGGATGGGGTAACCGAGTGATGGGTATTAAGGAGGGCACATGTTGTGATGAGCACTGGGTGTTATAAGCAACTAATGAATCATTGAACACTACATCAAAAATTAATGATGTACTGTATGTTGGCTAACTGAACATAAAAAAAAAGAATTGGTAAGTGAGGGAAAAAAAGAAATAAATGATATAGAAACTAAGAAAACAATAGAACAGACCAATGAAACTAAGAGCTGGTTCTTTGAAAAGATCAAAAAAACTGATAAACCTTAACCAGGCTCACAAAAGAGAGAGAAAGAGAGGAGTCAAATAAAATTGGAAACGAAAGAGGAGACATAACAACATCATAGAATACAAATAATTATAAGATAATATTATGTAAAATTATAAGCCAACAAATTGAACAACCTGGAAAAATGGATAAGACACACATAATCTGCCAAAACTGAAGCAAGAAGAAATAGCAAATTTGAACAGATAGGTTACCAGCAATGAAATCGAATCAGTAATCAAAGCACTACCAACAAACAAAGTCCAGGACCAGATGGCTTCACAGGTGAATTCTATCAAATATTAATACTCATTCTTCTCAAATTATTCCAAAAAATAGAAAAGGGAGGAAAGCTTCAAAATTCATTCTGTAGGGCCAACATTACCCCGATACTAAAACAAGATAAAGACACTACAAAAAAGAGAAATAAGGCCAGTATCTCTGATGAACATAGATGTAAAAATCCTCAACAAAACATTAGCAAATTGAATCCAACAATACATAAAATAATACCACAGTTGAGTGGGATTTATTCCCAGGATGCAAGTATAATTCAGTATTCACAAATCAATTAGTGTGATTCATCATCTTAACAAGAGAAAGAATAAAAACCATATGGTCATTTCAGTAGATGCAGAACAAGCATTTGACAAAGTATGACATCCATTCATGATAGAAACCTTCAACAAAGTAGGTTTCAAGGAAACATACTTCAACATAATAAAGGCCATATTTGAAAAACTCACAGCAAACCTCATACTCAATGAGGAAAAACTGTCCTTAGGGAAAAAGCTAAGGACAGGAACAAGACAAAGATGTCCACTCTCACCACTTTTTTTTTAAGATTGTATTTATTTATTGGACAGAGAGAGGCACAGTGAGAGAGGGAACACAAACAGGGGGAGTGGGAGAGGGAGAAGCAGGCTTCCTGCCAAGAAGGGAGCCCAATGTGGGACTCGGTCCCAGGAGCCTGGGATCATGACCTGAGCCAAGGTAGATGCTTAATGACTGAGTCACCCAGGCAACCCTACTCTCACTACTTTTATTCAACATAGTACTAGAAGTTGTAGCCACAGCAATCAGACAACAAAAAGAAATAAAAGGGAACAAAATCAGCAAGGAAGAAGTAAAATTTTCACTATTTTCAGATGATGTGACTCTATCTATCTATCTATCTATCTATCTATCTATCTATCTATCTATCTATCTAAAACTCTAAGGATTCCACCAAAAAACTAATAGAGCTGATAAATGAATTCAGGAATATTGAATGATACAAAATCAATGTGTAGGACTCTGTTACACTTCTGTACAATAATGATATAGCAGAAAGAGAAATGAAGAAAACAATCCCATTTACAATTGTACCAAAAATAATAAAATACCTATGTTTACCTAAATTTTTAACCAATGAAGTGAAAAACCTGTACTTTGAAAACTATAAATCATTGATAAAAGTAATTAAAGACAACACTAACAAATGGAAAGATATTCCATGCTGGTGGATTAGAAGAACAAATATTGTTAAAATGTCTATACTATCCAAAGCAACCTACAGATTTAATGCAATCCCTATCAAAATACTACCAGCATTTTTCACAGAACTAGAACAGGTAATCCTAAATTTTTTCAAGAACCACAAAAGACCCAAATAGTCAAAGCAATCTTGAAAAGAAAAACAAAATTGGAGGTGTCACAATCCCAGATTTCAAGATATACTACAAAGCTGTAGTAATCAAAACAGTATGATACCGGCACAAAAACAGACACATAGGTCAATGGGAGTGAATAGAAAACACAGAAATAAATCCATGATTATATGTTCAATAATCTTTGACAAAGGAGGCAAGAATATGTGATATGTAAAAGACAGTCTCATCAACAAATGGTGTTGAGAAAACTGGACAGCTATTTACAAAGGATGAAACTGGACCACTTTCTTATACCATATACAAAAATAAAATCAATGGATTAAAGACCTAAATGTGAAACCTGAAATCATTAAAATCCTAAAAGAGAACATAAGCAGTAATTTCTCTGATACTAGCCATAGCAGAGATATATCTCTGAGGCAAGGGAAACAAAAGCAGAAATAAACCATTGAGGCCACATCAAAATAAAAAGCTTCTGCACAGCAAAGGAAACAATCAACAAAATTAAAAGACAACCTACTGACTGGGAGAAAATATTTGCAAATGATATATCTGATAAAGTGTTAGAATCAAAAATATATAAAGACCTTACAGAACTCAACAGCCCCCCCCCCAAAAAAACAATCCAATCTAAAAATGGGGTGAAGGCACGAATAGACATTTCTCCAAAGACAACATACATGGCCAACCGACATATGAAAAGATGCTCAAATCACTTATCATCAGGGAAATGCAAATCAAAACTGTAATGAGGTATCACCTCACACCTGTCAGAATGGCCAAAATAAAAAACAGTATGGAGGTTCCTCAAAAAGTTGAAAGTAGAACTAACCTATGACCCAGCAATCGCACTACTGGGTGTTTACCCTAAAGAAACAAATGTAGTGATCCAAAGGGGCATGCGCACCCAAATGTTTATAGCAGCGGTGTCCACAATAGCCAAACTACAGAAAGAACCTAGATGTCCATCAACAGATGAATGGATAAAGAAGATGTGGTGTGTGTGTACACACACACACACACACATATATATCTCAATGGAATACTATGCAGCCATCAAAAAAACTAAATCTTGCCATTTGCAAAGAAGTAGATGGAACTAGAGGGTATTATGCTAAGTGAACTAAGTCAATCAGAGAAAGACAATTATCATATGATCTCTTTGATATGAGGAATTTGAGAGGCAGGGCAGGGGATTGTGAGGGGTAAAGAGGAAAAAAATGAAACAAGATGGGAACAGGGAGGGAGACAAATCATAAGAGACTCCTAATCTCAGGAAACAAACTGAAGGTTGTTGGGAGGTGGGGGAGGAGGGATAGGATGGCTGGGTTATGGACATTGGGGAAGGTATGTGCTATGGTGAGTGTTGTGAATTAAGTAAGACTGATGATTCACAGACCTGTACCACTGGGTCAAATAATACATTATATGTTAATTTAAAAAATTAATGAATTAAAACACATACACACACAAGAAACATGAGGTGTTGGCAAGGCTGAGAGAAAAAGGAACCTCATGCACTTTTGATGGAAATGCAGACTGGCGCAGCCACTGTGGAAAACAGTATGGATGTTCCTCCAAAATTAGAAATAGAATTACCATACTATCCAGTAATTGCACTACTAGGTATTTATCCAAAGAATACAAAAACACTAATTCAAAAGGATATGTGCATCCTACGTTTATTGAAGCATTATCTACAATAGCCAAATTATGGAAGCCACTCACATGTCCACAGGTAGATGAGTGGATAAAGAGGTGGTATATATATAGTGGAATATTATTCAGCCATAAAAAGAATGAAATTTTGTCATTTGCAATAACATGGATGGATCCAGAGGGTATAATGCTAAGTGAAATAGGTCAGAGAAAGGCAAATACCATAAGATTTTAGTCATATGTGGAATTTAAGAAACAAAACAAAGAGAAAAAGAGAAAGTAAAAAACAGACTTTTAACTATAGAGAGCAAACTGATGTTTATCAGAGGGGAAATGGGTGAGGGTATGGGTGAAGTAAGTGAAGGGCATTAAGAGTACACTTGTGATGAGCTGTGAGTAATGTATAGAATTGTTGAATCACTCTATTATATACCTGAAACTAATGTAACACTGCATGTTAACTATACTGGAATTCAAAAAAAAAAAAAAGAAAAAAGAATCCAGCATCCAATTTATGCTATGCATTCATTCTATAGATATTTAATGAGCACCTGCTCTGTGCTAAGTAAGGTGCTAGGCAATGAGATTAGCTGAGATGAATATCAAGGTGAACAGAATACAGGCCACTCTCAAAGAGTTTATACAAGTTAGAAGCTTTTTATTTTTAAAGTAATAAACAATGAGTTTAAAGAAAATAATGAAGAGAGATCTAAGCGAGATCACAAAGTCTGCCTCCTGTAGATGTTTGTCAGTAAATCATTTCCATAGTGGTATAGAAGATCCCGAATGGCAGATGCAGCTTCCTCACTATGAAATAAAAGTATTCCAATTAAAAAAAAGTTACATCTCTTTGCCACCTGTTCAAAAGATTTTAAGTATCTTTAAATACCTGGTGCTTTTCATTATCCTGTGGTTAAAGTATAGAATCGTAGTACTGGATTATAGAATTTCAGTCCTGGAATGTATGAGAAAGGTTATCTAGTGCATCCACTTTGTTGTTTAGAATTAGAAGGATGAAACCCAGACTGGTTCCATGACTTGCTTCATGAATGAAGATATAAACTAGAACTCAACTCTTCAGTAATCTACCAATACCACATTGTTATTTTCCTCATTTGGGGTACAGAGATATTGGTGGAAGAGGTGCTTGACGGGAGTCATCAGGCAACAGATTTTCTGACTAATTTTGTTTTCAGATAGAATACACACACACACACACACACACACACACACACACACACACACACACACACACACACACACACACACACCCCAAACTCAAGACATATGAGATCTGCATGAAAGAATGCAGAACCAATTTAATGCCTTATATGTGGAAAAAAATATGCTGTAATTATAGGCACATATTGTTTTCTGTGAATGACCTTGCTAGTTTATTAAAATTTTAGGAAGAGCTTACAGTTCAAATGTTTTGCAACGCAAGTGTCACAGCAGGAGAATTCCTCTTATTTCTCATCTGGCTTATTTTTTTAATCAATAATTTAATTTAATCAACCAAGACTAGGGGTAGCCCTGTGTTGATACTCACTTTATCACCTTTGATTTATTGTCATGAGACTCATTCAGAAGAGCAGAGTAATGTGAACAACAGATGCCAGGCAACTTAGTGCAGGGAGGACAGCCCCAGTTGCCTTTCTATTCTCAAGCTGCTCATAACGTAAGTGTGAGTAAAAGCATCTGTTGAGTAGACATTCCAGGCATATTCTTTTAATTATTGCCAGACCTTCCTAAGGCACTCTTCATTCTGAACCTTTATTTCATGACTACATGTATGATCCAAGGAGGTAAGAGTCAAGTAGTTGTTAGGGAAATGTCAGAAACTGAAATCCTTGTTTGGATACTGAGCAGACCATTGAGTTATATATTTTAGAAAACCTGTATACCCAAATGCCAACAGTCTGAAGTGGAGGAACTGTTGCCACAATAAACTATTGTCCAGTCAGGAACCTCTAAAATAATGAAATGCTTGTCTGTATCTTAAATTTGACTGTATAAATTTTCTGCAGTATTTATTATCTGGCATGTGTTATATTCTCAAATGTTTGTTGAGTTAATGAAGGAATGAATTTATTTTAGGGCATGTCTATACTTTTTAAAGTGTTAATGAATGCAGGCTTTCTAAATAATTGGCTTTTTTTTTTTAGTACATTACCATCACCAGTGTTTATAGATAACTTATCTTCAATTTTGAGAAACTTTAATAAGGCTAATTAGCCACGTTCTTGTTTTCAAAGATAATAGATAACACAAATGAGTAATCATTGTTTTTATTTACTTGTACATTATTCCAGAAAAAAATTGAGTTATTTCCTATATTTAGTAATAGGTATGATTTATCATTATCACTATGCTACATGGTTTCCTCATTTGGTTTATTTAAATTCTTAGGCATCAGATATTGGTATAATGATAGTGTCTGTTACATAATATAAGTATATCTTACTTGAAAGAGAAGTAGGGTTAAAAAATGTTTCGTAAAGTAAGTCAGATATTCTAGAAAACAAATTATAATAAGCTACAATTTTTTTGCTGCCAAAGTGTTTGTAGTCTTTGGTGACCTTGAAAAGTTTCATCCTTGATCTGTCAAGAAAAGATTTATCAGGTAGTACAAAGGGAAGGGGACAAAATCTTGCTATCTCAGAGAGTCTCGCTTGGGTTACATTTGGGATACATTCCAAATGCTATTTTCTTATACTTTGGACCTGCAAGTCAATCCCCAGAAACCATATATATGTAAAGAACAATTTCCTCCCTTTTAGTAAAGAGGATAAAGCATTCAACTTATCCTAACAATGATGACATTACCCAGGCATTAAAAATAGATTGGCGATGTGTACCTTAGTAGCAACACTAAGTATGACAATTATATCTTGTCAAAAGAAATATATAAAAAGGGAATCTGCCTTTACTAATTAAGACTACTCTTAGTGATATTCAGTCTTTTCACAAATGAAGATCATTTTCGTAGACCAACAAATGGTAGTCCTGCTTTTCTGTGCTCTCAGTACCTATGTATGGACTCACTGACACTTTGCAATAATTCCATGGCCCTCTAGATTGAGGCTCCCATTTAAGGGGAAACAGAGCGCAAGAGGGATATTCCAGAAGCAGACTGCTTGAAATGGCATTTTGCTGCCGAGTATTTATTAGAAAGTAACACTTGAGGAAAGAGGAAGAAACAGGGTTGAATAGATGAAGAAGTCAAATTGATACAGGTCCAACTTAAATCTCAACCATCCCTACAGGAAGCCCTGAATCCTTTATAAACTCATCATGCTGGGCTAAATGGCTGGGCTTTTATACTCCAAATTCAAGCACTCATAGTATATGGGTTACACTGGGGTGTGCATTGGTCAGGAAGACCCTCTGAAGGTGAAGACATGAAGCTGACAACACCTTAGGCAACATATTCTTCCTTGATGATGTATCTTGGTGGCCCATCTTGATGTTCACAACTGTTACTTGGGTTGACTTCATATCTTTTCAGGGAATTGCTCTTCTAGGTTTCTGGTAGATTCTCTTCCTGAGGAAAAACTTAGAAAAGGAATTAGTAGTACAAATTATAGCCCCTAACACTGCAGGTAGATTTAGGACCACAAATGGTCTCAATCTTGTCCCTCTGATGATCAGAGTGAATGAACTATGCCACAATGGTGACTCTTCCTTGCTTTCTAGTGCCCAGATACAGAGAACTTGAAGTACTCAAAGGGCAGCCATAGGTTATAGATTAATGAATGGAACTCTTACTGTGTCACCTAATAAAAATACATCCTGTTTGGGGACCAAGACCTCTATTCTGGCAGAGCTTACATTTTGTAGTGATGGAAAGTATAGGGTCCTCCACAGAGATGTTGGAAGTGGTAGTAAGTAGGATTAATTCTGCTTCCTCCCCTTGGTTCCAAGATCAATGACTATTTCCTGTTGGAGATCCAGTACCATATAAACTATCTTTGATTTGGTGTGTATACTTTTTTATCCTATAGAGTGGTGTTTTATCCTTAAAAAGTATCACCTCTGGGTGGTGCCTGGGTGGTTCAGTTGGCTAAGCAACTGCCTTCAGCTCAGGTCATGATCTCAGAGTCCTCGGATCCAGCCCCACATTGGGATCCCTGCTCAGCTGGGAGCCTGCTTCTCCTTCTCCCTCTGCTGCTCCTCCTACTGTGCATTCTCTCTCTCAAATGAATAAATAAAATTTAAAAAAAAGTATCCCCTCCAAGCTGGCACTTTACTGCTCCTTAAGCAGGTTATTCCAGTGCTCCAGCAGCCTGGAAGCTCCTTGCTGTCATATGATATAACTACTAAATCCCATGAACACAGGCCCACTTTCACAACTCATTTGCTGTAAAATGGGCACCATGGTCTGACACAATGTTTTTGGGATCTTGTAAGATAGACTAGACACTTTGTAAGCTATCAGATACTGCTGCTAATGGAAGGCTGAAGCTAAGAAAGAAACCCCTTCCCTGAGTATGTTATTTCTTTTAGAATAAATCTTTGGCCTTTCTAATGTGAATTTGCCCTCAAGGGGTTAGTTGTTCTCCTCAAAGAATGCCATCATTTCATGGGCACAGTGTTGTTCTCTGTTGTTTGCAGTGTGAATATTCAGTAGCAGCAGTAGTTAATTCAGCCTTGTTAAATAGGAACCCATGATGTCCTTTAACATTTGATGCATTAACGTTTGATACAAAATCTTTGCACTTTGTGTCTAATGTACCTATCTATGCCACGCGCCTCATTTTCAAACCGTGTTCCTAGTCTTTTTTTTTTTTTTTTCTTGTTCCCAGTCTTGAGGTCTTCCTTTCGGGTGACTAACCAATCAGCTGGGTCACTCACAGATACCTGCTAATCTATACATATTCTAACTTAAAGCCACTTCTCCTTCCCAGAAAGTAGACAGTCAGGTGCACTGTCAGAAGTTCTGCTCATTAGAAATGTTCCCTTTCCACTGCCTTTTAAGACACTCCTGAGTGAACTTATAGTACAGCTTCCATCCATTTTCAGTTTGCAACTACATAGTGTCTTAGTTCAGGCTGCTATAATGGAACACCACAGTCTGGGTGTCTTAAACAACAAACGTGTTGTTGAACAGATCCAGTGGTTGATAAGGGCCACTTCCTGATTTGCCGATGGCTGCCTTTTCACTATATCCACACATGGTAGACAGAAAAAAGGCTAGCTCTCTTCCTCTTCTTATGAGGACATTAATCCCATCATGGAATTAATCACCTTATCTCTACTCTCATCACCTAATTACCTTCCCAAAGCCCTACCTCCAAAGACCATGCATTGGATATTTAACAGATGAATTTTGAGAGGATACAAATAGGCCACAGCACTAAGCCTACCAATCCATAAACCAAGTTTGGACTTCTCAAGCAGCTGGTCATAAGATATCTCCCAGACAGCCAAAAGTATCTGCTGAAAAAAGAGGTTCTGGTTGGAGGTCTAGACTACTTGTTGGTTCATTTTGCCTATACTGTCCTGCTCATGTTCCATGCCATACTACACTTGAACTGCTTACCTTATGTCTGACACAACTCAGTTTATGATAGATAGATCCAGGTGCATGGTCGTTTGATGGTTAGGAGCTCAGTATCTATTAGAGCCTAATAGCACACTAGAATTTGATTTTCAAAACACATATGATTCTCTTCTGCAAATGGCATGACCTTGCTACAAAATCCAAGCAGCCTTTTGTGTCCTTCCTATCAAAGCTTGCTATATGCCCTATATGTCTTCCTTTCCCACCTCTGATGTTTCTAAAAACTGTAGGGTCTGCCTGGTCATATGGCCCAAGTGGGCAGAGCTGCTTATCTCATAGCTTAAACCCACTGCAGGAGTTTGCACAATCTCTTGAGGTCCTTTCCAGGGTTTTAAGTCCTGTATCTTTGATAAATGCTCCCAAATTAATAAACTCTCATATCTAATTTATGTTATATTTATGTTTTTTAGATTATACTTTGTCTCCCTTGATTAAGTACCTCTAAAATCAGGTTCCCACATACTGTTCCAGTTCCTATCGATATATATTGGCTAGATCTTTCATTCCTTTGGAGTATAGTCTCTTCCTCCTATATCAGATATATCAAGTTCCTAGATGGGTTATGCTGTGACTTAACCCTAGTTCTTGACATAATGGCCAAAAGAGGATGTATGGAAAAGTCCTAATTGGGGCACGTGTTTTCTTACAGGGGAAAGTGCTAGCATTAATGAGAAGTAGACCACATTTGTAAGCTCATTGAGCCTGGTGGTTCAAAATCTTCAGGGACCTCTATCTAGGTGTCCTCATGACAAGTGTCAGGGTCCCATTTCTTCCCCCAGCCAAGGCCCTGGCCTTGTTCTAACAGAGTTATCTTCGTTAGACATTTAACCTCCAAAATAGAGTTTGATCACTCTATTAAATCCTTGGCTTTTGCTCAGTTTCTCTGTCCTTCCACTGGAGAAAATGAGAGCTGAAACAATCATTCAGGGAGATCTGGAACATATATGGCCCAAGAGAGTAATCCCAAATTAGGCAAAAATGGACATGCCTTTATGGTTAGTCTTTTAGGAACAATGATGTATTTCCAAATAAACATATAAGGCCCATTCATGTTTGTCAAGTCATAAAATTACCCCTAAATGAAAAGGTCTGAGGAAACATTATGGAAAAAAATAAACAGACAATATCCTCCTTTTTTTTAAGCTTTTATTTATTTATTTGAGAAAGAGAGCACGTGTTCAAGCATGGGGAGGAACAGAAGGAGAGGGACAACCAGATAATGTGCTGAGTGCAACACAGAGCTTGATCTCCCAACCCTGAGATCACGACCTGAGCTGAAATCAAGAGTCAGATGCTTAACTGACTGAGCCACCCAGGCGCCCTGACAATATCCTCCTTTTTTTTTTTTTTAAGATTTTATTTATTTATTTGACAGAGAGATAGAGATTATAAGAAGGCAGAGAGGCAGGCAGAGAGAGAGGAGGAAGCAGGCTCCCCGCTGAGCAGGGAGCCCGATGCGGGGCTCAATCCCAGGACCCTGAGATCATGACCTGAGCCGAAGGCAGAGGCTTTAACCCACTGAGCCACCCAGGCGCCCCAATATCCTCCTTTTGTCAGTACACTTTCTTTATATAATCAATTCCGTAAGTTTTTTTTTTCATCCTGCTTTCTAAATGTTATTGCTCTTGGTCTTTCCTTTTCTCAGTCCACATACTCTCTTTGGTGATGCATCTACTCTTTACTGTCTTTTTGTTGATAGTTTACAGTTATCTTTCCTTAGCTCTAGACCTGTGTACTTAATTGTGTTGCGAATATTCCTACCAGAATGTCCCATATATATATCGTATGCATCTTATCTAAAAACACATTCCTCTTTCTTAGCCAGATAGATTACATGCACTTTATTTCCACTTTTCTACATCTTCCCCATATCTGTCTAGACTGACAACAGTCTGTATTTTCATTATCTTCAACAAACAAGTGAATGTATGAGATCTTAAGTTGGAGAACTAAATAATAGATATGGATTTTCCCATATCTCTGGGAAAATATGCATTTTCCCAAGCAGTGCTTAAAGTTGTCACTTTCTCATCATGGCCAATCTTCTGTTTCTTCTACCCTCAAAGTTTTATACTAGATTGAATCATGTAAAATTACCAATGTTTAAAGTAAAAAAAAAAATCAAATATCAGTAATTTCATATAGGAAAACCAAATATTTTATTGTAGCAAGATAACATCTAAAATTTTTATTTTCAAAATGAATCAACACAATAACACTAATAATGCAAACACTGAAGTTAATATGTTTCTAAGATAAAACTGAGCTACATCCTAGAGAATTAGCCTTAAAATATTACATTTTCAAGAGAATTTAAAGAGACTTAGGGTCTGAGGTTTTTTTTTTTTTTATCTTTATCTTGTACCTGCCTCTGTTTCTGAAAAGAAAATTTGAAACAACGTAGACAAGATCTACACCACAGTTAAGGCAGAATTGTCAAGTATATAAACTTTATATAAATATTTTTTAAACATTTTAGTTTCAGCTAGGAAATATTCTAATTTTATATTAGTCTTTAGTGAATAAGAAGGATGTGGTTACTTTAAAAAAATAGAACTAGTGTATTTTAGAGTTTTACTGACTTTAAAAAAATAATACTTCTTTTCAGTTCTAACAAGTGATTTATTATACACAAGGCCTTCTGAATTTCTGCTTTAGCTAACAGAATCTATAAATAGACTATTACATATCCTATTTTATAAAAAGTGCAATGTTTTCAGTTATTGTAGAGTTGTCTAGTTCTTAACACACAGCGTGTTTTGGCTCTAGGCTTTGTCACTTTCCTGAATGTGTGTTACACGTAGGATCAGTGTTTTGAAACTTTTTAAATGAAAATTCTTGGTCAAAAAAGTGTAAATTTTTAAATAATTCTTATAAATGAAGGTTACAGCTTCAATGACTGCTTTGTAGTTCCCTTAAATACCCAAGAGAAATGTTTTGGGCTCTGTGGGCCTTACAGACTCTCTCACAACTACTCATCTCTGCCTTTGTAGGGCAAAAGCAGCCATAGAGAATAAGTAAACAAATGGACATTGCTGTGTGTCAGTGAAACTTCCTTACAAAAAGAGGTAGTCAGCCTTTGGGGTCACAGTTTGCTGACTGTTGCTTTATCTGATATTCTATAGTACTTTATCTTCTTATAATATTTTTCCTATCTACTTTGTATTTTAGTTATTAGTTATTTCTAAATTGACTAGTATAGTATCTTATACCTAGTAGATAATAACTAATGAAATAATTATGAATGAAATTTTATACATTTCACCTTTGGAAAATGTACATCATCATTCCAACAACACTAATTTAGAATTTTACCCAGAAGTGTATAACTTGAAAATAGATATAAGAAGCTAAAGAAAACTGTTGGGAGGAATCAGAGTCTTAATATATTATTTATGCTCTCCTAATTTAAGTTTCATTAAAGATTCCCTGTGGACAAAGATATAAGCCTGTGAACTGCCTATTTTCCAGTAAGAACCTATTTCTTCCAAACATGCCCTTTTGATAGACTGAACCTCCTAATACTTACATCAGGATTGACAAACTCATGTGCCCTATTGGAAGCAGGTAGTATATAGTAATGAAATGGATTAGGTATAAGAGACAAGAACAATTGATATGGACGGCAGTGAATGAACGAATGCATCTAAGTAGTTAACTGTTGCTTAGATCCATCCAGATTTGCCTTTGAAAATGCTTGTCTATGCTTGCTAGGTCATCCGAAACTAGGACTCTTATTAATCTTTATATATAAAATATTTGGATTTTTATATCTTAGTACCTAATTCAGTTTCTATTAATTCGTAAGCAAGTTCAATGGGCTAAGCAAAATAGCTCTGTAGGTGACATTGTTCTGGTACACATAGTCGGACGATATTGGGTAAGTCGAATGGGCCTACTCTATTCACTCACCTAGATCATACGTGTTAGGAAAAGGATTTTTCCCCTGGATCAATATTAGTCTGTGTTCAGTTTCTGCTATTTTGTTTACTGTCTCACAAATAGTTATATTTCATTGTTCTTCTCAGATTTGATTAACTGACCATTGATCATTAATTTCCTCAGAGTGGAAGTGTTAATGCTCTTAAAATCAATAATCATAGAAAGATATTAGATCACTTCTAATGGATATAACCATTAATATTAGCATCGTTTTTGAGAATATAGATCTGTGCTGTCCAATAGAGGCATAAGGCCAGTCACAAATGTCATTTAACATATTTCAGCAGCCACATTTACAAAGGTAAAAAGATGCAGATGAAATTGATTTTAGTAACATTTTATTTAAACCAATATTTAAATTGATTTTAGTAACATTTAATTTAAACCAATATTTCTAAAACATTATTTTAAAATTTAATCAATGATTTAATTTTTTCATTCTTTTTGTAGACTTACTACAAAGTAATTCTTCAAAATCTGATGTCTTTTTTATTTACTGCACATGTCAGTTTGACCAGCTACATTTCAAGTGCTCAGTAGCCACTTAGACTCATCCACACTACTTAAACACATCCATCTCAGCAAGCTGTTTAACTCATCTGCCTTGTCTGTAAGTGCAGTAGGATAATACTACCAAATATGGCTCTTGTAAGGATTAAATTAGACACACAGGAAGTGCTTAACATATGTCAGTGTATCCATGATCAGTAAGTAGGTAGGTAGGTAGGTAGAGAGGTAGGTAGGTAGAGAGATAGGTAGGTAGAGTGGTAGGTAGGGTGAGAGAGAGATTAATATGTGGATATAACCATGCCCCATGCATTAACTTCAATTAGATTCAACATAGCAAATCATTTTTTTTCATGATTTAGGTGCCTTCTATATGCTACAATAATCTATTTAAGCAAAGTATAGCTATAGAAAAAGAAAATGCTTTATACATCTTTAAAAAATAGTAGAAAAAGACTTCATAATTGAAGATAAGAGAAAGATTATGTTGTTATAAAGCTTGGTCTATGTTATTTTGTTTGCTATATTACTTGAAGTAGAATCCATAAAGACAATGTAGATGAACACTGAGCCTTGTTCACTTTGCATTCTTTCATTTCTTTCAGTGCACTAAATTCATCCTTTACTCAGGCTGTTTACTCTATCTAGAACACACTTTCTCCTTTCTTTTCTTGGCCAACTGACCTCTTCTTATTCTTCAGCTTTCAGATTAGATGTCAGACCTGAGGTTTACCCTGACCATCTTTCCATAGGTCTTCTCTTTCAGTCTATACCTCGTTATCACAGTTGTATCCTTTATAAGCCAATGCGATGATTTGTAATTATTACTTTTTAATTTAGTTGTTTTTAGTCTCTGTATAAGACTTTTTGCCTTGTGAGAGGAGAGCCTGGGTCTCCCTTACTTGCTAACAAAATTTCACCAAAACAGTAGTACCAGCAGGGAGCAAGCACTAAATATTTCTTGAGTAACAATGAATTAATAAATGGATATGTGCTAGTGTTAGGAATTTTCAAAGATGTCACAGAAATGACGTCTTAAGCTGATGTATCCACATCAAGAAGCTATGAAAACTACAGTTCTTTATAACATTCACTGGATTATAAATTCCACAAGGATAGGGACTCTGTTTGGATATGAAACTAAGTGCCTCCCAGCTCAGGGCCTGCCACATATTAGACATTCATATTTGTTGATTGAATGAATAGATTGCTTTTCGATGTGAAGTCATAGGCTGGACAACTATAACTATACTAGGAAGAATTTTACTCTAAGATAAAATTTAGGATGAGTTAAAAAGAAACATGGATTAAGGTGATTTAAAACCAAGATCCTATAATAGCAATGCAGTAAAAATGTGTATTTTCTGTTATATTTTTTCCTAAAAGGGACCTGTTGGTTTACCTGGAGAAGTTGGGACTACTGGAAGCATTGGTGAAAAGGTAGTGTCTTTCATTTCTTTTTTTTTTAGTGACAAGAATTCCAGGTTAAATTCAAACGAGAGACATTCATATGGTATTTTATGTTAATTAGAAATCACTCATAACTTGACAAACATCATCTGTCTTGAATATCTTAAATATGTTGAAACATAGCTAATGGGATATATGTTTCTAATTTTTAAAGGGCAGACTACTCTTTAGGTTGTGATGATGTGGTCTGAAAAGATGAAACTGATGGTCTAGATTTATGAGTAGATCATATTTAAATCAACTTTATCAGAGCAAGCCCCCTAAAGGTAGCAGTTTCGAAAGGGATTAAGTTATCACTTTACCTGATCCAAGTCTCAGTCCCAATCTCTTGCTTTTCACTTGGAATCCAGTATGCAATTATTCGTGGATATTCCTGGCAATTGTAATGGAAATTGTAATTTGCTTAAAGATTACCTAGAAGTCATTACCTTGGGAGTGATTTTCCATGTTGAGTTTCAAATTTAGGAAAGTCTTTTTAAAAAATAAAAAGTAATTCTTTACTTGAAACCACCAAGGGCATTTAAAATTTTTTTATGGAATCTTATAATGGACTAGTAGGTAATAAACCAAAACTTTGGGTCTTTGACTAAAACCTGATGTGCTAGTTATAAATTGTAAGCATGATAGTCTTGTGCAATTACTACATAAGGCTACTCTGTGAGTAAGTAGATCCAGGACTAGGAGTAAATTAGATAATATTCCAGTTATTGCCATCTGAAATTTTTAATTTAAGTCAAAATCAACATGTGTAAAATTTAGCACTCCTTTTCCCACATTTAAACTGGTTTCTTCCCAATAATCTCATGTCTATTAGTGTGCCTTATACCTATCTCAATTCTTCTAGTCTTCCAGAATAAATAGAGTGAAATCCATATTTGCTTTCCTTTTTCCTCCATTCTCTATGCCTAATCTTTTAGCAGGACTTAGAGTTTTTTTCTACATAATGTATCTAATCTATATAATGTATCTAATAGTCAATCCAAAATCCACCCCACCCCCAGACATACTCATATCAGTTTATGTTCAATTTACCCCCTGTTGTATTTCTATCCTCTAATCCATCCTGTGTACTACAAGCAGAGGACTAATTTTGATGGGTTATCTGAAACATTTTAAAAAACCATCATTGGGTCCCTACTGTTGATCCAATTAATCCCTCTACTTTGCTGTCAAAGTACTACATAATTTTGGCTTGATCAGTTCATCCAACAAATTTTCTCATATTCTCCAATATAAACCATTCTCTCTCCCCTGTCTCGTATATTACATACTTGTTCCTATTCCTGTTCTTACTGTTTCCTTTAGCTTGAGTATCCTCTCCATTTCCCTCTGTTTATTCAAAGCCAGACTGCAGGACTCAAATTCTCATTTCCTCCTTAAAGTCTTCCCAGATTGCTCTGATCTTTCCTGATTTCTTTCCTTCCTGGACTTAGAATAAGCACCACACAATTTACAATTTAATTGTCCTCTAATTGACCTTTGTTAATGTCATGTCTCTAAATACTTGAGAGTAGACTCTAAGTCAAATTTCTGTTATAGCTCTCCAACTTTTAGTACATCGAAAGTGCTTCATATGTACTTTCTGATTTTTTATTAACAATATAACAAATATAAAATGAGCTCAATTAGGGTGCCTGGGTGGCTCAGTGGGTTAAAGCCTCTGCTTTCAGCTCAGGTCATGACATCAGTGTCCTGGGATCGAGGCCCACATCAGGCTCTCTGCTCAGCAGGGAGCCTGCTTCCTCCTCTCCCTGTCTCTCTGCCTGCCTCTCTGCCTACTTGTAATCTCTCCCTCTGTGTCAAATAAATAAATAAAATCTTAAAAAAAAATGAGCTCAATTAAAAAAAAATTAGATTTGTAATTGTTTTAATCTGACTTAGTTTTTTCCATGCAAGGTCAAATGTGCCACACTAATCCTGGGAATTTTAATGTGAATCAGTTTAATTCGTTTAATCTGCTATGGCACATTTGATTATCATAATTATACTTAATTGCGATAGACTACAAAAATAAAATTTTGTTCAATGGTTATAGGAATTAGATAATTCTTAAAATATGTTTTGAAACTTTTACTATCCTCTTATTTTATATGCCTTAAAATGATAAGCATTTCTACTTATAAAAACATTTTTAGTATTTTATCCCTTGAAATATATTTTGAGGATTTTTATTGTATTAGAAGTATAGCAACTTTAAGGTAAAAATACAAAATTTGTAAATTAAAAAGTATTGGCAGTTCGGATGAGATGTGCATGTATGATTCTGACAATTTTCCTGTCAAGGCTTATCTAGTCATGACTGATTAGCATGCTTCAATGTTTTTCTTTTTTCTTTGTTTTAAAAGGGAGAACGTGGAAGTCCAGGTCCACTAGGTCTCCAGGGGGAAAAGGGCGTTATGGTAAGAGTCCTTGATTTGAAATATATGTTTCCAAAGAACATCATAATTCCAGAGGTGGAATTACCTTGAATGGAATTTAAGTAAGTGAAAAATGTCTATTTTATGGTGTATTTCCATTAGAATTTTCCTTTCCTATAAACAATTTACCTTTCAAATACTGATTGGCACTGCAAAGCATGAAAGTCAGATGACTTGGTCAAATGAGTCTATAGATTTAAGAGAAGAATTAAACCACCATAGTTAAGGAAATGGATGAAAAAGAAAATTTGACTAGGATTCTACTTTTCTTTTATAGCTAATAGTTTTTTTTTTTAATTTTATTTATTTATTTGACAGGGGCAGAGAGATCACAAGTAGGCAGAGAGGCAGGCAGAGAGAGAGGGGAAAGCAGGCTTCCCTGCCGAGCAGAGAGCCCGTTGCGGGCCACGATCCCAGGACGCTGAGATCATGACCTGAACCGAAGGCAGAGGCTTTAACCCACTGAGCCACCCAGGCGCCCCATAGTTTTAACTTCTGCTTTATCAGCAAAACTCTAAGATTTTTTTTTTAAAGATTTTATTTATTTATATGACAGAGAGAGAGAGATCACAAGTAGGCAGAGAGGCAGGCGGAGAGAGAGGAGAGAGGAGGAAGCAGGCTCCCCGCTGAGCAGAGAGCCCGATGCGGGCCTCGATCCCAGGACCCTGAGACCATGACCTGAGCCGAAAGCAGAGGCTTTAACCCACTGAGACACCCAGGCACCCTCTAAGATTTTTTTTAAGCTATGTCCAGTTGTTATAAACCAAGAAATTTAAGATACCCACTAGGTTAATCAATTTTGGGAATTATTATCTACTAAGACATTCTCTGAATTAGTATTAATGCTGTAAAGAGTGTGCTCCTAAAATTTAACAGGCTCTAGAGTATTTATACACATTCACATTCCTTAATTATAGAATTCTCTGGCCTCTGACAATAAAATGGCTTCAAAATCTATATAATATAACATACATCTATTTATAGCATAACAAAACCTACAGAAAGATGAGATGAATATTCTTTTCTCAGTTGCTCATAATATATGATTCTGGTTAGGAAATTTCTTTTCTATGCAGAGTTACTAATAAAAGGATATATAGCTTTTGTATAATCATGTCGTATTTCTAGTGGTGGTACATTTTCCATGGCCTTTTATATCTTGGATAGGAAAGAGAGATTTTATTTACATTATCACTTTTATTACTATTTATAATTTACTGGTTTGTCTTCAGTGGAAATAATCAGATATGACAGAAACTTTATGTCTTTCATATTTTTACTCAAATTATAGGGATATCCAGGTCCTCCTGGGGATCCAGGACCCATTGGTCCACTCGGGTTACCTGTAAGTAAAGAAAGACTTTATATTCTCTTCTAGAATGTCTATTTAAATTTAAATCTATGATTTTGGTTATACTGTACCTTTTGTTCTTATGCAAAATAAGTAATGTATAAACTGATAGAGGCTACTTCTCTCCTCAGTCAATGTAAACCACTCTAGATATTTCATGGTATCCTAAACTTCCTCACTGCTACTTGCTATATTATCATTTACTTTTAATAATCAGTACAATTTTGCAGCTTAAAACAAAAAGAAATTTAAACTTTCTTTTGAATAACCACATATAAGAAAACAGTCAGTAATCAAGCATACGTGTGAGCTTGGATAAACAAATCATAAGTTACAACATATTTTTCTTAGAAGTTTGTAAATATTCCCAAATGACCAGATAAAAGTCAGAAAAAAATGTATCCTTATTGACCAAAACTTGAGTTTTGAAAATACTCCATTTATTACATAGAGAAAAATAATAAAATCTTACCTCTAAAGAAATAGTTTGCATATCAAAATTTGGCTATTTTTATCAACTTAAATATGAAAAAGATAAGCCATAGTAATTCTCTAAACAGAATTATTATCAGAAATGGTTTATACTGTTTTGTGAAGATACTGTTTTGAAGATAGGCTTGGCTTTCCAGTACTCTGATAGGCGTGTTATTAACTTCTAAAACTAGGAAGACCGATATAGATTGGTACAGTTGCCAATCTTTTTACTCACATAAGATAATGAATAAATCTACAATCCTATAAAAGCTCAATTTTTATCTACCTGATGTCATATAAATAAATTTTATTTTCTAATTAAGTCTTTATGAAAGACTATCAAATATAAAAAATTCATTGTAATCGACTTAGTAATAAGTAGACAGCTTAATCTTCAAAACATCTATTTGTGACATACTTTGTGTATTTTGTGACATTTTTCATCATAACAGAAAAAAAATCTTTTTATGTGATGAAATTATCATAAATGTCTAGACTAATGAGAAAGAAATCTTGCTGCAATAGCCGTTGATTTTTTGATGGACCAAACTGATTAAATCAGTCAGACTGACTAAATGGGTGTCTCTTTCCACTGTCACTCTATGGGTTCCTCCTGAAAACTAGTTGGAATACTGGGGGAGGAAAGAATAGGAGAATAGTGGGAGAGGAAAGTATGACATTATTTCATAAATAAAACATATTTTAGAGAAGAATAACCAATTTTATTTTAAGAATTCCCAAGGAGAATAGCACATCATAAGAAAGGTTATAATTGCAATTTTGCTAACATTCCTGTGAATTCTATAACTGATTTTTAAATTTTCAATGAATAGGGTCATCTGGGGGCAAGAGGACCACCTGGGAGTCAAGGTCCTAAAGGACAAAGAGTAAGTTATCTAATGCAGGAAGTAATCTAATACATTAACCTAAAAGAAATGACTTCATAAATAGTGATGTGTTCAGCAAAAATAGCTCCATGTCTTCTAGACTGTGCTTAGATATTGTTGGCTTTTTCCTTGTTTTCGATATATTAGATGAACTGACTACATACATTAATTGAAGTGTGACTCATTATCATTTGTACTCATAAAACCATACTTTTCCATTTTATGTTTTACAAATTTTACTAATTCATATAGAACTCTTCTTTCACATTCTCAATTTCCAGTTCCATTCTTTGGGAGAATTTTAAGGGTGAAGATGTTTAAATAGACTATTTTTCTACTCACAAGAGATTTACGTAGCAAGGAATAGTAACATCATGACAAAATAAGAGCAACAGGAAAAGGAATGAGGACAAATGCAGGATGACTGTTTATTAATTGTAGATCTGAAGTCATATAATCATCATTGGTGATTATGTATAAGAATTAAATTAGAACCCTTTCAATCTTTGAGTTTTTTAAATATTAAATCTTTTTTTTCTTTGAAGAAATAAGAACCACAACTTATTGCATGTCAATCACATGTCAGTCAACTTTACCTCTATTATCTTACTTAAAACTTAGAACTACCCAAAGAAGATGTTTCATCTCAGATACTATAGCTGAGGAAAACAGAACTCAGAGAGTTTAAGTACATGGCCTATAGGCACACAGAGAGAAATGATGAAACCAGGATTCAAATCTTAGTGTGTCTATCTCCCAATCCTATGTTTATTTGATACCACACAGAATACTAAGGATGTTTGTTTTGTTTTGTTTTGTTTTGTTTTTTTTCCTTAATAAATCCAAGTAAGTGGACTGTAAGAATTCTCCTTTCTCCCTTGGCTTTACTTTGATTTTTAGAGCTAGTGAAGAAGACATTAAAAAATTCTAGTGTGCCTGGGTGGCTCAGTGGGTTAAGCCTCTGCCTTTGGCTCAGGTCATGATCTCAGGGTCCTGGGATTGAGTCCCGCATCAGGCTCTCTGCTCAGCGGGGAGCCTGCTTCCTCCTTTCTCTCTGCCTGCCTCTCTGCCTGCTTGTGATCTCTCTCTCTCTTTCTGTCAAATAAATAAATAAAATCTTTTTTTAAAAATCTAAAAACGTGGTGTCCAACTAACAAAAGTTAAAAACAAAACAAAACTTCATTTTCCAGTTGGCAAATGGGAGAAAAGTGTTAAGAATGCCCAGTTTGAAATACTAACTTTGGTTTCATGTCCTGTATTCTTTTTTTTTTTTTTTTGAGGATTTTATTTATTTGACACAGAGAGAGAGAGATCACAAGTAGGCAGAGAGGCAGGCAGAGAGAGTGGAGGAAGCAGGCTCCCTGCTGAGCGGGGAGCACAAAGCGGGGCTTGATCCCAGGACCCTGAAATCATGACCTGAGCCGAAGGCAGAGAGGCAGAGGCTTTAACTCACTGAGCCACCCAGGCGCCCGTCATGTCCTGTGTTCTAACTGAAGATTGATGAAAGAGAACAAATTTGTCTTTATTATTATTTCTTTTCTGAAAAACTCTTTTCCTCACTGAGTAATAGATTTACAATCTATGAATATTCCTGATGACCACTTCTATTTTAGCCCAAATGAGATTTAAAATAATAAAATAAAAAGACAGTTTGGGTACAGGTGATCTGTACCCAAACTGTCATTTAGTGACCTATACCCTGCCAGCATTCAGTACTTGGTCAGGTCCAATGTGTTTATTCAACTTTTGTATTAGTCAAAGTGAGAAAGTTCAGCCAGTTTTATGATAGTTGAAAAAAAGCAGAAATACTTTTTGCTATGTTTTGCCTTTTGTTAATTAAGTAATTGAGGTCTTATAGAACCCATGTACCTAAGCAAGAACTCCTCCTGAACCACTTGTGTTTTCTCCTAAGTCATATGGAAAGTTCATATGCTCTGTGGTTTTCTAAACTCCCCATGATTCCTGGGTAATTGTTACCCTTTTCTTTCCCCCCCTTTTTTTCTTCCAAGATGTTCTTTCAATTCAAGTTAGTTAACATAACACTAACAAAGTGTAGTATTAGTTTCAGGAGTAGAATTTAGTGATTCATCAGTTATGTATAACACTCAGTGTTCATTCCATCAAGTGCCCTCCTTAATGCCCATCACCCAGTTACCCATCCTTCCACCAACCTCCCCTCCAGCAACCTGTTTGTTCTCTATAGTTAAGAGTCTCTTATGGTTTGCCTCCCTCTCTGTTATCTTATGTTATTTTTCTTCCCTTCCCCTATGTTCATCTGGTTTTTCTCTTAAATTCCACATAAAAGTGAAATCATATGGTATTTGTCTTTCTCTGACTAATTTCACTTAGTGTAATATAGTCTACTTCCATCCACATTGTCACAAAAGGCAAGATTTCATTCTTTTTTATAGCTGAGTAATATTCCATTGTATAAGTATACCACCTCTTCTTTATCCATTCATCAGTCAATAGACCATTATCCTTTTCTGATTTTCCACTTTGTTTTCAACTCTTACCTCTTCAATGGTCTATTTTCCTCTTATCCTCCAAATACATTTTCTTGATTGTCTCCCAAAATGGCTTCTTACAGTTACTTAAAGTTCATTCAGTACTTTCTGAACAAGGAAATCTTATTTAGAAATAAAGGCTTTGTTTAGTGCAAAAACACTTCCTTTGCTTGAGAGTATTTCAGGCAATTTCTGAACATTGAGAATACAAAAAGAACTGGAGACCAGAATATTTAAGAATTTAAGAAAGTTCCATTCCAGATGTCACATGATGTCTTCCTATTTCTACTGTCTTCTTCTTATCAAACTGTTCTCCACTACGGATGTGATATATGCTAGGTCCGTCTTTCCCAGTGTTTTTCAATAAAAAAAAAAATATATGTGTGTGTGTGTCTAACCCACTGAGATAAATGGAATGGTATCTGGCTGGAAGTTCTCATGCTCCAGCTCTTCCCTGCCACCCCAAATGCTGAGGGGGTTGATCTTCCCAGCACATCTGTAAACCCTTCATGGCACACAATTGTGTCACAGTACACTGGAGAGGAAGCTGTGCCCTACCCATATTGACCCAGAGATCATGCTGAGAATTATTACTATGGAACTAGTGCTTACTGCTGTTTTGCCTGTGACTTACATTGTTATCACATGGCCATGTGAACATCATCAGTAATAGGACACGCTCTTAGGGCTCTGCCTGTCCATCCATCTGTCATTCAACTATCTAACATTTACTGGTTTCTTATAATTTGTCAAGCATTCTCCTCATACCGCAGAGGATTCAAGGGTAACTATCTTTCAGATCTGGGTTTTACTATTTAATTAGTTACAGCCCAGTGACTTTTGAAATATCGTATATGTAATGTTTTAAGATTTTCTATGCAAGATGCACACTGGATATGACCATCAAAATTCTGAATCGTGGCTGTTCAAGGAAATGCATACCATATTGGGAAACCAGCCATCAGCATGTGCATTTAGATTCAATGGGAGTACTGCCTGGAGAGCGCCAAGTATTAAAGAAGAGCCTTTTGTGTGGTTTCTTCTCCTGAAAAAGTTTATAACAAGAATAGAATGAAATGATTTTTCCCACAAAATCACAGATATTAGTTTTTGTTTAAGGGAACATTGTGTCCCAGCTACATCAATCAAGAGCCTGAACAGACTGCTAGACATAATGAGTTAGGCATCTGAGTAACTTAAAATTAATAGAGGGGTCAAGCAAAGATGGATGTGGTTAAAAGGAAATATAAACATACCCAATCCAAGTTAGAAGGACATTTTTTTTCTGTGAAAAAGCGTTGTTTCTTTCATTCATAGATATTTCAGCTCTTTAAAATTGATTACAGGCATTATAGAGATGGACTTGGAATTCTCATAAAAGCTTCCTACATAAACTAGTGTGCAGTTTATATCAGTGTGTTAGTTAATGATCATATTTTTTAATGGTAGCATTTATATACAGTAGTGGTTTTGTCTCCTATCATCTAATACATCTAGGACTATATGATTATTCAGGAATTTTGTTAATTCTTTAAGATTATTACCTACAATTCAAGTACTTGTTATTTTATGAAACATGCTTAATTTATGTCGCTGAGGTATCAGACTTTATTCCAGTTTTTAGAACCTACCTATAGCCACTTATTGTAGCAAACTTTAATTTTTCTTACAGATGATGAGGAAAAGATCAGATTTTTTTATTTAACTAGCATACATTCTCCAAGAACTTTATAGATAATATAACATTTTATTTATTTTATTTTATTCATTGAACTCGCATATGCATGAGTGGGGGGAAGAGGCAGAAGGAGAGGGAAAGAGAGCATCTGAAACAGGCTGCAGGCCCAGCATGGAGGTCAACACAGTTCTCGATCTCACAACCCTGAGATCATGACCTGAGCCAAAAATCAAGAATGGTACACTTAACTGACACTTAACTGACTGAGCCACCCAGGTGCCCCGATAATCAGATATTTTAAAGCAGGTATTTAAAAAATTAATTAAATAAAAAATTTTAAAAATAACTTTACGCCCAATTAGATGCCTATTTTAATGCTGTTGGTCTCTCTTAGAACTTGTCCTAAAGCTTATTTTGTCTCAGGAGTTAAAGAAGGCATTTAAACTAACCCAGGAGTAACTTTTACAACCAGTATCAGAATGAAACATGGATGCTGAGAAAGCAAACCTTTTACTTAATTATTTTAGCCTTACTGAAACATAGAGAGCATTAAGCTTCCCTAGAGTTCTTTCAGCCTTAACCTCGTAACCAGCAGCCTTAGGTTTTATTGCCTTTAATTAACGCAATTGCTATACTTAGACTTTTTTTTTTTAACTAAATGTGGTTATCTTTGTCATCACCTTAGGAGCAGAAATTTCTTTCTTTGTTCCCTGCGTAGTTCTGGTTTAGTAAATGAAATAATAATCTGAAAGTATACTTTAAAGTATTTTGACAAAAAACAGTATAAAATGAGTGATTATCATCACTATGTGTAGTACTTACTTAACTGAGCTCCTTTCAGTTATAATGCCAATCAGCACTTTAATTGTAAATGTTTCATATTCATTTTATAAACCTCCTCTAAACTTCAGGTCCTCTATTTCAATCTAAATTTACTGGTTAACAGGATTAACCTTTTCTTCTTTTTAACATTCAAATAAATATTATAAACTTCATAAAGCACAACTGTATAAAGTCTTTATACATTTAGACATCATATGAATCAGGCAACTCATATCTGCAGGCTTCCATTTCTTCATATTAAAAAAGCAGAGTTTGCACTAGTCCAGCCTTGACATTAGGTGATTTATGTTCAGAAGCAGAAACTGGCAGTTGATTATGAGATCTTCCTCCTGACCTAGATGCAGTCTTTTCTATGTATATATCCAGGGAACCACTTGATCTGATTTTATGTAAGAAAAGAGACTTGCCATCTTTAGTCTAAATAATCTTTTTTTTTTTTAATTCTAAGTTTACAACTCTGTATCTGGGAGGACTTTTGAAGGTTTATCCATATCGATGCTACTATTTAAACCTAGACAGAATGTGGGCACCTGGGTGGCTCAGTCAGTTAAGAGTCTGCCTTCAGCTCAGGTCATGATCCCAGGGTTCTGGGATCCAGCCCTGCACTGGGCTCCGTGTTCAGCGGGGCCCTGCTTCTCTCTCTCCCTGTGCTTCAGCTTCCCCTGTTTGTGTTCTTTCTCTCTGTCTTTCTCTTTCTCTGTCAAATAAATAAATGAAATCTAAAAGAAATTTAAAAATTAAAAAAAAATAAACCCAGACAGAATGACTTTGTACTCTCTAGCTTCATTGTGGTTGATTATCTAGAATCACATTCATTGTATTCACTTCATTCTCCCTTTCCACCCAAGCAAACCTACACTTTGTTTGTTTGCTATTAATGCTGTCACACTCTACTAGTTATTATAATAAAATATCCAAGAAAGAGATTTCAGGTTGCAAAAGGGTTCAGTGCCTAATTCCCAGCAGACACATTTTCAGTCCAGATCTCACTTGTTTTCTGCGGTTTTTAAGAATGTTGACCACTTATTTTTTTTTAATTGCAGTATAGTTGACACACAATGTTACATTAGTTTCAAGTGTATTACCTAGAGATTTAACAACTTGGTAGGTTATGCTATGCTCATTGTAAGTGTAGCTGCTATCTGTCACTGGTCAGTACTCATTCTTTTTCACACTCCTTCAGCCACCTTCTGTTATAACTCCAAAAAATTTTGTAAAGTGTTTTCTTATAGGGAAGAAAGAGGAGAATGGGCTTAGAAGGTGACAGAGAAAGAGACTCAATACAGGCTGCTAAATTTTTAAGGTGACGATGATGTTCAGAATAAGGTCCTGAGGGATCTTTGCCCTTAAAACTTCAAAGTCATCCTTTCATTTCTTCTTCAGTTTTCTTCTTCAGTTACTTAACTGTTAATCATTCCAAGCATGTGCCCACCTCAGGACCTTTGTAGATTTTATTTCTTCTGTCAAAATGATCTTGCCTATATGCCATTTTAGAGAGGCTTCTCAGACCTCTGTCTAAAATAGGGCTCCCCATCTTGAATTCTCTGTAGTCCCTTAAGCTCCTTTATTTTGCTTCATTACATTTGACTACTCGCTGTCATTTTATAGTTTAGGTTTAGATATTTATTTGATTGCTTATGAATTCAGGGATGTGTCTCTTCTCCCTTCTGTATCTTCTGTGTCTGAAGCAATGCCTGGCTTATAATAGGCACTCAGCAAATGTTTGTTAAATGAATAACACACTTGAAAAGTCTTTTATCTACTAAATTGAATCCATTCCTCAACTTGACATTCAAGGTTCTACACAATAAGACTGAAACTCAGAAAAAAAAAAAAGACTGAAACTCAGTTTTACAGTCTTTTATGGGAAAATAGGGCAGACCAAGAAGTTAGGGCCAGATCGTGGAGTACCTTCAATACAGACTGAGATTGAAGGTCTAGAGCTATGGCTTTAACTTTAGTATGACCAGAAGAGCTATAGATCTCATGGAGTGTGAAACTTCTATCTAATCCCCTGAATGTGCCTAAGAGGATCAGGGAATGCAGTACCCTAAGTGTATCCAGGAAGAGAGTCCTATTACAGTAAGCAGCTTTTTAAGAACATAAAGCTAAACAAAGCTGAACTCAGATGGGATGAAAGAGAAGGAGCCTGTTGTATTGGGAAATTTGTATCACTATTCTGTATAGAAATCTTCAGTGCCTCTTGGGGCACCTGGGTGGCTCAGTTGGTTAAGAATCTGCCTTCTGCTCAGGTCATGATCCCAGAGGCCCAGATCCTTAAGTCTGGGTCCATGCTCAGCAGGGAGTCTGCTTCTCCCTTTCCCTCTGCCCCTTCCCCCCTGCTTGTGTGTGTGTGTGTGTGTGTGTGTGCGCACGCACACGCGCGAGCAAGCACACTCAAACAAATAAATAAAATCGTAAAGATAAAGGTCTTCGATTCCTTCTCATTACCTATTTATTTATTTATTTATTTTTAAAGATTTTATTTATTTATTTGACAGAGAGAAAGAGAGATCACAAGTAGGCAGAGAAGCAGGCAGAGGCAGAGGTGGAAGCGGGCTCCCCACTGAGCAGGGAGCCTGATGCGGGCCTCGATTCCAGGACCCTGAGATCATGACCTGAGCCAAAGGCAGAGGTTTAACCCACTGAGCCACCCAGGCCCCCAACTATTGATTTAAATATAAACTCCAGTCTTTCACCTCTTAAGTCCCAGTCTTTCCACAATTATTTCTTAGTATAGAAAATACTTAGTTAGAAATACTACGAAATATTACTTGTAGTCAATAAACCAGCTAAATAAACTACATTTTTCTTTCTTGGGTTTCTTCTTTCCTGCCTCTGTACCCTTTTCTCATCCTATCCCTCTGTCCAGAGTTCCTTTTAGAGCATGATCTCCAACTGTCAAAATGATATCTTTAGGGGCGCCTGGGTGGCTCAGTGGGTTAAAGCCTCTGCCTTCGGCTCAGGTCATGATCTCAGGATCCTGGGATTGAGCCCTACATCGGGCTCTCTGCTCAGCAGGGAGCCTGCTTCCTCCTCTCTCTCTGCCTGCCTCTGACTACTTGTGATCTCTCTCTGTGTCAAATAAATAAATAAAATCTTTTTAAAAAATGGTATCTTTATTCCTTATATAGACATGTAAGAGTTCTCTCCCTCCTTTGAATCCTTTTAGCCCTTAAAATGCCTTATCTCAACCTATATCATCATCATTTCTATAATTTACCTTACCATTCTTTAAACTTCATGAAGGAGAAACTTTCTTACAATTGTGTATCCCCCTAATGCTTAATGCAGTACCTTTTCCACAATAGACATTGTAGTGGTGTCTGTGTTGTCTGTGTTGTAGAATTGAGTTAATTCCTTTGAAAGGGGCTTTAAGACCTTCCAAGGATAGTTATTCTTTAGGCATGGAGACATATACCGTCATTTTATTAGAGAGTGACTTTTGCAACTAACAGTTCTTCACAGCTGATGACTAAATATTGATAGGAATTTAGCTGAGAAGTTTTACCTTTACATGAAGATTCCCAGCAGTATTTTCTGTCCCTTTTCATGCACTGGCCACTTTCCAGTAAATGTTGTCAAGCAGGTGCGTAGTGGGTACAATGCAGTCAACACTCATTCTCTAATAAAGAGAAGAGTGCCATTCCAAAAATATAAAACTTGAGAAGACTATTGGACAAATAAGCCAGGCACTTTTAAGTAAATGTAGAGTTGTTCTTAGAATAAATTGTGAATGGCCCCTGTGTAAATAAGGTGAACCAAATATTCTAATAACCTGTATTATGATCACCTCAACAACTGAATCAGCTGTTTTTATGGCCACCTGATTAATTATTTGACAATAAATCTTGAAAACACAAGCTTGACTATCCCATACAAATAGGTTCATCCATATATATGGCTGTATCCTTTTCTGTGGTCATGGTATAGAAAGAAGCAGAAGGAATTTGTCAAGGACACAGTGTGTTCATTTGTAAGGATGCATAACAGTAAAAAAAAATAATAACATTTCAAGTTAACAATATAACTTTTTTCCATCTCTAGGGACCAAGAGGACCAGATGGTCTCTTAGGGGAACAAGGTATACAAGGTGCCAAGGTAAACAATGATTTTTTTCATTTTATATGCATTTAAGTTTTTTTGAACCCATATGTGTTCTACCTGATTTAAAACTGTTGTATTTTCTTACAAAAGCATGGTTCTAAATTTTCTCTTAGTAAAAGTATGAAACATACATAACGTTTTCACTATACACAGATATTTTCTTTTGAATATTGAATTATATACTTGATGTCCTATCTTCTTGTATGTGAGTGTATGCTCACATGTGTAAGACCATAACTCACATTCATATTAACTTCTCTGGTATTGATACTTTTGTTAGGGTGAAAAAGGAGATCAAGGAAAAAGAGGGCCCTATGGTCTTATTGTAAGTAGTCAAACATTTCACATTAAAGATAAGTAGATAAAATCTTCTCTGTTTTTCTTGGAATGTGATTAATATTTGGTGAGGGAGTTACATGACCCATACATTTTCTTTCTTATCTAGGGTAAGACTGGAACCCCTGGAGAGAGAGGACTTCAAGGGAAACCAGTAAGTAATAAAGAATAATTAAGCTATGAATAAATTTTATCCATTTTATTCTCTGGCACAACTATTGTTATCAGTACATTAAACTGAAAGAATACCAGTTCTTTTCCTCCTTCTGCATTAGGTGGATGGGTTATTTGTGCATGTTGCTTACTCATTCTAGGCCTCAGTGCTACCTGTTTATAAACTGGTGGTGATGATGGTTACACTCCACCCTGGTATGATGAGTTTTTCTATAAAATCCATTTTAAAATTAGAGGTGTGATATTATATAAATATGATGGAATATGAATAAAGCTAACATAACAAGGAATTTCTTGCCTACTTTCATTTTAATTCTGTTTGAGTGTTTTTGGACCCTTGGAACGTGGCTCTGTGTGTGTCACCGTGCTTTGCCTTGCCACTGCTCTAAGAGTTTTTAATATTATACAATGCTAGATATTTTCCTACCATCAAAACATCTTTTCAGAAGTATACAAATTTTTCCCTGAGTGGCAACAAGTTCTTTTTTATGGTCATAGCGCAGAAACAAGCAGGAGTTTGTAAGCTAAAAAAGATCACAGTGTTTTCACTCACTAATGAAGAGGAGAAATATTAAAAACAAAAACAAAAAGATACACGTATGCATATACACACACACACATATGTTACTACATACATATAAAATTTTGAGTATATAAACTTCATTGTATGAACTTTCATACATCTCATATATTTCTGTTTTTATTTAGAATCATAATTTTTATGATAATTATAATTTCTAATGGCATCTTACTTTAACATATACATATCTATATACAATTTAAAGTTAAAAAATTAGATAATAATTTAAATAGACGGCAACTGAAGAGTCAGAAAAGGATAAGAGGAAAATGTTTTTTTTCTGCTATTGTAGTAGTCTCTAAAGTCACTGCATTTACTTGTTCCTCTTTGAAATCTGCTGCCCCCTGCCTGTTGTTTCCCATAATGGCATTATATTTGACGGCAGTCAAATCTAAAATATCAGAGAACTCAAGGAGGAAAATGACTATATCCAGGGAAAAAATTTGTCTGTAAAAGTGTTATCTATTGAAGTCATCCCCAAAGAACATTCTCTGAGTATTAATATTCATCATCTGGGTTTCTGTTATATCAGTGCAAATGATGTTTCTGTAGATTCTTTCCACTTTGCTACACTGTATACAAATCTTAAAATACGAGGCAATGAGTAGAGAAATTTGAAGCTCATCACGTCCATTATTTTTATTGTAGAGAAAGGAGGCCTAGGGAAATAAAATTACTTACTCATTTTATATATTGTTGACATTCCTTAGAATTTTATTTTCATTCGCAGCCTATTAGATATGCCTAGATAAACGTGAAATGTGATTTTTGACTTCCTCCAATCAAATAAAAGACCTTAGAACCATTTTGTAACCACGGCTTAAGGCAAGAAATTGAGTAAATTTACTTTAGCAGATGACATGGGTTGTACATTAAATCATGAGTTTATAGTAGTTTTTGAGGTTTACATAGCTTTATACCTACATTGTCCCCTTCTCCTTGATTGAACTGAAATGGACTTTTGAAATCTTACAGAAGCTAGGATCAATCAATCCAAGAAGTCGAGACAGCCCTGAAGATTTGTTTGATCCTCCACAGTGTCTGTAGTCATTTATGCAACTGTCGACAAGCAGGCAGGGTTGTATAATAAAAAGATATGTTGAAGGTCAGATTGACCTTTGCTCCAATACCTGCTCCTAATAGCTGAACAGTTTGATTAAATTGGTTATCTCTCTGGATGGTATTTTCCTTGTCTATGAAATGAAGAGACATCTCTAAATTGTCATAATCCTAAAGCCAGGTATGAAATAAAGAATGGTAACACATTACTTGTTGAGATAACCAGGAAAATTACATTTGTCTATGGGTCAACTCTGTTTCTAATACTTGTCTTCCATCTGCATGTAGATCTGACTTAAGAGGAAAGGCCATGATCCATGGTGTTATTAAGGTGATAAAACCTGATAACTGTTTTTGGATTTCTAAATCTTATAAAAACTGTAACTATTACTGATTTTTAAAAAATCTAGATATTCATTCAGTTGATGAGTTAGGGGGTATTATATCTCCAGCTATGATTTTGTCTTTCTCTGTTTCTCTCTTTAAATTTGTCAAATTTTGCTTTATATATTTTGAAATGCTATTTTTAGAGTTCACATTTATGACTTTATGTCTTCCTGATGAACTGACCCCTTCCATCTTTACGAAATATTCCTCCATATCTCTGGTAATACTCCTTATTCCTGATAATACTGTTTGTTTTTGAAATTGGCTTTATTTGATTAATAAGTCTCTCCAGCCTACTTATGCTTATGGTCTGTCATTTCCTTTCATTTACTTTCAACCCATCTGCATTTTGGTACTTAAAGTGTCTTATAATTGGGTCTTTCTTTTGTTATTCATTCTGAAAATCTCTACCTTTTAATTAGTGTTTGCTCCATTTCCATTTAATGTAACTATCAATTTGGTTGTACTTTAGTCAACCATTTTATGGTTGTTCTTCCCTTGTGGTGGTGCTGTTGTTGTTCAGTGCCTTCTTTTGGCATTGAGCACTACATTTTAATTCAGATAATGGCTTTTTAGCTATACTTCTTTGAACTATTATTTTCAAGTCGTTATTCTAGATCAGGACTCAGTAAACATTTTCTGTAAAAACAAGTGCTGTTCCAGACTTGACCCCCAGACTGTAGTTTGCCAGCTGCTGGTTTAGGGATTACAGTATACATCCTAACTTTCCAAAGTCTACTTAGAGTTAGTATAGTAATACTTAGCATAACTGTAAGAAACTTGCAACCATATAGACCCATTCACCAACAACATCCTGTTGTTTATGCTATAGTTGTTTTTGTGCGTTATATCTATGTGTGTTATAAACCCATTTTGCAAAGTTTAAATTTTGCTTTAATATAAATAAAGTATTTTTGCTTTACTGTAAGTGAAGTATGTGTTTTAGGGTGTTTAGGGAGGAAATTAGTAGGGTTTTTTTTAAATTATCCGTGTATTTACTTTTTCTGATATTCTCCATTCTTTTCTGTAGATCTGCATTTCCAAATGGTATCATTTCCCTGAAGCCTATAGAACTTCTTTTAGGTTCCTTATAGTCAAATTTTGCCAGTCATGAACTCTTAGTATTTGTTTGTGAAAACATCTTTATTTCACTTTCATTTTTTTCTTTTACATGAATTCCTAAGTTTTTAATTTCAGTTAGTTAACATGCAGTGTTATATTTGTTTCAGGTGTACAATATAGTAACTTAACACTTCCATACATCACTCTGTGCTCATCACAACAAGTTCACTTCTTAATCACCACCACCTATTTAACCTAAGCCCCCACCCACCTCCCCTCTGGTAGCCAACAGTTTGTTCTCCGTAGTTAAGAGACTGTTGCTTGGGCGGCTGGGTGGTTCAGTTGGTTAAGCGACTTGCCTTCAGCTCAGGTCATGATCCTGAAGTCCCAGGATCTAGTCCCTACAGCAAGCTCCCTGGTCAGCAAGGAGTTTGCTTCTCCCTCTGACCTTACCTCCTCTCATGCTCTCTCTCATTCTCTCTCTCTCTCAAGCAACTAAAATCTTTAAAAAAAAAAAAAAAAAAAAAAAGGAGAGAGAGCCTGTTTCTTGGCTTGCCCTTCTCTCTCTTTTTTTCCCCCTTTGCTTGTTTTGTGTCTTAAATTCCACATATGAGCAAAATCATATTTTCCACTGGATATAGAATTCTGGGCTGACAGGGTTTTCTTTTATTTGTTTGCATTCAGTACTATAAAGATTACATTTCATTTTCTTTTGGTCTCAGTTATGTCCAGTTAGAAGTCCACATTTATCAGTATCATTATTACCCCTGCATGTAACATATCATTTTTCTCTGGCTGCTTTCAAGATTCTCTCTTTAATTTTGGCTTTTAATATTTTGACTATGATGTGCCTAAATGGATTTTCTTTGCTTTTATTCAGCTTGAGAGTTGCTGGGCTTCTTTTGTGTGTAAGTTTCTGTTTTCACTAAATTTGGAAATTATTCAACTTTTTTATTTCAATTTTTTTCTTATTCTGTCTTCTCTCTCCTTTCCTTCTTGGATTCCAATTAAATATATATTAAACATTTTGATATCATCCCTTGGGTCTCTGAGCCTTCATTCATTCCTATTTTAATCTTTCTTTTTCCTATTTTTTAATTAGATAAACTAACTCTATTTTCACTCACTTTTTAAGCCCATTCATTGAAATTTTATTTATGATATGGAATTTTTAAGTTTTATTTCAGATATTTAATTTTCATTTCTATAATTTCCATTTTTATAGATGATGTTCTTCTGAGATTTCTTATTTGTCTATTCATCCTAAGTGCATTTTTTATTTTTTTTTATTTTTTTTATTTTTTTAAAGATTTTATTTATTATTCATTTGACACAGAGAGAGAGATTACAAGTAGGCAGAGAGGCAGGCAGAGAGAGAGGAGAGAGGAGGAAGCAGGCTCCCTGCTGAGCAGAGAGCCCGATGTGGGCCTCGATCCCAGGACCCTGGGATCATGACCTGAGCCGAAGGCAGTGGCTTTAACCCACTGAGCCACCCAGGCGCCCGCATTTTTTATTTACATTACTGAGCATATATATAATAGCTACTTCAAAATCCTATGGGATAATTCTAACATCTAGGTAATCTTGCATTTGGTCTCCATTAATTGCCTTTTCTTTAGAATATGGGAAAATTTTCCAATCCAATAATTTTGAATTATGTCTTTGACATTTTTTTATTATGTTCAATTAGCCAACATATAGTACATCATTAGTTTTTGGTGTAGTGACTTTTTTTTTTTCTTAAGGTGGCTCTACACCCAGCATGGAGCCCAACAAGGGGCTTGAACTCAAGACCCTGAGATCAAGACCTAAGCTGAGATAAAGAGTCAGATGCTTAACTGACTGGGCCATCCAGGTGCCCATATATCTTAAACATTTTAAATGATTCATTGTAGAGACTCTAAATTCTGTTATATTTCTTTGAAGAGTATTTTTTGTTTCATTTTGTTTTTTGATTTGGCATATTATTAACTTCGCTGCTTTCAAACTCCAAATTCTCTCTCCTCTGTGGTAAATGACTGCTGAAATCTCTGCCCAATTCTTTTAGGCCTTGCTAAGATGCTTGGTGTCTGCCATATCAATATATACTTCAAATGTCAGCAAGAGATTTAAGCAGAGTTTATACATAGAATTTGAGTTTCTTCCTCTCTTGCTTTCTCTTCCATCACTTCCCAGCAGCTGTGGTCACTCCACATTCTACCCTCTAGTTCTCCATGCCAGTAAGGCTGAATGTTTCTAGACACATTTAAAGCCACATTTAAAATTAAAAATCAGACACTCACTTGGTGCCATTCCTTCTTCTATATGTAGACCTCTCCATTCTAATTTTTACCTACTTTTGGTCTTTTTCATTGTTTTCAGATTTTTAAAAAATATTTTGTCCTGAGTTTATAGTTATCCCCCTATAGATGGTTTTGATAGGAGCTACTTGACCAATATTGGAAGTGGAAACTCTTAACCATTCTGCTTTAAATAGTTTTCTCTGGAGTAGCTCAGAATACTTAAGAAACATTTCTTTCATAATCTTTACAATATAAAAAGCGTACAGTATTAACTCTATTCTTTCTTTTTCAGATAATGAGGCACACAGTTTTCATAATCCTACAATGAAAAAACATTTACAATCTCCCTTGTTTATTCCCGTAAAAAGGCTTTGAAGATTACCCATATATTTACTGTAAATGGGAGAGGCACTGAATGTTTGATTTCTTGTTGAAATAAGTAAAATACCGTACAGTATAGTGGATGAGCATGGCACTGGAATCAGGCATTGGAAGCCAAATACTGGTTCTACCACTTACTAGCTGTTTTGACTTTATACAAATTATTTAACCTCTCTGAGCCTCACCTTTCCTATCTTTAAAATGAAATACCTTTTGGAGAACATAGGTGGTGCAATCAGTTAAGCATCCAACTAGGGTTAGGCTCAGGTCTGATCTCAGGGTCATGAGATCAAGCCCTGTGTTGGGCTCCATGCTCAGCACACAATCTGCTTGAATTTCTCTCTCCCTCACCCTCTGCCCCCTCCACTCCATGTGCACATGGACACTGTCTCTCAAATAAATAAACCTTTTAAAAAATAAAAATAAAAGGAGATACCTTTTATAGTTATATCAAATGATGTTCATTATGTGCTTGGCATAGGTTCTCAATACATAGTAACCACAATAATCATTATTCTCCCAGTCATCATTATCATAATTGCTGGGTTGAAGTCATGGAGCAAGAAGTTCCACTACAAAGAATATATTTTCAGTACTATCTGAAAATCCTTAAAGGGGATTTTTGTTTTGTACCAGCTTGTGCTTTATTTCTTTGCCTCTAATAAAAATAAACAGATCCATTTAGATTATTTCATAACTTTGCCAAACAGTTTTTATGCACCATTAACATCATTAAAAGTATATATCGAACTTGGCATTGTGTACAAGCACACTTTACAGAACAAATCAGGCAGACACTCAAGGTTCTGAATTCTTGCTGTATGTTTCAGTTGATATATCAGGTACAAAGGGAACCCTTTTACTGATCCTGTCTCAATATTGGAGCCTGGAGTGAATGGATGGCATATAATTTTCATGACTGAAACAAGGCCTTAGTCAGATGTGAGTCTGTGATTTTACGTATCTTCCTTTCCATAAAGAGAATACTATACACAACTAAATATATGGCTATAACTTAGAAAATTTTATGCTCCTAGGAATTTTGAATATCTTTACTTGCAATTTAATATCATATTTTTCTTAGCTTTTAGTTTTAATATAAAATGGTGATTGTGATCCACTGTATATTTGCCAACCTTCTCAAGGTCAATAATATAGAACAGGCAAATAGCAAATAAAGAAGGGTAGTATTTTCTATATCATTAATAGTCATCAGTGTCTGGCACATGGTACATTCCCAGTAAATCTCTAAATGGGAGAATCAAAGAGAACCTGGAATTTGATTTAGATTTATATACAATTTTAGAAAATATCCCACTTCTAAGACTCAATTTAATGGTGCCATAGATGGCATGATATAAAAATAGGGAAAAATAAAGGGTGTTAGAGAGTTTAATTTAGTCATTACTGGTCAACCCAGTTCTGAGACTCCTGTGCCTTACCAGGTTTTAAGGACATAAGTTATACTTACTAACTCATCACAAGATTATTATTTTTTGGAGAAAGAAACCATTTTTATATCAATATTAAAGGTATAAAAATTCTAAACTTAAAATAATTCTGGATCATTGTCTCTGTGTATGAGTGGGCATTAAATATGGGAGTAGAGATAGCTATAAGTAACTCCTACACCTCAACAACAAAAAAGACAACTGGATGAGAAAAATGAACAAATGGACTTGAATAGACGTTTCTCCAAAGACAATATACAAATGACCAATAAGTACATGAAAAGATGCCCAATATCACTAGACACTAGAGAAATACGAATCAAAACCACAATGAGATTACCATTTCTTACCCATTAGTACAGCTATTATTAAAGAAAAACAAAACAAAATACACATACACACAGAAAGTAACTCGTGTTGGCAAAGATGTTGAAAAATTGGAGCTCTTGTACATTGCTGGTGGGAATATAAAATGGTGAGGTTGCTGTGGAAAACAGTGTGGTGGTTCCTCAAACAATTCAGCATAGTATTACCATGTAATTCATCAGTTCCACTTTAGATTTATAACCCAAAGAATTAAAAGCAGGGACTTAGAAACTAACATTTTTTTTAAAGATTTTATTTATTTATTTGACACAGAGAGAGAGATTACAAGTAGGCAGAGAGGCAGGCAGAGAGACAGGGAGAGGAGGAAGCAGGCTCCCTGCTGAGCAGAGAGCCCGATGCGGGCCTCGATCCCAGGACGCTGAGATCATGACCTGAGCCGAAAGCAGAGGCTTTAACCCACTGAGCCACCCAGGCGCCCAGAAACTAACATTTTTATAGTGTTTATAGGCACAGTATTCACAGTAGCCAAAAGGTAGAAACCCCTAGTGTCCATTGATGGTTGAAAGGATATACAAAATGAAGTATATTACAATGGAATATTATTGAACTTTAAAAATGAAGAAAGTTTTTTAAAAATTTTTTATTTAAATTCCAATTAATTAATATACAGTATAATATTAGTTTCAGGTGTAAAATTTAGTGACTCAGCACTTCCATACATTACCAGGTACCCATCAAAGGTGTACTCCTTAATCCCCATCACCTATTTAACCCATACTCCCCCACCTCCCTTCTGGTAACCCTCAATTTATTTTCTATAGTTTAGAGTCTCTTTCTTGACTGGCCTCTCTCTTCTTTTTCTTCCCCCCTTGGCTTGCTTGTTTTGTTTCTTAGATCCACGTATAACTGAAATCATATGGTATTTGTATTTCTCTGGCTGACTTATTTCACTTAGCATAATACTCTCTAGCTCCACCAATGTCATTGCAAATGGCAAGATTTCACTCTTTTTGATGGCTGAGTAATATTCATATATACACACATAAATATGTATAGATATGTATATATATGTGTGTGTGTGTGTGTGTGTGTGTGTGCATGCCACACCTTCTTTATCCATTCATCAGTGGATAGATACTCGACCTGATTCCATATCTTGGCTGTTATAGATAATGCTATTGTAAACATTGGGGTGTATGTATCCTTTTGAATTATTATTTTTCTATTCTTTGGGTAAATACCTCATAGTGGGATTGCTGGATCAAAGGATATTTCTATTTATAACATTTTGAGGAATCTCCATACTGTTTTTTTAATTAACATATAATGTATTATTTGTTTCAGGGGTATAGGTCTGTGATTCATCAGTCTTACACCACAATTCACAGTGCTCACCATTGCACATACCCTTTTCAGAGTGGCTGCACCAGTTTGCACCCCCACCAACAGTTCAAGAGGGTTCCCCTTTTCTCCAAATCCTCACCAACACCTTGTTTCCTGTGTTGTCAATTTTAACCATTCTGACTCTCACTGGAGTAAGGCAATATCTCATTGTAGTTTTGATTTGCATTTCCCTGACTATAAGTGATGTTGAGCATCTTTTTGTGTATTTGTTGACCATCTGTAGGTCTTTGAAAAAATATCTATTCATGTCTTCTGCCCATTTTTAACTGGATAATTTGGAGTGTTGAGTCTTATAAGTTGTATATTTTATATGTTCTTTATATATTTTGGATACTAACCCTTTATCAGATATGTCATTTGCAAATATCTTCTCGCATTCCTTTGGTTGCCTCTTAGCTTTGTTGTTTCCTTTGCTGTGCAGAAGCTTCTTATTTTAAAGAAGTCCCAATAGTTTATTTTTGCTTTTGTTTCCTTTGCCTTAAGAGACATATCTAGAAAGATGTAACTTCACTCAGTGTCAAAGAAGTTACTGCCTGTGTTCTCTTCTGGGATTTTTGTGGTTCTAGGTCTCACATTTTAGTCTTTAATCAATTTATTGTTGTGTATGGTGTAAGAAAGTGGTCATTTCATTCTTTTTGTTGCTATCTAATTTTTCCAGTTCCATTTGTTGAAGAGACTATCTCCTTCCCATTGGACATTCTTTCCTGCTTTGTTGCAAATTAATTGACCATATAATTGTGGGTTCATTTCTGGGTTTTTGTTCTGTTCTATTGATCTGTATGTTTATTTTTGTGCCAGTACCATATTGCTTTGATTACTACAGCTTTGTATTATAACTTGAGGGTCCAGAATTGGGATGCCTCCAGCTTTGTTTTTCTTTTTCAAGCTTGCTTTGGCTATCTGGGGTCTTTTGTGTGCCACACAAATTTTAGGATTGTTTGTTCTAGCTCTGTGAAATATGCTGTTGGCATTTTGATGTGATTGCATTAAATATGTAGCTTGCTTTTGTATAGTATTGACATTTTAACAATATTTGTTCTTCTAATCCATGAGCATGGAATGTCTTTCCATTGCTTTGTGTCATCTTCAATTTCTTTTATCAATGTTTTATAGTTTTCAGAGTATAGGTCCTTCACCTTTTTGGTCAGGTTTATCCCTAGGTATCTTTTGTTTTTGGTATAATTTTAAATAGGATTGATTTCTTAATTTCTCTTTCTGCTGCCTCATTATTGGAGTATAGAAATGCAACAGATTTGTGTGTGTTGATTTCTGTGTCCTGTGACTTTACTGAACTCATTTGTCAGTTCTAGCAGTTTTTTGGTGAAAATCTTTTGTGTTTTCTACATATAGTATCATGTCATCTGAAAATAGTGAAAATTTTAGTTATTCCCTGCCAATTTAGATGCCTTTTATTTCTTTGTGGTGTCTGACTGCTATGACTAGGATTCTAGTACTGTGTTGAATAGGAGTGATAAGAAAAGATATCCCTGTCTTGTTCCTGACCATAGAGGAAAAGCACTCAGTTTCTCCCCATGAGGATATTAGCTGTGGATTTTTCATATATGGCCTTTATTGTGTGGAGGTATGTTCCCTCTAAACCTACTCTGTTGGGGTTTTTATCATGAATGGATGTTGTACTTGTCATATGCTTTTTCTGCATCTATTGCATTGATCATCTGGTTCTTATCCTTCCTTTTATTAAAGTGATATATCACATTGATTGATTTATGAATATTGAACCACCCTTGCAACCGAGGAATAAATCCCACTTGATGGTGGTGAATGATTTTTAAAATGCATTGTTGGATTTGATTGGCTAGTATTATGTTGAGGATTTTTACATCTGTGTTCATCAAAAATATTGTATAGTTCTCTTTTTTTATAGTGTCTTTATCTAGTTTTGGTATCAGGGTAATGCTGGCCTCATAGAAAAAAATTGGAGATTTTCATTCCTTATCTATTTTTTGGAATAGTTTGGGAAGAATAGGTATTAACTCTTCTTTAAGTGTTTGGTGGAATTCATCTGTGAAGCCATCTGGTCCTGGACTTTAGTTTTGGGGGTATTTTTAATTACTGATTCAATTTCTTTGCTGATTATTGGTCTGTTCAAGTTTTCTATGTCTTCCTGTTTCAGTTTTGATAGCTTATTTGTTTCTATGAATTTATCCACTTTTTTAGGTTCTCCAATTTGTTGGCATATTGTTTACATAATATTCTCTTATAAATTATTTGTATTTCTGTGGTGTTGGCAGTTGTTTCTCCTTTCTCATTTGTGATTTTATTTATTTGGGACCTTTCTCTTTTCTTCTTGATAAGTTTGGCTAGGGGTTTATCGGTTTTATTGATTTTTTTCAAAGAACCATCTCCTAGTTTTATCGATCTGTTCTATTGTCTTTTTAGTTTCTATATCATTTATTTCTACTTTGATCTTTATTATTGCTTTCTTTCTTCTGGCTTTAGGCTTTGTTTGGAGCTCTTTTTCTAACTCCCTTAGGTGTAAGTTTAGTGTGTTTATTTGTGATGTTTCTTCCTTCCTGAGGTAGGCCTGTACTGCTAAATACTTCCCTCTTAGGACTGCTTTTACTGATTTCCAAAGGTTTTGGACCATTCTGTTTTCATTTTTGTTGTTTCCATGTAACTTTTCATTTCTTCTTTAATTCCCTGGTTAATCCATTCATTGTTTAGTAACATGTTTTTTAACCTCCATGTATTTGATCTTTCCAGATTTTTTCTTGTAGTTGACGTCTAGTCTTACAGTGTTGTGGTCAGAAAAGGTGCATGGTATGACTCTAACCTTCTTGTATTTGTGGAGCTCTGCTTTGTGACGTAATATGTGATCTAGTCTGGAGAATATTCCATGTGCACTTGAAAAGAATGTGTATTCTGCTGTTTTAGAATGAAATGTTCTGAGTGTATCTGTTAAATTCATCTGGTCCAGTGTTTCATTCAAAGCCCTTGTTGATTTTCCTCATTGATTTTCTGGTTAGATCATCTATCTATTGATGTAAGTGGGGTGTTAAAGTCTCTTACTGTTATTGTGTTATTACTGATTAGTTCCTTTATCTTTGTTACTGTTTTAAGTATTTAGGTGCTCCCACTTTAGGTGCATAAATATTTACAATTGTTATGTCTTCTTGTTGTATTATCCCCTTTATGATTATATAGTGTTCTTCCTTCTCTCTTGTTACAGTCTTTGCTTTAAAGTCTAGTTTGTCCATGTAGTGTTCAAGTATTGTTACTTTGGCTTTCTTTTTATATCCATTTACATGATGAATATTTCTTCACTCCCTCACTTTCAGTCTGCAGGTGTCTTCAGGTCTAAAATGAGTCTCTGTAGGCAGCATATAGATAGACCTTGTTTTTTTTATCCATTCTGACACTCTGTCTTTGATTGTTTAGTCCATTTACATTCAAGGTGATTATTGATAAATACATAATTATTGCCATTTTCTTACTTGTCTTGTGGTTGTTTCTGGAGATTTTTCTCTGGTCCTCTCTTGCCTTTCTCTCTTTCATTGTTTGCTGATATATTGATAGTGATATATTCGGATTTCTTTATTTTTGTTCTTTGCATGTGTCTTAGTGGTTTCTTGATATATGATTACCATTAAGTTTGTAAATAACCTCTTCTGCATATAGTCTATATTAAGTTGATGGTAATTTAAGTTTGAACCCCTTCTTTTCTTCTATGCTCCCCACATTTTAGGTATATGTTACTATATTTTATACCCTTTTTTGTGAGTTCCTTGACTGATTTTTTTATAGAAATATTCATTTTTACTGATTTTGTATTTCCTGCCTTTATATTGTCACTTTTGGTTTTTCCCTTCCACTCAAAGAGTGGTCATGAATTCCTTTCATTCTTGTTTGTCTATGATACTCTATCTCTCCTTCTATGCTAAATGATGGCCTTGCTAGATAGAGTATTCTTGGCTTTAGATTTTTCCCATTCGACACTTTGAATACATCACGCCACTTCTTTCTGCCTTGCCAAATTTCTGTTGCGAAATCTCCTGCTGGCCTTATGGATTTTCCTTTGTAAGTTAAATTAGACTTCTTCTGTCTTGCTGCTTTTAAGATTTTTTATTTATTACTAAATTTTGCAAATTTAATTACAATATGTCTTGGTGTGGGCCTACTTTTGTTGCTTTTGATGGGGTTCTCTGTGCCTCCTAGATCTGAATGTCTGTTTCCTTCCCCAGATTAGGGAAGTTTTCAGCTATTATTTCTTCAAATAAATTTTCTTCCCCCTTTTCTCTCTCTTCTTCTTCTGGGACTCCTATAATACAAATATTATTGATTTGATGGAGTCACTGAGTTCCATGACTCTATTCTTGTTTTGCATAATTCTTTCTCGCTTTTGTTCAGCTTCATTGCTTTCCATTATTTTGTCTTATAGGTCATTAACTTGTTCCTCCACTTCTTCCAAACTGATAGTCATTGCATCAAGTATGTTTCTAATCTCATTTATTGCACTCTTCATCTCAGACTGATTCCTTTTTTTTTAACTCTTTTATCTCTGTGATAAGGGTCTCACTGATGTCTTCCATTCTTTTCTCAAGTCCAGTGAGTATACTTATGATCATTACTTTAAATTCTCCAACAGACATGTTACTTATATATGTTTTGCTTAGATCTCTGGCCACAACTTTATCTTGTTTTTTCATCTGGTACAAATTCCTATGTCTTTTCATTTTGTTTAAATCTCTTCCTGCTTCTCTGTGTTAGAAAAGCCAGTTACATCTTCTGTTCCTGAAAGTAATGGCCTTTTGAAAAAGAAGTCATGTAGTACCCAGGGCCAGGCACTTCAGGGAGTTCCTCCAGTGTGTGCTGCATGTGCTATGCTATTGTATTCTGGCTGTTCTATCCTTCAGGCTAGCCATCTTCAGAGGCCCCTCTTGGTGTGACGTGGGCAGTGTTTGGCTCTTCACCTGAATATGATGAGTTTTAACTAGGTCTGCTCTGGTCTGCTTGTGAAATGAGACCAGAACTGAGGCTCTGCCAAACTCTCTGGTTGGGAGATGTGGTATGAACAAGGGATGTGTGCTGGTCTTGGGGAGGGCCCTGTCATGCTGGGACCAAGGCAGACATATCTGAGAAAGGCAGTTTCACCAGAATGCAGCATGGTGGGGTTTAGTGTCAACATGTTGTTAGGCATCCAGTGTCAGTGTTGCACTGCTTCCTTCAGGTGATGCTGTATTTATGCTGAGGGGCAGGGGAGGAAAATGGTGCTGGCCAGCTTCTTTGTTCCCCTAGAGGTGTCTCCTTGAACACTGCCTCTCAGGGATCTGCCTTATGAAGAGTGTGTTATCTCCCCACTTTGTGCCCCGAGCACTCTTTAGATTGCTGTTTCCATGCCGTATGCTCCCAAGTTGTTGGCCTGCCTTCTGTCCAGGAGCAGCACAGTGTCTTTTGAGCTCTATCCCAGCCAAGCCTGCTGACCTTAAAACTAGGCTTTGAGCCCCACTGGCTGCAAGAACTCATGGAATTCAGCCCTTCTCATTTTCCAAACTAATAGCTATGGGGAAACATTCTCCTTGTGCAGTCCCCTGTGTGCTCCTCTGTCTCGCCCTTCTCCACAACCATGGTTCCTTTCCCTCCACAGGTGTCAGGATTTGCTTCCCCACTAAACTATGTCTCTGCACTTCCTACCTTCAGTATGGCTTCTTCTCTCCCTTTAATTGTGGAATTTGTTCTGTCAGTATTCAGATCAATTTCTGGGGTATTTAGGATGATTTGATAGTTACCTTATATTTTAGGTATTTAGGTATCCTCCTACTCCACTGACATCTTCCTCCTCTCCAATATTGGTGAAACTTGAAGACATTACGCCACGTGAAATAAGCCAGAAACAAAAGAACAAATGTAGTATAACTCTACGTATTGAAGCACCTAGAATAGTCAAATTAGAGGCAGAATGCAGAATGGTGGTTGCCAGGCAAACCAGGAAGGGAGAAAGGGTGTGATTTCATGGATATAGAATTTCAGCCTGGGAAGATGAGAAGTTCTGAAAATAGATAGTGATGATAATAGTGCAACAATGCAAAGGTACTTAATGCCACAAAAGTACACATTTAAACACTAAAATGGTACATTTTATGTTATTTATATTTTACCATAAAAAGAAAAGAGAGAATAGAGGTAGACAGAAAAATTAGGTGGGAGGATTGTAAAGGAAAGCTGACATAAGGAAAATAAAATATTTTCAAGCATCACTTTTTCTTCAAATTTTCCCTTTGTTTATTCAGGGTTTACAAGGACCCCCTGGGAGTTCAGGAGACAGAGGACTTGAAGGAGAACCAGTAAGTTTATCTTTACACTTCTCTAGTTGTGTTTTTCTCATAATATACATTTACCTTCTGTTATTGCCCTCTTGTGCTGTGACTGGTACATTTTTGAAAGCAACATTTATCAGGGACACCTAATTTTATAAAAAATATTTTGCTGGGAATATAGTTTTTAGTACCTTTCTGGTCTCATATAGTCTGATTTGGTCCTGTTTTTCTGGAACTGTTAAAATTTCACCTATTTCTATTTTCAACAAAGATAGCTCTGTTTTATTGGCTTGCAGAAATTTTCTTTGTGAATGGCTTGCTGTTCTTATAATGACTGTATTATACTGCCACAGATGCACAAAATCATATATTTGAGGCCAACTCTGTAATAAAATACCTTGCAAAGGAGCCAAACTCTACATTCAGTGGGTCTAAATATCCAAACATGACAGAAATTCTGGTATATCAATAATGCAAAAACTTACATCATGATTTTATAAATGTGATTCAATTATTAAATTTCCATGGAAAATGATTGTGAAAAGGGAAGATTTTTGTCACACCTACTTTCTCACAACCTATTCTTTATTGCCTATGAAGTCATTCTTCTGGTTAATGGTATCAGATGTAATATGCTATAACATGCTTGTAAGATTTATAATATAATATAGTCTTTCAAACTCTAGTGGGTTGATCTTATCTATTAGTTGACCCAAAGGTTTACAGGTGGCCTTTGCATAATTCATGTAGCTAGTAGCAAGTGGAAAATGTAACAAAGAGCTATTCTTACCAAATTGTATTAATTTCCTCCTTCACATATTTAACCTGTGGTATAAACTCTCTAAGCAATAAGTAAAGATTTGACTGTATATATAATTCTTTCCAAATGAAAAATTTTAGATATGGTATTGATTTTATCAAACTGAACTCCTCTTGGTTCTCTCCCTGTTTTGTACCTCTTGCCATTCCAATCCTAATATTTATTTGACCAAAAATAATGCAACTTTCTTTAGCATTATTTATTTAAATATCTCTTTGAAAAGTTCATAGCTCTTTGAAATTAGAGATCATTTCTCTCATCTTTGTAACCCTTTGTGGTATAATGTGTAACATCTTAGATCTACTTGTGTTCCATTTGTTAAACTGAATTGACAAAAGGTCATACACAAAAAGCATAATCACTTAGCCAGTAATATAAGATAAAGTGTAATGCAATGGAAACTAACTTAATCTTAGTAAGGAACACATTTAAGTAATATATGTCAAAAAGAGATATGGCAGGAGCAGAGACAATATCTTAGGCTTTATGTAAGAAAAGATTTGTTACTGTAGGCATAACGACTAAATAGTTTAATAGCACCTAAAAATTAACAGTCAAGTCACTGGGGTCAGTGGGGCTGGTAAATAAAATATAAATCAATTTATAATGGATATGATGGGCTTTTTTTCATATAATTGAGCTGCCTGGTTTAATTAGAGAAGAGAAAAGAAGTAAATTGGTAAAATGAAGGACACAGAAGAGATGTTGAAACATATTTATACTTTGAGAATAATAAAATAGAGAGGACTACGTCTTTTCTGTAGTCAGCATCTATTAGAGTTGTCTCTTTTTCCCAATTTTCAAAATTAATTTCCTCATTGCAATGCAAATACTTGGATTTGGATAGTTGGCTATTCATTCATTCAATCAACAAATATTTGTTAAGTACCTGCACTTGGAATGTACTGGTAAGTATGGAGGTTTCAGTCTTATGATAGGAATATATACTAATTAAATTGTCACAGGGGTAAATGGAAAATTACAAACTGAGATAAATGCTGTGAAGTATAGGAATTCAATTGTAATAGAATGTATAACAAGAAACTATGCTTAGGAAAGTCTTCCAGAGGAGGAACATTTGAGCTAGGATATGAAGGATAAATAGTAGTTACTTAGGCAAAGATGGGGAGAGGTTATTTTAGAAAGAAGTCATGAGCTGAGAGGAAGCTCTACATATTTATTTGAAGATCTAAAAGAAGGCTGCCATGGTGATGGCACAGAGAATCAGGTGAGAAGTAAGTGTAAGATGAGGTTGGAAAAGGAAGTGGGGGATGAAACATGTAGCTTTGTGGGCCCTATTTGCAAAGATTTGTATTTTTATCATAAGAACAAAGGGATGTCATTAAAGAGATAGGACTAGTTTTATGATCATATTATTGTTTTGTAGAGATCATTCAAACAAATTGGAAGGGACTAAGAGTGGACAAGCACTACTTTCTGTTGTGGTTCAATTAATAGATGGTAGAATATACACACAAAAATAGACTCAAAATGGATGAAAGACCTCAGTGTGTGACAGGAATCCATCAAAATCCTTGAGGAGAATACAGGAAGCAACCTCTTTGACCTCAGCCACAGCAACTTCTTCCCAGGAACATCACCAAAGGAAGCAAGAACAAAAATGAACTATTGGGACTTCATCAAGATCAAAAGCTTTCACACGGCAAAGGAAACAGTCAGCAAAACCAAAAGACAGCCAACAGAATGGGAGAAGATATTTGAAAATAACATGTCAGATAAAGGGCTAGTATCCAAAACCTACAAAGAACTTATCAAACTCAACACCCAAAGAACAAATAACCCAATCAAGAAATGGGCAGAAGACATGAACAGACATTTCTCCAAGGAAGATATCCAAATGGCCAACAGACACTTGAAAAAGTATTCAACATCACTCAGCATCAGGGAAATACAAATTAAAACCACAGTGAGATACCACCTCACACCAGTCAGAATGGCTAAAATCAACAAGTCAGGAAACGACAGATGTTGGCGAGGATGCGGAGAAAGGGGAACCCTCCAATACTGTTGGTGGGAATGAAAGCTGGTGCAGCCACTCTGGAAAACAGTATGGAAGTTCCTCATAAAGTTGAAAATAGAGCTACCCTACGACCCAGCAATCGCACTACTGAGTATTTACCCTAAAGATACAAATGTAGTGATCCGAAGGGGCATGTGCACCTGAAGGTTTATAGTAGCAATGTCCACAATAGCCAAACTATGGAAAGAACCTTCAACAGATGAATGGATAAAGAAGATGTGGTGTATATATATACAATGGAATACTATGCAGCCATCAAAAGAAACGAAATCTTGCCATTCGCAACTACGTGGATGGAACTAGAGGGTATTATGCTAAGCGAAATAAGTCAATCAGAGAAATACAATTATCATATGATCTCTCTGATATGAGGAATTTGAGGGGCAGNGGGTTCTGGGGGGGAGGGAGGGAAAAAATGAAACAAGATGGGATCGGGAAGGAGACAAACCATAAGAGACTCTTAATCATAGGAAACAAACTGAGGGTTACTGGGGGGTGAGGGTAGGGATAGGGTGGCTGGGTTATGGACATTGGGGAGGGTTTGTGCTATGGCGATTGCTGTGAAATGTGTAAGCCTGATGATTCACAGACCTGTACCCCTGGGGCAAATAATACATTATATTAATTAAAAAAAAAGTGAGAGATGGTAGAATGTTTTTGATTAGCAGAGAAAAGAAGAAGAAATCTAAAAAGATTCAAAAGGAGATAGGAAATCAACAGGAGATAGTTTGTCCATATGTAAAGTGATTCTTCCTAAGTTTCTGGCTGACCCAAATAAATATTTTCTATATCTTTAAACACTGAAAACTGACTTTCAAAAGGAATATGAGGGGAATGCTGTAGTTTCTAAAAATCAATTCTTGATAACTTTGCTTTACAATATGACTTCCAATTTAAAAACTATTATTTTCTAGCTACACTTCCTTAGTTGAGTACCAAAAGTCACTTCCACTTACCTTAAAAGATAATTAATAGGATTCTCAGATTAACTAAAAGTATGTGATGAAACCTGACATTGAATTACTTATGAAGATATTTAAAAATGGCAACAGTTCTAGAAGCAAAAGATAAAAGATCAGTGTCTCATTAAAATTTTGTCAGTACTAAAATCAGACAAAAATAGCAATAGAAAAAGCTAAAGATAAATTTCAGCCAAATACCAAAAAAAATCAAGTAAAATTCAAATATATATATAAAAAATTAAGTGAATGAAATGAAAGAAAAATGAAGTGAAAGAAGAATTACAAAAAGACAAAAATTACTTAATATTAAGAAATCCATAATATAACATATTACAGATATAGTAGGAAAATGCTAAAAACACGTACTCAATAAAATTCAACTATTTTTGATTTGTTAAAAATTGTAGTAAAATGGTTTCTGGTATGAATTGTAAGAAGCTTGGAAGCTGTCATCCCTCTTCTTACAACAAGGAAAAAGCTGAACAAACTGAAAATCAACAACTCTTTTTAGATCACAGAGGTCAAAGAACCAACTGTTGCCTGTAAACTGGAGAGACAGGAAAATATAGAGAACCACAGCTTACCACAAGCAGAAGGCCATAGCTGGATGGTAGGAACACATTAAACCATAATTATATTTGTCAAAATTGACAAATTGCTTAAGACACAATTTAGACTTTCATAAATATTAAAAAACTAAGAGGGAACCCCGTCTGAGGCAACGCCCCACATGTCCCTGAGTTTTAGCACCAGGGGACCTGCTACATTCTCCCTATAAAGTTCAGAGACATATCTTTTTCTTTTTCTAGCAGTGGGGTGGGAAAAGTAACCATTTTGAAATACACTCAGAACACTCTGCTCTGCTTAACAATGATTGCCCTCAAGAGAAATCGGTTTATCTGAGCCTAACTGATTTGGGTTTTTGCCAAAGCCTACTGAACTTGGAAGAAGAAAAATTCCCCGACCCTAGATGCTTCTAGCCTTGGACATGGGGGAAAGTAAATACCCTCACTCAGGCTCACGAGAAGACTGAGACCTAATCATAAAACTATAGAGTGCTTCTCCCCCTCTTAAAACTTACCATCAGATAAATAGAGCTCCTGTGTCATAACTGGGGATTATAGCTAAAAGAATTGCAGTCCCAAATCCTATTTAAGGCATCTCTGGGAAAGCCTAAACACAACAGACAAGATAAAAAAAATGACACTAGGAGGAAATTTAGCTTCTGACACTATAGTGCTGCAAACAGTAAACATGGCCTGATTTCCAAACAGATAACTTAGAACCTAATACTGAAGGCCTATTTACCTCAGGTCCTTTTACCTTATATACCATTTAAACAAAAAAAATTACAGAGCATGCTAAAAGGGGAAAAAAAGTCTGAAGAGACAAAGCAAACATCAAGAACAGACTCAGGTACAGCAGAGATTTTGAAATTTTCAGACTGTGAATTTAAAATTTAAAAGACTTTCTCAAACAAGCAAAAACTGACAGAATTTGTCACTAATAGACCAGCCTTGTAATAAATGTTAAATGAAATTCTTCAGAGAGAAAGAAAGTGATATAGATGAGAATCTAGGATAGAAGAAAGGAAGAAAGAACTTTAGAAGGAATATATAAAAGTAAAATCAAATCTCTTTTTTCTTAATTACTAGAATAGGTAGTTTGTACAAAATAATTATCACAACAGTGTATTTAATCTCATACCTTATGGATAAATATTGTGGTATAACTTGTATTAATTGTAAATATACATTGCAAACTCTAGAGAAGCCATTAAAAATCTTCTAAAAGAAGTATAAATAATATGATAAAATAAGAGAAAAAAATGGAATCAATTAAAATTCACAGTGAAAAAGAGCAGAAGACAAAGAAAGAAAAAAACAAAGAACATGAGTAACAAATAGAAAACAGTAAAAAAGACAGTAGGTATGAACCCAACTGTGTCGAAAACCCGAAACAATTGACCAGTAAAAACCCACTCCTGGAACTAATAAGCAATTATAATAAGGTTGCATGATATCAGGATACAAGATTAATATACAAAAGTTAGTTGCTTTCCTATATACCAGCAATAAGCAACTGGAATTTGAAATTTAAAACACAACACCATTTACATTAGCATCAAAAATAAAAAAGAAATAGGTATGAACCTAACAAAATGTACACAGGATATATGTGAGGAAAACTACAAAACTGATTAAGGAAATAAAAGAAGATCTAAATAAATGGAGAGATATTTCATACTCATGGATAGGAAGAGTAAATATTGTTAGGATACCACACCTATACATCCAATGCAATCCCAGTCAAAATACTAGCAAGTTACTTTGTGGACATTGATAAAGAAATTCTAAAGTTCTTATGGAAAGGCAAAAGACCCAGAAGGGCCCACATAATATTGAAGAACAACAAAGTCAGAGAACTGACACTATCCTACTTAAAGAACTTAATATAACACTGCAGTATTCAAGACTGTGTAGTAGGAATAGACAAATAATTTAAACAGAGTGGTGAGCCTAGAAATAGAAGTCCATAAATATAGTCAACTGATCTTTGACAAAGTTGCTAAAGCAACACTTTTCAACAAATAGTGCTAAAACAACTAGGTATTCACGGAAAAACAAGCAAAATGAAAAAACAAAGAACTAGAAAAAGACCTTATACCATTCAAAAAAATTAACTCAAAATGGGTTATAGACCTAAATTAAAATGTATAACTGAAACTTCTTTAAGATAAGAGGAAAATCTCACTGACCTTGGATTTAGCAATGACTTTTTTATATACAACATCAAAAGCATGATTCATGAATGGAAAAATTAATAAGTTGGATTTCATTAAAATTAAAAAACTTCTGCTCTGTGAAAGACATGTTAAGAGATTAAAAGACATGTGACAGCCTGGGAGAAAACATTTGCAAAATGCATATCAAATAAAGGACTTGTATACAAAATATAGAAAGAATTCTTAAAAGTTAACAATAAGAAAACAAACAATCCATTTAAAAAATGGGCAACAGATCTGAACGGACAATACACCAGATACCTACAGATGACAGAGAAGCTTATCGTCATATGTTATGAGAGAGAATTGCAAATTAAAACAACAATAACATACCATTACACACCTGTATGAATGGCTAAAATATAAAACACTGACAATACCAAATATTAGTAAAGTAGAATAATGGGAGTTCTTATTCATTGTTGGTAGTAATACAGAATGAAAATGGTACAGCAACTTGTAACACAATTTGGCAGTTTTTTACAAAGCTAAACACATTCTTACCATTATGATCCAGCGATCATGCTCCTTGGCATTTACCAAAATGAGCAGAAAACTTAATGCCTACACAAGAACCTGCACATGAATGTTTATAGCAGCCTCATTCGTAGTTGCCCAAAGTAGAAGCAACTGATATGTCCTCAGAAGGTAAATGAATAGGCAAACAGTGGTGCATCCATACAATGAAATATTATTTATCAACAAAAGAGCTAGTAAGCCATAAAAAAGACAGAGAACCTTTAAGTGCATCCTGGTAAGTGAAAGAAGTCAGTCTAAAAAGTCTAAATACCATATGATTCCAACTACATGACATTCTGGAAAAGGCAAAACTATAGAGACAGTAAAAAAGAGCAGTGGTTGCCAGGTGTTGGGGATAGAGGACCAGGGATGAGTAGGTGGAAAATGGGAATTTGGGAGAAGTTAAAACTATTTTATATGATACTATAATGATGGATACGTGATAATATGTATTTCTCAAAACTCATACAACTGTACAGTTCTGTGTCTGTGTTCACATAGAGTGAACCCCTAATATAAACTGTGGACTTTAAGTAGTAATAGTGTACAATATCAATCATTCAGCTGTAACAAATGTACCACACTAATGCAAGATGTTAATAATAATAGGGAAAATTGGGCAAGGTGGTATATGGGAACTCTGTACATTCTGTTCAATTTTTCTGTAAATCCAAAACTTCTCTAAGAAATAAAGTTTATTAATTGAAACAAAATATTCTAGTAATGTCAAACATAGTTCTGTAATAAGGTAAAGTAGCTTATCTTATATCTGCACCCAACCTACTAGGAAATATGGAAACACTAGAAGCATAGGAACCACAATATAACATTGCCAACTGTCACTATATAGTCTAACATTATTCGAAAAATTTTAGCTAGTGCAGTGGTACATGTCACAAAAATTAATATATAAGGAAAGAAAAGCATTATTATTTAGAGAAAATTTAAATAAACCCCCCAAAACTTATAAAACCCAAAGAGTTAATTCTGTATTTTTTCAATTTCTGAGATACAGTAATATAATGGTAAGACATAAAATAGACATTTTTAAAAATCAGTTTTCTGATATACATATAATATACAAGTAATAAAATGTAATAGAAAAATATCCTACTCTAGATAGAAACAAAACATAATAATTAAGGATAAATAATGGGAAATGGATGGGACATATATAAAGAAAACTTCAAAAATTCGTTAAGAGACCTAGAAACAGACTTAGGTAGAAAGTCAAATTATGGGCGCCTGGGTGGCTCAGTGGGTTAAAGCCTCTGCCTTCAGCTCAGGTCATGATCTCAGGGTCCTAGGATTGAGGCCCGCATTGGGCTCCTTGCTCGGCAGGGAGCCTGCTTCCTCCTCTCTCTGCCTGTCTCTCTCTGCCTACTTGTGATCTGATCTCTCTCTGTGTCAAATAAATAAATAAAATTAAAAAAAAGAAAGTTAAATTATTGTCTAACTAGACGACTATTTTTAAAATTGATGTGTTTGTTAGAGTTAACACAGTCCCATTCAAAAATGCCATTACCCATATAAATCAGGTGGGAATTTAATTATCATAAGGATAACTTATAAAAATGAGCAGGCAAAATAGCTTAATATTTTTAACCTGCCATAAAAGGAGGATTAGGGCTGGTAGATTTTAAAAGAAATAAATATAGAATAATTATATGGAAATTGTCTAACTAACCTTAAATGTGATGGTCTTCAAAGACTAACAGATTTAACTATATACAAATGTTAAATTTCTCCCATCCCAATTTTTTTTATGCTCAAAGATTTAAGGAACTACAGCAAATGTTAAGTGGTTTAAGTGGCTATTTTGGGTCATTTTTACTTTATGAGTTTCCAGGTACTCTACAGTGATCATATTTAGGGGGGAAAGTTTATCTTTAACAATATATAAAAAGAATTAATTAAAAAACTACATAGTAGGCAGATGTTAATGGTAAAATAATAATTCTAGCCAGTTAAATGACTCCCACACACTAAGAAGATCCTTTTGGTTTAGCAATTTAACATTTATGCAATGAACTAAATATTCAATATTTGTTTACTGAAAGTTATACTATTCAGTATTACAGTGACCAGGATTCCAATAAAGGTCCAAACATGTATTTTTATTGCACCTTAGTGATTATCTCATATGAGTAAATATTGTTATATCTGTTCATGTAAACAGAAAAATAGTTGAACTGAATTCTCTACCATAATAAAGTATGACATCAAAAAACTCTAACACATTTTTATTTCATTGGAGACCATATATTTGCTTCTTTAAAGATGCTATTTTTTGTCACATATTTGCCACAAATATCCAGTAGAAATGTAATTGTCATATCCACCAAATAATATAACTTTTGAAAGCCCTTACTATGATATTTCATACTTATTAGGTGCTTAATAAATGTTTGTTGAATGGAGGAGTGAATTAGTGAATGAAAGCATGAAAGGTACTGTCCTTTCTTTCCTTTTCTTTTGGATCCAAACTTAGCCTTCTTTTCACACACAACACACACACACACACACACACACACACACACACAGACCAACCAGATGAATCAATTATAAAGTCCTAATTTTGTTTATACAAAAAGTTGATAAATGTATTATGTGTTTTATTACATATTATATATTAAAAATTCCATATTTAGATGCATATGTTAATTGAAATACAGAGTAAACTTTGATTCTCAGATCTTAAATTTTATTTTAATGTAGGGACCACGAGGATTGCAAGGTGATGCTGGACCTCCTGGAGAAATGGGTGCTGAGGTAATTTTTTTCCTGTGGCTCTTTTTTCTTATTTCATCGATACTTTTTGTAAGACTCCTCAAGGTAGAGTTGATACATTAGGTATATATTTAAAGAATAATTCGGTAGTGTTATGTTTCCTATTCAGAAATTAAAGCCTAAAATTCCATTAAAAGTAGGGATGACTGTTGTATGAATATAATTTTATACACATAAAGTTCTCTTTTTTTAAGTTTTTATTTAAATTCCAGTTAGTTGACATACAGTAGAAGATTAGTCTTGGGTGTACAATTTAGTGATTCAACACTTACATACAACATCCAGTGCTCATCACAACAAATGCACTCCTGAATCCCCATCACCTATGTAACCCATTCCCCCACCCACCTCCCCTCTGATAACCATCAATTTGTTTTCTATAGTTAAAACTCTGTTTTTTGGTTTACCTCTCTCTTTTTTTCTCCTGTGAACATTTGTTTTGTTTCTTAAATTGCACATGTAAGTGAAGTCATATGGTATTCGACTTTCTCTGACTTATTTTGCTTAGCATTACACTCTCTAGCTCCATCCACATGGTTGCAAATGGCAAAATTTCATTCTTTTAGATGGCTGAATAGTATTCCTTTGTATTTCTACACCACATCTTCTTTACCCATTCACCACTTGATGGACATTTGGGCTGTTTTCATAATTTGGCTGTTGTTGATAATACTGCTATAAACACTGAAGTGCATGTATCCCTTTGAATTAGTTTTTTGGTATTCTTTGAGTAAATACCTAGCAGTGCAATTGCTGGATGGTGGTGTAGTTCTGTTTTTAACTTATTGAGGAAAATTCATGCTGGTTTCCAGAGTCACTATACCAGTTTGCAATCCCACCAACAGTATATGAGGGTTCATCTTTCTCTGTATCCTCACCAACATCTGTTGTTTCTTGTGTTATTAATTTGCCATCCTGACCCGTGTGGGGTGATATGTCATTATAGTTTTTTTTTTTTAAAGATTTTATTTATTTTTTTGACACAGAGAGAGAGATTACAAGTAGGCAGAGAGGCAGGCAGGGAGAGAGGAGGAAGCAGGCTCCCTGCTGAGCAGAGAGCCCGATGCGGGCCTCGATCCCAGGACACTGAGATCATGACCTGAGCCGAAAGTAGAGGCTTTAACCCACTGAGCCACCCAGGCGCCCTGTCATTATAGTTTTGATTTGCATTTCCCTGATAAGTGATATTGAGCATCTTTTCATGAGTCTGTGGGCCATCTATATGTCTTCCTTGGAAAAATATCTATTCATGTCTTCTGCCCAAATTTTAACTGGATTGTTTGGTTTTGGGGTGTTGAGTTTTGTAAGTTCTTTATATATTTTGGATACTAACTCTTTATTCAGATATGTCATTTGCAAATATCTTCTTCCATTCCTTTAGTTTTGTTGATTGTTCCCTTGGCTGTGCAGAAGCTTTTTATTTTGATGAGGTCCCAGTAGTTTATTTTTGCTTTTGTTTCCCTTCCCACAGTGGACATATTAGCATAGTTGCTACAGCCTATGGAAGTTATGTCCATACACATAAAGTCCTCTAAACAGCCCACTTAAATGATAACAAAAAAGTGAATAATACATACTCATCACTCACTTAGAGTCAACTTGATAAACCTTCATTCTAAGATGTTTGATCTCCTTTATAGAAGAATATTAAGAAGTGACCCCTGGGCTGCCTGGGTGGCTCAGTTTGTTAAGTGTCCATCTCTTGATTTCCACTCAGGTCATGATCTCAGTGTCCTGGGATGGAGCCCCGAATCAGGCTCTGTGCTCAGCAGGGAGTCAGCTTGAGGATTATCTCCCTCCATTCACACACCCTCTCTCTCAAATAAATAAATCTTTTTAAGAAGTGACCCCTATTAAGAATATATTTTGGAATAATAAACTATACTCATTATAATTATAAAATCCAGTTCCTTCATTTCTGTTGTTTGTTAACTTTAGCTCTAAATAAATTAGACATAAATTATTTCCTCTTTTGACTTTGGTGAAACTGCCCTCTTTTGATTCTGTTCTTTACCTTCTCATTAGCCTTTCTCAGTCTTGATGTGAAGCTGTCCTTCTTTCTCAGCCTAGCAATCATATTATCACAATGACTCTAATTACCAGTATTATTCTTAGAGCTCTCATCTTGATGGCTCTAACTCATACCTGCCTCTTCAGCTGCAGCTACTGATTCCCTATTGTATTTTACGTTTGCACCTAAATAGCCCACTTACATCTTAAATTCAAAATATCTAAACCAAATCCATCACTTTCCTGCTCTTCTTTCTCCTTTTATTCCCATCTCATTGAAAGATACTCCTTATGCCCAACAACCCAAAACTGAGTCTTCCTAGGCTCCTCTTCCTACTTATTTTTTCCAGTCAGCCATCACTTCCCTTTGAATGAGCCCCCACAGTGTCTCAGTTTTATCCTTTCTTTTTCATCCCTATTGCCAGTGCTCTAGTCCTCTTATTGCAGGTCTCCAGCAACTTCCATCATTCCTTAGCTAATTGTTGCCAGTTTCTCTTTGTCATATCATGCCTCTCCTTGGAATTTTGCAGTGACTTTCATGACCTTTAACTTTTTAACATGATAAATAACGTTCTACATTGTCTGACTTATGCAGACCTGTTCAGCCACATACCAATAAAGCTCTTTTCCTCCCCCATGTGCTCCTATTTTGTTTGTTGACCTATTTTTAATTACATGATTATGCCATGCTTTCTTGCTGTGCACTTTGTAGCCACTGGTAATACAAGGATGGCTGACATATGGTCCCTGATTCCTTCAGGAATTTATCATCTATTCCAGAAGATAGTCATATAAAAGATTATTACATTGCAATGTATTAGACCCGGTGATGGAGATATTCACAGGTCAGTATAGGAAAATGGCATTGAGCATTTAACTCCACCTGGATACAGGGAAGAAGAAGACTTGTGGGGAATGTGGAGTGGTGATGAGGTTTAAGGAATGAGTAGGAGTTAGCCATATGAAAAGAGTAAATAAGGATAAGGAAATTCCAGAAAAAAGAATAGTATGAGCAAGAACAAACAAACATGAGGCAATACGGATTCTTTGAAAGTCAAAGCAAGGTGTGGTAGTGGAAGAAATTATAGAAAAATCATTAGATCATGAAAAGCTTTGTGTACTCTGTTAAGAAGCTTAACTTTTTTTTATCTTATGGGCTGTATTAAGTCATCATAAGATATGATAAGCAGGGCAGTGAAAATGTCAGATTTATATATTTGGACGATAAGGTAGTTCTAGTAGCTACATAGAGGATATATTTGAGAGGACAGGAGTGAAGCCATGAATACCTACTAAAGGAACATTGCTTTCAACCAGGCAAGAAATGATGGACTCCTGAATTAAAGTAGTAGGGATAAAAAGGGAGAGAAGTGGATGGATTCAAGAAATGTTTTTTATATAAATTCTGCAGAACCTTCATATTTGTAGAATATAGGATATAAAGGGAAAGGAGAAGTAAAAAATTATTCCCAGGTTTCTAGACTGTGCAACAGGATGAATAGCGATACCTTTCCTGAGACCAAAGAGGAATAATGGGGAAAAGGGGGTCATCATCTGCTAATGTGCCCAAGGTAAATGGTTAAGAAGTAGGAAAGACTGGCTTTGAATCCACATCTGACTCAAAAGCTGATGCTGATAACCTATTCTATGCCACATCCTCTGAGACTAAAGAAAGCTGAGAAAAGTCATACCTAATAACTAGAAAGTTGTTTTTCCTTTTTAACAGAGTAAGAGACAAAAATTCTGTTGTGATAAGGAGTAGGGGTTGAGTAGGTCAGTCAAGGAAAATTCGCTGGTTTAGAATTGTGGTTGAAGATAAAGGGAGAGGGAAATGACTCTAGGCAAGTGAAAGAGCAGGTATACCTTACTAAAAGTCAAGCTTTTAGTAAGAGGCCATAAATTTGCATTATATTGATAATAATGATGACAATAGTCCACAATTATGAAGCACTTTCTATGTGCCTAGCACTATTGATGTGCTTTGCTGTATTAATGGATTCTCACAATACCCTATGAGATAGATACAGCTATTATTTTCACTCTACAGATGAAGAAACAAAGGCATGAAATGGTGAAGTAACTTGTTCAAGAGTAATAGCTAGTAGTAGTAGTACAGCCTACATTTCAATTTAGACATTCTCTCTTCACAACTCATTGTCTAAGCCACTATGCCTCTCAACAGGTAATGATGCCATTTTGCACAAATGTGTAATTTTTTCCCACCAGTATTCAACTGGAAATAGAAATGGAGATGATTTAAAGTGCTAATCCAAGATTGGTACAAGAAAAGAAACAGCACACAGTTCAGAAGATAGAGTTAGTTTAAGAAAGGAATAAAGGAAGCCAAGGAGCTGACAGGTTGGGAGAAATTAGGAACCAGAGAAGATCTGTGACATTGAAAGCAATTTTAATATGGAAGAAATTCTAAGAGAGCTGGAATTCTCTCTCAAGATAGAATATTAATCTTAAAGTGGGATATTAAATTCTATCATTTCTGAGGCAGAGCAGAAACCCAGGCAATCTCACTTCATAATTTTTCCTCTTAAGGACTGTACTATACTGTCTCCTGTAACAGTAAAGAAGTCACAAAACTAACCCACAGAAGAATTTAAATAATGTAACTATTAAAAAATTGTGAAATTATGGTAACATGGAAGGAGAATAAGGAAATTAACTTTTAGCAAGGTGATACATCGAGAAATAGAGGTATAATTTTTGAGTTAAAGAAGTAACCTCTAGGAAAACAAAAATTGTTTTATAAAGTAGTTAGGTGTCTCTGGGGCTCCTGGGTGGTTCAGCTGCTTAAGCGTCTGCCTTTGGCTCAAGTCATGATCCCAGAGGCCTGGGATAGAGGAAAAGCTAAGCAGGGAGCCTGTTTCTCCCTCTGTCCCTCCCCCTTGCTTGTGCTCTCTCTCTCTTTCTCTCTTTCTCTTTCTATCTCTCTCTCTCAAATAAATAAAGTCTTTAAAAAATAAAAATTTAAAAAATCAAGTAGTTGCCTCTGAGGAATGGGACTGGGGCTTTTCATTATAATTCCATCTGTACTATTGTGCATGTATAGCTTTTATTTTAGAAAAAATAGCAAAGTGAATATATATTGCAGAAGCTGAGTCAAAATGGAAAACTGAACTTCCTCTTATCGTAAATACTATGACATAAAAGATATTTTAAGTTCTAATATCACCCATGCATCAGAACTACTAAGGAATCACTGAAAGATAGAAGGGAAACAGGAAGCTTTTTGTCAAGAGGGTGTTGTGAATTAATGCTTTAAGCTACCCCTCTACTCCAAAAACATGGAAATTACAGAATACATGTATGTATTTATAGTTATACATATGCATACATACATAAGTACATGCACACAGTGAAAGAGAGAAAAGAGAAGAAGGGGGAATGAGGGAGGGAAGAAGGAAAGGATACCCTTAGTGTACTCAAAAACAAGATAAATATGTCTGAAACAAACAAAAACAATACAACAACAGTTGTAGGTGCTCCAGGCCTAGTGATAGCCAGAGGTTGCAAGAAATTGTATGTTTTCAAGATAAAAAGAACCAAATTCTCCCCAACTGGACCCACCCACAAAAGGAAAGTGGAAAAGCTGCCATATACGTCTTTTATAATGTGAATAAATGCATATCATCTTTGGGTGATACTTTTCATAAAATAAATAGAGAAAACTGAAATTTTTAAAGGAAATGTGCTCCAGAGGGCTCGACAGAAATGGATGGGAAGAGCAAAAAGTGAAAAAACACTGAGCATGATAAAAGTACAAGGGTAGGAAATTAGAAGAGGAAATGGGAAGTGGTTTGTCTTTGACCAAGGATTAAAGGATGACGGGAAGAATAGAAGAAATTGGTCTTTAAAGTCCTGACTTCAGGGGATGTTCTTTTGGCATTTGAACGGTTAAAATGTCCCCCAATTATCTGGTCTTATGCCATCAAGTTTATAAAGTGGAAGCAAAAATATTTTCCTGGACATATATCTCACCCTTGGGCTAAAAATTACTATTATCTTCTTATGAGGTTGTTATTGCCTTTGCAATCGGGAAGGAATGTATACAGATGATGTGTCAAATCATTCTCTTCTAGGGACCGTCAGGTATTGAGGGTGAATCTGGTCTGCAAGGTGAACCAGGTGCAAAGGTAACCTTACTATATAATAAAAGGGTCTCTGAACTTTTACCACTGAATCCCCTGTTTGCCACGTTTTGGCGAATACCCATCATCTTGAAAGCAAGTGAGGACAGAAGATATAAATGGGAAGTGTATTCAAATGAATCAGAAAAAATATATCTCCTTATATACATACTGACTGTGTGTGTGTGTTTGTGTAAGAGAAAGAGAGGAAATAAAAGTGATAAACTAAATTAATCTGGGGAAAAGAAAAATATGGGAAGTGTTTTGAAAGCCCTATCCTCGTGATACAGCTTCCATAATTATTAGATATACTGTTCTAGTAGGAAAGTGTTTTAATCTTTCCCTTTGTTTCTTTAGGGAAATGTTGGACCTGCAGGCAATATTGGAGTTGCTGGAGAACCAGGGTTACGGGTAAATGTCTACTGGGAACCATTTTAATCCACCGGCCTGAGTGGTTCAGAGCCTCAAAACTTAACATAAAACTTCAAAAATGCATAATAAACCTTTCTGGTGCATAATAAAAAACGTCTGTCTTTATTTCTTAGTTTTAAAAGTTGCATGCCAGACCCTGTTCACGTTGTCATTTAGTAGTATTTGGAGTCCTAAGCTCATGCATCCTTTTCTCAGTATGGAGTGTACTCTGTAGAATGCTTTACATGTATGCAGAGTAGCTGTGATTGTCACTCATATTCACATTAGGAAGAAATTCACAAATAACAGTAATCAACTCTCAGGATATTTCCTGACCTAACAAGGCAAACAGACGATTACAACCTAATTTATGTTTGAAAAGACAACAACAAAAATCTAAAGTCACAAAAAGTTAACAAGATTCAAGGACATAATTGTAAATAAGTATAATTAGAGAGCTCACAGAAGTTATTCTAACATAGACAGCCTGTAATTTGAACTGTGGTAAGCTTTTTCCCAAGATAACTGTGCCCAAGATAATCTCAAGAGACATTTGCATACTAAAAGGCAAAGTAGGGAAAAATGTTTTATATCCAGTTTCTTTTTCGTTTTCCCTTTATTTGCAGGGGGGTTGGCAGTGTGAGGTTGGGGTAATGGGAGTGTCAGTGGTGGAAGCAATGGAGCAACTGTGAAGATGCACTAATATGCACACTTTTAAATATTTTAGGTAACAAGAGAGCCAATATTACTTTAATATCTTCACAGACTATGGCTATACTTTTCTGTTAAGTTCTATATCTGGAAGACAGCTTTTTGATGTACCAGGGCCTTAACTGTTGCCTCTCCCTTGCAAGTGAGAAAATACAGACCCTAAAAGTCTGGTTTTAACTGAATTAAGTCATATTAATCCATTTAATTCAGTATAGCAAGGTACTACAACTTTAAGAGATATAGTATTTATAGCCCTTGAACTCAGGAAACACAGGTCCAGATATATAAATTTCCAGAGCTACTGAATGAATACACATTTCTCTTAATTATCTAAAAGTTAAAATTCTGGGTCTATCTTATATATGAATTTACAATACTCATTCTTTAAATCATCTTCAGAGCTATTCCAAGCAAATTATATCAAGCTTATTATATACTGCCAAATATTCCTTATAAATAAAGTAGATGTAGGAATAAATGTACAGAAACCTGCTACTTTCTATAGATACCTGGAGCAAAAAGTAAGTTAAGGTGAGCAATTTAGTAAAATAATAAATCTTACTGTTTTTTCTAAAAAATAGGGTGAACCAGGAGCTCCTGGAGAAGAAGGTCTCCAAGGAAAAGATGGATTAAAGGTAAATTATACTTTTCTCATTATGTCTAAGTAGATATTTCTTGTGAAATCTTGAAAATACAACATAATTACATGATGACTTTTATGTTACAAACAAAAATCTGCTTATCGTGTGGTATACTTATTTTACTGCTTTCCCTTTCTTAAAAAATTTTACTGGGTTACAGGGGAACCCAGGAGGAAGGGGTCTTCCTGGAGAGGACGGAGAAAAAGGAGAGACAGGCTTACCAGGGGCTTCAGGGCCCTTGGGTAGACCAGGTCTAATGGGCCCTCCGGTGAGTACTGCTGAGTTCATTTTTGAGTACTCCATGAACTCAGTCCTCTACATGTACACACACATGCACATGTGCATTCTGATTCTCTTAGATGTTCATTGGGTAATTGAAAGTTTGTAACTGTGGCTAGAGAGAGGGCCAAACCAGGGACTGATAATCAACCTACTTAACATCCAAGGAAGAAAGATACTTTTTCCATGTGTCACACAAGTCCTTGGAAGTTTTTTTCCCTCCCACTTTGAGATATAATTATTGACAAGTAACATCGTGTAAATTTAAGGTGTATAATGTGATCATTTTATACACACATATGTATACATGTATAATTATCAAATAGGCTTAGTTAACACATCCATTGCTTTACTTACTTTTTTGTGGTGTGGCGAAAATTTTTAAGATTTACCTTCTTAGCAACTTTGAAATACACAATGCAATATTGTTAAATACAGTCACCGCATTGTACTTTTTATCTCTATGAGTTATTTTATAACTGGAAGTTTGTATACATTCACCATATCCCCCATCTCTCCACTACTGGTAACAACCATCAGTCTATTCTCTGTTCCTATGATTTCAGGTTTTTTTTAGATAACATACGTATGTGAGATCATATGGATTTTTTTTCCTCTGTCTGACTTATTTCACATGACATAATGACTTCCAGGTCTATCCACATTGTTGCAAATGTCAGGATTTCCTTCTTTTTGTGGCTGAACAACATTCCACTGTATATATAAACCATATATGTACCATTCTTTTTTCAAATATAAATTGACCATATGCATACATTTTTTTTCTGGGCTCTCAGTTCTTTTCCTTTAGTTTATATGTCTGCTTTAATGCTAGTACCACACTGTTTTGATTACTATAGTCTTGTATTAATACAATTTGGAATTAAGAGGTATGACACCTCCAGCTTTAATTTTTCTTAAGATCGTTTTGGTCATTTGGAGTATTTTCTGGTTTCCTGTGAATTTTAGGATTTTTTTATTCTTGTAAAACATGCCATTGGAATCTTGATAGAAATTATGTTGCATCTGTGGATGGTTTGGGATAATATTGGACATGTTAACAATATTAACTATTCCTACCTATGAATATGAGACAGCTCTCCATTTATGTGTCTTCTTCAATTTCTTTCATCAGTTTATTACAGCTTTCAGTCTATTGATATTTCATCTCTTTGGTTGTATTTATCCCTAAATATTTTATTGTTTTTGATGCTATTGTAAATGGGAATGTTTTCTTTATTTCTTTCTCAGATAACTCATTGTGAGTGTATGGAAACATGACTGAGTTTTCTAGGTGATTTTTGTATCCTGCCATTTTACTCAGATCATTTATTAATTTTAAGAGGTTTTTTTTTGTCAAGTCTTTAGGGTTTTCTATATATGAAGATAATGCCATCTTCAGAAACAGTTTTACTTCTTCCTTTCTAATTTGGGTGCCTTTATTTCTTTTTGTTGCATAATTGCTCTGGGTAGGATTTCTTGTACTGTAGTGAATAGAAGTGGTGAGAGTGGGCACCTTGGTTTTTTGTAACTGATCTTACAGGAAAACCTTTCAACCTTTCACTATTAAATATGATGTTAGCTGTGATGTTAGGTTTGTCATATATAACCTTTATTACGTTGAGGTATGTTCCCTCTATACCTGCTTTATTGAGAGTTTTTATCATGAAAAGTTATTGGAGTTTGTCAAATACTCTTTCTGCATCTATTGAGATGACCATATGGCTTTATCTTTAATTCTGTGAATGGGGTATATCACATTGATTGATTTGCAGATGAACCATCCTTGCATCCCAGGAATAAATCCCACTTGAACACAGTGTATGATCCTTTTAATGTGATGTTGAATTTAGTTTGCTAGTATTTTGTTGAGAATTTTGCATCCATATTCATCAGGGCTTTGGTCTGTAGTTTTTTTTTATAATATCCTTATCTGGCTTTTGTATCAGGGTAATGCTGACCTGTGCTTGGGTGTATTTCTCCTTTTCAAAATTTTGGATGAGTCTGAGAAATATTACCATTAATTATTCTTTAAGTGTTTGGTGGAATTTATCACCAAAAGCTAGATTTTTCTTTGTTGAGAGGTTTTTCATTACTTATTCAGTCTCATTCATTATTGGTCTGTTCAGATTTTCTATTTCTGCATGATCCAGTCTTGGTAAGTAGTGAACTTCTAGGAATAGATATATTCTAAGTTGTCCAATTTGTTGACAAATAATTGTATATTAATAGTCTTTTATGATCCTCTGTTTTTCTGTGTTATAATTTATAATATCTTCTCTTTCATTTCTAACTCCATTTTAGGCCTTTCTGTCTTGTTGTTTGTCGGGTTTGTTTATCATTTTAAGCAACCAACTATTAGTTTTGTTAATCTCTTCTCTAATTTTTCTATTTTCTGTTTTCTATTTTATTTACTTTTGCTCTGATCTTCATCATTTCTTTTCTTCTGCTAACTTTGGCTTTAGTTTTTTCTTTTTCTACTTCTTTGAGGTATAAAGTTAGGTTATTTACTTGTGATCTTTCTCCTTTTATAAACATTTATCACTGTAAACTCTCCTCTTAGAACTGCTTTTGCTGCATTCCATAAATTTTTCTATGCTTGAAGATTTTTGTTTCAAGTTATTATTTAAATTCTAGTTAGTTAACATATAGTGTATAGTGGTTTCAGAAGTAGAATTTAGTGATTCGTCACTTATATACAACATCAAATGCTTATCACAAGTGCCCTCCTTAATCTGCATCACTAATTTAGCCCATTCACTGCCCACCTCCCCTCCATCGATTCTCTGTTCTCTGTAGTTAAGAGTTTCATAAGACTTGCCTCCCTCTCTTTTTCCCCCCTTCTCCTATGTTCATCTCTTTTGTTTCTTAAATTCCACATATGCGTGAAATCATATATTTGTCTTTCTCTGACTTATTTCATTTAGCATAATACTCTCTAGCTCTATCCATGTCATGGCAAATGACAAGATTTCATTCTTTTTGGTGGCTGAGTAATATTCCATTATATAATATGTATTCCTTTATATACATACATATACATATATATTCCATTATATTATATACATATATATACATATATATATGTATTTACCTCTTCTTTATCCATTCATCAGTCGATGGACATTTGGGCTCTTTCCATAATTTGGTTATTGTTGATAGTGCTGCTATAAACATTGGGATGCATGTGTTCCTTCAAATCAGTATTTCTGTATTCTTGGGTAAATACCTAGTAGTGCAATTTCTGGGACGAAAGGTACTTCATTTTAAACTTTTTGAGGAACCTCCATACTGTTTTCCAGAATGGCTACACCAGTTTGCATTCCCACCAACAGTGTAAGAGGGTTCCCCTTTCTCCACATTTTTGCCAACACTTGTTGTTTCTTGTGTTGTTAATTTTAGCCATTCTGTCATGCGTGAGGTAATATGCCATTCTAGTTTTGATTTGTATATCCCTGATTATGAGTGATGTTGAGCATGTTTTCCTATGTCAGTGGCCATCTTTATGTCTTTGAAAAAATGTCTATTCCTCTCTTCTGTCCATTTTCTAACTGGATTATTTGTTATTGGGGTGTTGAGCTTTATAAGTTCTTTATATATTTTGGATACTAACCCTTTCTCAGCTATGTCATTTGCAAATACCTTCTCCCATTCTTTAGGTTGTTTTTTAGTTTTGTTGATTGTTTCCTTCACCGTGCAGAAATTTTTTATTTTGATAAAGTCCCAATACATGTTGTATGTTGTCAAATGCTTTTTCTGCATCTATTGAGAAGATCATATAGTTCTTATCATTTTTTTTATTAACGTGGTGTGTCACAGTGATTGATTTGTGAATATTGAACCATGCTTGAAGCCCAGGAATAAATCCCACTTGATCGTGGTCAACAAGTCTTTTAATGGACTTTTAGATTTGATTTACTAGTATCTTATTTACATCCATGTTCATCAGGAATATTAGCCTATAATTCTCCTTTTTAGTGGGGTCTTTGGTTTGGGAATCAAGGCAATGCTGGCCTCATAGAATGAGTTTGGAAGTTTTCCTTTCATTTCTATTTTTTGTAACAGTCTCAGATTTTTGATTACTGTTTCAATTTCTTTGCTAGTTATGGGGCTGTTCAAATTTTCTGTTTCTTTCTGTTTCAATTTTGGTAGTTTGTATGTTTCTAGGAATTGGTCCATTTCTTCCAGATTGCCCAATTTGTTAGCATATAATTTTTCATAACATTCTCTTATAACTGTATTTCTGTGGTGTTTGTTGTAATCTCTCCTCTTTCACTCATGATTTTATCTGGATCCTTTCTCTTTTCTTTTTGGTAAGTCTAGCTAGGGGTTTATCAATTTTATTAATTCTTTCAAAGAACCAGCTCCTACTTTTATTGATCTGTTCTACTGGGGCTTTTTGTTTATTTCTATATCATTTATTTCTACCCTAATCTTTATTAGTTCCCTTCTGCTGGCTATTGGCTTTGTTGGCTGTTACTTTTCTAGCTCCTTTATGTGTGAGTTTGGTTAGGTTGTGTATTTGAGACTCTTCTTGCTTCTTGAGGTAGGCCCCGTATTGCTATATACTTCCCTCTTATGACCACTTTTGCTGTGTCCCAAAGGTTTTGGACTGTTGTGTTTTCATTTTCATGTGCTTCCATGTATTTTTTTTTATTTCTTCTTTAATTTCCTGGTTAACTTTACCTTCCATGTATTTGTGGTCTTTCCAAGTTTTTTCTTGTGGTTGAGTTCAAGTTTCATAGCACTGTGGTCTGAAAATGTGTGTGATATGATCTGTCTTTTTGTACTGATTGAGGCCTGATTTGTGACCCACTATGTGATCTGGAGAACGTCCCATGTGCACTCAAAAAGAATGTGTATTCTGCTGTTTTGTGATGAAATGTTCTGAATATATCTGTTAAGTCCATCTGGTCCAGTGTATCATTCAAAGGCATTGTTTCCTTGTTAATTTTCTGCTTAGATGATCTGTTCATTGCTGTAAGTGGGGTGTTAAAGTCCCTTACTATTATTATATTATTATCAATGAGTTTCTTCATATTGTTATTATTTGATTTATATATTTGGGTGCCCCCAAGTTGGGGGCATAAATATTTACAATTGTTAGTTTGAAGGTTTTTTAAATTTCCCTTTTGATTTCTTTTTTGAGCCATTGTTTGTTAAATTTCTACATATTTGTGAATTTTCCAGCTCTCTTCCTATTGTTGATTTCTAGTTTGATACCAGGTAGTTAGAAAAGACATTTGATGTAATTTATATCTTCCTCAGTTTGTTAAGACTTATACTGTGGCCTTACATATGATCTGTTGTTCAAATGTTTCATGTAGACTTAAAAAGAATAGGCATTCTGCTGCTGTTGGATGGAATGTTCTATATATGTGTGCTATGTACATTTGGTTTATCGTGTTGTTCAAATCCATTGTTGCCCTATTGTTTCTCTGCCTGGATGATATAACCATTTTAGAGAGTATGGTATTAAAGTCCCCAACTATTATTGAATAGCTATTTATTTCTTCCTTTATTTCTGTTAGTATTTGATTCAATATTTAAGAGCTCCAATGTTTGGTGCATAAATATTTACAATTATTGTATATTATTGATTAATATTTTAATTAATTATTATTGATTACTATCATTATATATATATATCATATATATCATTATATGATCTTCTTTGTCTCATGAATATATTTAGCTTAAAGTATTTTGTCTCATATTAGTGTAACTATCCCTGCTTTCTTAATTGTTTACTATTTTATAGATCATGTCTTCTTGTTTTCTCTCTTATTGTCTTTGTGATTTATGACTTTTTGTAGCAGTATGACTTAATCCTTTATTAAAATTTTGTGTATCTACTACAGTCTTTGTGGTTCCCATGAAATATGTTTTAACATCTCATTTTAAGCAGATAACAACTTTAATACTACACAGAAACTTTACACTTTTACTTCTTCTCCCTTCCTCATATTTTGGGTTATAGATGTTACAGTTTACATCTTTTTATATTATGATACAATAACAAATTATTTTAGTTTTTGTTATTTTTAATGCATTTATTTTTTAACTTTTTAATTAGAGTTGTAAGTGATTTATACATAATCATTACAATATTAGAGAGTCTGGCTTTGAATATATATTTACATCTCTTGGTGAGTTTTATACATACATGTTTTTATGACATTAATTACACTCTTTTCTTTGAGCCTGAAAAATGCCCTTTAGCATTTCTTGTAAGACAGTTTTAGTGGTGAACTCTTCAGCTTTTGTTTTTTGGGGGGAAGTCTTTATCACGTCTTCATTTCTGAAAGACAGATTTGCTGGGCATAGTATCCTTGGTTAACTTTTTTCCTTTTAATATTTTGAAGATATTATTCTACTTTCTCCTGGCCTGCAGTTTCTACTAAAAAATGTACTTATAGTCTTACAAGGACACTGTTTTTGTGTGAAAAGTTTTTCTCTTGCTGCTTCCAAAATTCTCCCTTTGTCTTTGACTTTTTACAATTTAATTATGATGTGTTTCAAAGTTATTCTTTTTGGATTCAACTTATTTAAGATCCTTTGGTCCTCAAGAATCTGGATGTCCATTTCTCTCCCCAAGTCTGGGACATTTTCAGCCATTATATCTTCAAATAGACTTTTTGCTGTTTTTCTTCTCCTTTTAGCATTATCACTATACACATATTTCACTTGATGCTGTCTCATTAGCACCATAGACTTTTTCCCTTCATATCATCATCATCATCATCATTCTTCTCCTTCTTCTTCTTCTTCTTCTTCTTCTTCTTCTCCTCCTCCTCCTCCTCCTCCTCCTTCTTCTTCTTCTTCTTCTTCTTCTTCTTCTTCTTCTTCTTCTTCTTCTTCTTCTTCTCCTTCATTTTCTTCTTCCTCTTCCTCTTCTTCTCCTCTTCCTCCTCCTCCTCCTTCTTCTTCCTCTTCTTCTTCTTCTTCCTCTTCCTCTTCCTCTCCTCCTCCTCCTCCTCCTCCTCCTTCTTCTTCTTCTTCTTCTTCTTCTTCTTCTTCTTCTTCTTCTTTATTTATTCGTCTGGATAATTTCAAATGACTTGTCTTTGAGTTCACTGATTCTACTGTTTGGTTGTGTCTACTACTAAAGTTCTCTATTGAATTCTTCAGTTCAGTCATTGTATTGTTCATCTCTAGAACTTTTGTTTTCTTTATTTTTATGGTTTCTCTTTATTTGTTAGATTCCTCATTTTGTTCATGCATTGTTTTTCTAATTTTATTTGTCTATTTGTGTGTTCTTGTACTTCACTGAACTTCTTTAAGATGATTATTCTGAATTCTTTGTCAGAAAGTCCATAGAATTCCACTACTCTGGTATCAGTTACTGAAGTTTTATTAGTTTCCTTTGTCATTGTCATCTTTACTTGATTCCTTATAGTCCTTGTATCCTTGCACCGATATTTGCACATTTGAATAATCAGTCCCTCTTCCAGACATTAGAGGTTTATTTTGGCAAGGAAAGTCCTTCACCAGTCTGCTTAGCTGACTGGTTAACTGGTAGCATTTGTGGACAGGCACAGCTTACTGTGTTGAGGTCTCCATTTGGGCAAGGCAGTTACCCATGGTGTGAGGTTGGGGGAGGGTTGTCACTGGCTTTTCTCTGCAGTTGAGTGAGCCTCATGATTGGGCATCATTATCAAGTGAGGCCAGTGAGTAGGCACCATGGTTGGGTAGGGGTGCTGGTAGGGTAAGGTCTCAAGCTGTATTTCCTGGCAAGGCAATATCTCTGACTGGACTCTGTAGTCAGGCAAGGTCTCATGTTGTGCACCCAAACTCAATAGTGCTATTACCTGAACTCCATGTTCATGAGACCACAAGCCTGGCTTCATAGTTGGACAGACCTATAGGCTGTTCCCCAAGTTTATATTGAGTTACAGGCTATGCTTCCTGATTACTTAGGCCACTGGCTGTGACCCTGTGTTGGGTAAGGTCACTTGCCAGGGTTTCTGGTCAAATGGGTTCTTCAGCTGTATCTCAGTGTTAGCTGGGGCTGGAGACTTTGTGCTCCATGGTTGGGTGGAGTTACTGTCTGAGCTTTTATTAGGTGGGGCTGAAGGCTATGCTTTGTAATTGGGCAGGGCCACTTGCTGGGTTTCTTGCTTATATAAGGTTGTTTAGTAATTGTACAGGGCCATTAGATAGATTTTGCTGCTAGGTAGAGCTGTTGGCTAGGCTTCACAAGTGGGCAATACCTTAAGCTGGGTTCCAAGGCTTCCCATGACCACTATTCAGGTTCTGTGGTCATTTCCAACATTTTCGTGGGGCTGCTGGATTCAACTTATTTGGGATCCTTTGGTCCTCAGGAATCTGGATATCCATTTCTATCCCCAAGTTTGGTACATTTTGGCTGCCTGCCTGAGTAGAGCATGGACTCCGTAACTGCCCATGTTCTATGACCAGGCAATCCTAGTTGAGTTGGATTGAAGTATATGGTTATCTCGGGGCCATATAATGGGCTCCACAGCAGGTATGATCCTTTGGCTGGGGACCCAAATCATGCAGAACACTTCAACCCAGCTCCAACCAAACAAAGCAACCAATTCAGCTCTGCAGAAGTGCAGATCTGGGCAGGATCTCTGCTCAGATGCTACTGCAAGCAGGAAAGCAGTCCACCAAGATCTGGTGGATAATCCTTGCCTCCGTTCTCTGTTTCTATCTGATCCTCAGTGGTCAAGCCCCTTGGCTTCCCCAGTGATCCCCATAAAGTAAGACCTTAGTAGGCTACCCTGGAAGCATTCCATAACACTGGGGGAGCTGAATGTCCACTTTGGGTTTTCTTTTCCTCCCTGGAGAAACTATAAGCCAAGAGAGCCACCTGATGTAGTGCTGTCCTGGTCTGGGGGAAGGACAATGCAGTCAAAATGAAATCTTTACTCTTACCTCTTTACTGTCGCCCTTCTGTATCTCTGTGATCTAGGGGAGTGCTTCAGCGTCACTCTCAGGTTTTGGGATTTTCACAATGGTGGTCTTTTATGTGGATACTTTATGTGGTCTTATTTTGAGGATGGCTGAATTCAGGAATGACTTATGTCACTATCCTGATGATGTCATCTCAGCTATGGAACTTCTGCCATTAAGCATTTGAAGGGGAACATTTTGTGTTATCTCAAACTTCGAATATTTCTGATTTTATTCATACAGCTGGCATTATTCCTATAGAGTACTATCCTAACTCTAGAAACACATAAGAAATCCCTTGCAGGCATAATTTAAGCTACCGATATCTGATCTCAAATTGTAGTATTACTTCAAGGGAAATTCTAAATGTCACATTGGACAGATTGTCTCACCACAGGCAAATAATAGATGTGAATAAATAATGAGAACATCTTGTCTCTTACTTAAATCCTTAATTTATGATATTTGTTACATTCTTCCAGATACAGCCTCTCTGGAGAGTTTACTTTTTTATTTTACTGTTCTATCTTCCTTGCCTCACATCTTAAAATATGAGATCTCCCCCAAGATTATTCTGTCTTTGCTTCTCTAAGTATTCTTGCCTTTGAAGATATTCTCATATCTTGGGAGTTATCACTTATGACCTTCCCGGAAAATGATTTTTCTTTTTGCCATACCATGGGAGTCTTACTCAGCCCTTTAACGATAGTTCCTGCCCCCAGTAATCTCAATTACATTTCTAAGAACTGAGAAGAAGCTCTATCTGGAAGAATACAACAAATAAATGAAGCACAAATTGGCTGTCTTACCATTCACATCGTTTGTCAATAATTTTGATTCCTTTAGCAATAATTAAAATAATGCTATCTCACTTCTTCCCCAAAATAATAAATAACCATACCAGTGTATTTCAACATGACATTTGAAGTTTGAAGGTGAACCAGAAACGTTGCCTGTTTTTTAGCAATTGGCAAATTGAATCTTTTTTCCCTCTGCTTTTACATAAGTGGTTAAGTGCCCATTTCTCCTCTTTATCGCCTTCTGAGTCCTAGAAAACTATGATAGGTGTTTCACTGCAACAAATAGAGCATTAGAGAATCACCCCCCAAAATTATCTTCAAACTATTGGTCCAGAATGAACAATAGAATTTCATTTATATTTTCTCACAGAATCCTTCCAATAATCTAGTGGTGCTTTATTTTCCCCACTTTACAACTGAAAAAAGAAAAAACAGGTTCAGAGAAAGCTAAGAAAAGCAGATGGCAGATCTGGCTCTGTCTAGTTCCTTTATTATGACTTCTGTGCCTCTAAGCCACACTACTCCATGAGGTAACCAGGCTCTAGCTTATATTTCACCTTTTTGGAGTTCTTGATATTTTTCAACTTTTTTAGAGGACTCATCATGGCTGGACTCATAGAGAACCCAAGTAACAAATGCTGAAAATGTGTGATTATCTTTCTGAAAAAAAATTCTTATCAAATTCATTTTATATGAGAAAATCATTAACCATTAACAATTATTAATACTTTAGCATGGATTTTTTTTTCAATCATCTAGCCTATTTCCTCAGCAGAGCCCTAAATGTTGGTGGGGAGAACAAAACTAAGGAAAAGAAGGGCCTAGCCATGCCATAGGATAATAGACATGACTCCCAGACCGGGATGATGCAGCATGACAGCTGGTGATGGGCAGAACAGAGATGAAAAAAGGGGCTCAAAACAAGACATGGAAAAATGATAAACACAGATTTCATCTGCTTCATAATTTTTCCCAGGAACAATCTTGCCTCATACACATCTTTGGTGTCTTTTTTTAGTAACAACACATGTGTGTTTCTTTTTTATTCTTTTTGTTGTTCTCCTTGGAATTTTAAATGCCTTTCAGCTCATAAACTCAATAAAAATACCATGGCACAATTTTTCAAAAGAATTTTATGATCCAAGGAACTATTGCTTAATCATACGGCCTGATGTTGGATTTATTTTTCACTTTAAAAAATTCTTCCTTAAGCAATGTCACAAAGATGCTACCTATTCTTAAAAAATAAACAAGAAAGAGAATGAGAAAAAGAAATAAAACTTGTTTTTCAAGGAAAGAAACGTTTTACTTTCTAGAAGATTGGAAAATGAGAAGTAGATTAAAGGGAAGCATGAGTAACAAATTCCCAAATCTAAGATGTTGACTTCTTTGAACAGAATTTTAAAATGTATATTTTATGCTTGAATTCTGTACAGTGTTCAATTGTCTGAATGTATAACTCTGTATGGAAAAAGAATTTGGAAACATCTGAGAAGAAACATCTGCCTGACTTATGGTCTTTCATCGATTTCTAAAAAAAAAAATCACTATAGTATCTAACATCTAAACAGATGTGAAGCTATAAGAGTTAAAAGTTGAATATATAAAAATTAAATTGTCTTCTTTTATTCTATTAGGACAAAACTTGGTTGGATTTATTGAAGTGTGATTTTTCCCATTTGTATAGAACAGTATAATCATTTTGTTAATAGGGGAATATGTTAAGAAAACATGAAGCCAAGTAAGGCTAAGAAGCTTTCTCAATAGAAACTTTAAAAGCAAAATCAGAAAGATGCAAGGACTTATCAATAGTTAGAAAAGAATGATAAAGGTATACATGACTCTTATTTCTGAGGTAATTTCCTTGGAAACCCTGAAAAATAGTAACTTTGGAAATTTGAGGTCGGTGGCATTAAGGAGTAAAGGACTTATTTAAATCTTTATCTTCTGAATGATTTTTATGGCTCTGGTCTTAGGCTTGTTTGTTCTGAACTGTTGTGTCATAAACCAACACAGAAATAGAAAGAACTCTGCACTGACCATTATGCAAGAATTGTTCTACCACTATCCCTGCTCTACTACTAAAGAGCTGTACATTGCTGGGTGAGTCATTCTTTGGTTTCTCAGTTTACACATTACACATAAAGGGAGCTATGCGGAACTTCCCAGGATGGCTGTGTCAGGAAGGGATACTGAATGGGCAGGAGTGTTCTTCTATTACTAGGCAAGTCAGAAAAAATAATATTTGTATATATGTCTAACATATTGCCTTCTGTATAGGCTTTCTTTGGAAGAAAAGGCTCTATAGCTTAAAAAATGCATTATGGATCTTGGATGTTCCTAAATTTTTATTAGCCTTACAAATGGTGACTCTGTAAAATGTATTTGTCCATTCAATAATTCAACAAAGTTTTTGAGTACCTTCTATGAACCAAGAACTCTGCTAAGCAGTGGGGGTCAAGGGGAACAACACTAACCATAGACTAGATCATTGCAAGTGGATAAACGCAATGATGGTCATAAATAGGGTGCTGAAAAAGAACAGCTCGTTAAGGGAAGAGAAGCCTGCTTACAACAGGGCATTGAGGGAAGGCTTCTCTGGATTGGGGAGGATTTAGTTGAGACCCGAGGAATGAAAAAGAACCAGCCCTGCAAACAACTTTGGGAGATTATTCAAGGTAGATGGAAAAATAAGAACCAAGATGTGGAAGTGAGAATGGTCTAGGTATTACTGGAAAACTAAAAGGAAGCTAATTACAGTTGCAGCATAATAAATAGTAAAAAGTTGTTTTAGATGAGGCTGAAGAAATAAATAGGAAGCAGATCATGAAGGATTATTTAAATCGTGGTAAGAAGTTTGGGTTTTATTCAAAGTATAGTAAAAAGGCATTCAGAGGTTTCAAGCAGAAGAGAAACATAGTCTGTGATAGGAATCACTATATAACTTGAAAACTTTGTTTACTATATCTAATGTTATTGGCTATCTCAATGGATGCATTAAACCCCAGAGGATAAAAATATAACAAAATAAATTTGAATTGTAGGAGCATGTTATGTACAAAGATAATTCAAAGAGGGAGAGAATGGTCTTTTCAACAAAAGGTGCTAGAACAAGTAGAAATCTATACAAAAGAATAAAGTTGGACCCTTCCTTACACTACACACAAAAATTAACTCAAAATGGGTCTTACACTGAAATGTAAGAGCTAAAACTATAAATGTCTTGGAAGAAAACATAGAAATAAATCTTCATGACCTTGATTTATGCAAAGTTTTCTTGGATATCACCAAAGTACAAATAACAAAAGAAAAAAATAAATTGGACTCCATTAAAACTACAAAGTTTTGTACTTCAAAAAACACCATTAAGACAGTGAAAATACACCCGTGGAAAGGGAGAAAATCTTTGTAAATCATATATGATAATAGACTTGTATCCAGAATATATAAAGAATATATGAAGAACTCTTCCAACTCAATAGTATAAAGATAAACCAATTGAAAAATAAGTAAAACATTTAAACAGATGTTTTTCCGAAGAAAATATATAGTTAGCCAATAAGCAATTGAAAAGATGATCAATGTCATTAGCCATTAGAAAAATGCAAATAAAACCACAATGAGATACCACTTCACTTGACTAGGATGGTTATAATTAAAAATTTTTAAATTTTTAAAAAAAACAGAAAATACCAAGTGTTAAAGAGGATATAAATATACATTGTTGATAGGATGTGAAATGATGCAGCCACTTGGTAAATCAACTTGGCAATTCCTCAAAATGTTAAACATGGAATTACTATATGATCCACTAGCTCTATTCCTAGGTATATACTCAATAGAATTGAAAACAGGGTTCAGACAAAAACTTGTATGTAAATATTTACAACAGCATTATTTATGATAGCCAAAAAGTGGAAATAACCCCAATGATCATCAACTGATGAATTAGTAAATGTATATTAATAAATGTAGTATGTCCATGCAATGGACTATGACTCGGCAATGCAAAGATCTGATATACATGCTACAACTTTGATGAACCTTGAAAACATTACGCTTAGTGAAAGCAGCCAGTCAAAAGAGACCCCGTATTATATGACATAACCCAAATAAGGCAAATCCAGAAAGACAGAAAGTAGGTTAGTGGTTGCCCAGGGCTGGAGGCTGGGGGGCAGTGCAGTGGTTGGGAGGAAATGGGAAATGACTACTTATGGGTACAAGATTTCTTTTGGGGCAATGAAAATGTTCTAAAATTGATTGTGGTGATGGTTGCACAATTCTGTGACTATACTAAAAATCATTAAATTGTACACTTTAAATGGCTTCATAATATGGAATGTGAATTATATCTCAAAGTTGTTTTAAAAATAGATGTAATGTGTTATTTTGAAGACAACACAGCTATTCCCACATACTTAAAGTAATAGACTAAAATCCCAACTCCTTCTATTTTATGAGTAGGCTCAACATCAAGCCAACTATTCTTTGTCAACATGACGTTTATATAAAAGCATTCTTATTTTTATAATTGTTGAAGAAATCTATTAAAACACGCACATTTAAAAATTGTTACTATTTTTCCAGTCTGCTCTGTAAATATACAAACGGGTTGCAGTGAGTCTGTTAACTTTTAATAGCCAACATTTCAGAGCAAGATATTTCTTATGCATTTCAGAACAAGCACTAAAATAAACCAGCGTAATATAAAATAAACCAGCCTAATATCAGTGGAAGTTTTCTGCCATCCACCCCAACCCACCCCTGCAAAAAGAGAAAACAACCTGTCTTTGAAGAGGAAAAAAAAATGTGGACAAAAGAACCAGGGGAAACCTTTGTGATTATAATGTCAGAAGAAAATACAACATGGAATACATCGACCCCCTTTTTCACACATAAAATGTTCTTTAAGTGTACAAAAATTTACTCTGCAAAATGTTCCAAGTAGATACATATGCTACATTTCTTAGAAACTAAAAGTTTTAGTAGTATAAAAATGTCTCGTTACTCTTTTATTCATAAACTTTGGTTTTACTTCCAACTTTAATACATGCTTTTTAAGATGTTATTTCTTTACAAATGAATATCAAGTAGACGAGGTTAGTGTCTGATTAAGGCTAAATATTTTCTACTTTGGGCACGCATTCTATCATTCATTTGTTTATTAAGTACTTATTATGCATCAATTATATGCCAGGCACAGCTCTGGGTACTAATGTTATAGCAATAAACAAAAGAGACAAGTTCCCTGCTGTCTTGGAACTTACACTGTAGCGTGGGAAGGCAACGTACAAAAGAATGCTAATTTCTGATAGTGATAAGTGCTGTGAAGAAAATAGAACATGGTAATGGGATAAAGAGTGACTAGGTATAGGCTTCTTTAAATTGGGGTGGTCACAAAAGGACCACCTAGGGTTACACTGAGCCAGATGCCTGAAGATAAGAAGAAACCAGTCGTGTGAATATCTAAGAAAAAGCTTTTTAGGCAGAAGGAACATCTAACATGAATGCCCTACGGCAGAAAGAGCATTTATTAGATGCACTATTAGAAAGGGGAAAATATGGCCAAGTAGCTAGAATGGAGTAAGCAATTGGAAAACATGATGTCGGAGAAACAGAAGACACCAGATCATGGGGAGGATTACAGAGCCTGATAAGAGGCTTGGAGATGATTCTGATTTCAGCGGACAGCCACTTGGAAGGTTTTAAACAGGGAGATGTATTTGATTAACATTGTTAGTGATAATTTGGGGTATTTTGAAGAAACAGGCTATGAGGGTAAAAGTGTAATTAGAAGGCTGTGGCAGTGTAGACAAAAAGTGGTATGGTGGTTTGGAATGTAAGGGGACAATAGAGATAGCAAATAGTGATCCCATTCAAGACATATTTTGGACATATAGCCATCTGGATTTGCTCATTGTGTAGATGTTGAGAAAGAGGAAAACATTTATAAAGAATAAATCCTGATTTTTAGCTGGAGCAACTGAATTGGTAATCATAGCATTAAGTGTAGTATGGGGCTACAGATTGGAACTTACATATGTACAAATATGTGATTTCATTATTTTTGGTTCATTTGGTTTTCCTCACAAGCTCTAACTTACTGACTAGTGAGGAGTCGTTGAGGGGTTGGGGGAGAAATAAATTTTTATTATTGTTTTTAAGATTTTATTTATTTGAGAGTGAGCAAGCGAGAGAGCATGAGCAGGGGGAGGTGCAAAGGGAGAGAGAAAAGCAGACTCCCCTGACACAGGGCTCCATCCCAGAACCCTGTGGGATCATGACCTGAACCAAAGGCAGACACCTAACCAGCTGAGCGACCCAGGTGCCCTGGGAAAAGAAATTTTTAAATCTAACTCAGCCGAAAGCTTAAATAATTTATTCCTATAAATGAGTAGTCTGTGTAGATAAGACTCAGACTCTCATGATGTTATTTCTCAAATTGATCAGTTCTCGACCTCTCTCTTTTATTCCTTTCCATTAGAGAGTCTGAATGTCTGCTGATGGCAAGGATGAAGAGGGCTTGGTTCTAGATGCAGGTGTTATTTATAATAATAGGGACATGGTAATATCCCTTGTCAATTTGCTTACTGCCTACTCTGCTAGCCTGTGATGATGACGTCTGCAGCTAGTAGTTTTCATTTCTTTGAGGGGGTTGTTCCCTGTCAGCTTCCACTAATCTGCAGATCCCTCTCAGGTCTTCTGGATTCTCATTCAGTTCTAGCCCCGGAAATCTGCTCTTCAGCCCTTATAGCAGAGCTCATTTTACCTGAAACTGTTTTCCATTCTTGCAACTTTTTAAAACTTTTGTTTACATGGCAGCATGCTTCTCAAATTTTCTACTTACTTATAACATCTCTTTATCTCCTGATAGTCCAATGATTCCTAAAGTTATGTCACCTCTCCTGACTACTGACCATTGACCTTCTGGTTTTCCCACCTACTGACATCTTTTTGAATTTCTAATAGGCATCTCAAACTTTATGTGTCCCAAACTGAACCTTGAATTCCCTCTTCAAACCCCTAAACCTTATTTCTCCTTGTGTTCCCCATCTCTGCTGTAATGGGGCAGTACTTTCCTAAAGTACCACTCCCACCCCCCCCACCCCACCCCTATACACACATTCAAGTTCCCCAGGTGTTTCTAAATTCCTATCTATATCATATAGGAGTCAAGGAGTAGCCCTAGAAAATTTAACAAATGTTCTAAATTTGTTAAAACATTTTAACAAATGTTAAAATGTTTTTTAACATTTTACCGAGCATCCAAACTGACATGGTCATAAACCAAGGGATATCTAAAAAGAAGGTACCTTTCCTGCGTTCTGAAGAGGTAGTAGGGAACAGGGATTTCACACTGCCAAAACTCAGAAAGAAGAAAACCTGAACATCTATGTTCATCTCCCTCCCTCTTTGCCTTCCCCATACTCCTGAAATCAGAAGAAAAAAAATTGGCTTTGTCTGTATTTCCCCTATGTCATAACCTCATCCTTCTATCATCTAGTAAAGGCCTTAGAGTTCTATTGTGATAGATGGAAAGTGTGCCTTCTCTATAATATAGGGCAGCCCGTGTGCTGGGTGCTCCAGGCTCAACTTGTGAATTTTCAAGTTGGAAACAATGAAAACAGAAAATTTTTCTCTTAATACATTCAGCCCTTTGGCAAACAAACCCCTCAAGCTGAAGAGGGTAAAATCTACTTATTCAAAAAGGCAAAATAGAGAAAGAATTTTAATGATTTCCAAAGTACTGCCCCATTACAGCAGAGATGGGGAACACAAAGAGAAATAAGGTTTAGGGGTTTGAAGAGGGAATTCAAGGTTCAGTTTGGGACACATAAAGTTTGAGATGCCTATTAGAAATTCAAAAAGATGTCAGTAGGTGGGAAAACCAGGAGGTTAATGGTCAGTACTCAGGAGAGGTGACATAACTTTAGGAATCATTAGACTATCAGGAGATAAAGAGATGTTATAAGTAAGTAGAAAATTTGAGAAGCATGCTGCCATGTAAACAAAAGTTTTAAAAAGTTGCAAGAATGGAAAACAGTTTCAGACAAAATGAGCCACTGGATCCTCGGATTTGGCTATTTGAAGGTCAGTTGTCCAAAAGGAAGCAATTTCAGAGTTGTGGTAAGAACAAAGCCCAAATGAAGACGGAATGAGAAGTAAGGAAATAGTGACAATGAGCATAAACAAATCTTTCAAAAAGCTTTGCTATGATGCGGAAGCAAAAATGGAACAAGAAAAGTACATGAGAAATTGAGTGACTGAATAGAAAGGGAGGGAGGGACATGAGGTCAAGGAAGGATTTTTCTCAAATGAGTGCTATTTAGCATATTTAATTGCTGTTGGAATTGATTCAGTTAAGAGCAAAAAATTGATAGTGCAAGTGTAGGAGAAGGCCTTGAAGAGGGCATGAGGTTTAGATGCAAGTGAGGAGCTGGCCTCAGGTAAAAAACAGGGAAATTTCTTCCTTCGCCAGAGAAGGGAAACAATATGAGCATACATAAGGAGGTGTGTCGGTAGGTTGGGTGTTGGGAAGAGATGACTCTTGCTTCATTGCTACTGATCTCAGTGCAGTATGAGGCAAAGTTATTAGCTTGAAAATGAAGTGAGAATGGAAGTTTGAAGAATGTGCAAGCCATCTTGCCGAGTAATAACAAATTTCTCAATTATACACTTTTGTGAGACTTAAGTTTGTCACATTTTTGCATTATCCACAAATTGTTACTAACATTTAAATACAGAAACACAATGATGCTTAAACTGCTTTGTTGGTTGGCAGATAGCATTACCACACGGTAGTGTCAGCTGACACCTGGATATTTGATTTCAATGCAGTTATGGAGTGCTGATCTAATAAAAGGGTTTATGAATTCCCTCTCATACAAGTATTGCACCAAAGGCCTAACAGTTTTAAGAATTGTAAGTTTAAGTCACATAACTACGAATTAAAGAAAGAAAAAATATAATCTCAATAATGAAACAAAAATTATTTATAAAAATTTAATATCCATATTGACTATCATATGTAATGGTGAAACTTCAAAGAAATGAGCAAAGATCACCACTATTCACTATTTCTATTCAACATTTACTCAGAGGCCCAGCCAGCAGAGTAAAGCAAGAGAAGCAATCTACAAATAAATTTTTAGAATTAATGAGATTTTAGCAAGATGCTAAATATAAGAATATAAAAAATACAGATTCCATTCTTCCCCAGCAACAGTTAGAAAACTTTAAAAAATACTACTTACAATCAACAATATTAAGCGCCTAGGAATAAATAAAAGATTTGCAAAATTTTATTGAAAAAAATGTTTATAACAAAAACCTAAATAAATGGAGAGATATTTTATATTCATGGATAGGAGGGCTCAATATCAAAAAGTTATCAAGTCTTCCCTAAATTAGTTTATAAATCCAGTACAGTTTTAGTCAAAATCACCATAAGAATTTTTTATAGGACCTGATTCACATATAGATCTCAGATAACTGTATGAATAGATTATCACTCCTCCTTAGTAATCAGAAATATGCAAATTGAAGGTATAATTTATCATTTTCCACAATGAGGTAGATATACTTTAAGTCTGCTAGTACCAAGCATTACAAAAGATTTGGAGTTAATCGGACTCAGAAGTTGCTGTGGAAATGTAAATTGACAAAGTACTTTGCAGAACAATTTAACAATATCTTGTGTACTTGAAGATTTATATTTTCTATAACTCAGCAATTTAACTTCAGGAGTTACACCCTAAAAAACAAAACGAACAAAACTTTGATGTGGCACATAGAGAGATGCACAAGGTATTTATTGCAGCATTATCTATAACAGAAAAAAACCCCACACCAAAAATTCATCACAACAATAAGTTGTGATTTGGTAAGAAAATGGAATCCTGTAGAATTAAAAACAGAAAATAAATGGATTGAAGACACTGATTAATTTCAAAAACAAAATGTGTGTTTACACAGTTACAAAAGAATACATAAAGTAAGCTTATTTAAAGTTTAAAAAGGGGCAAAATAACCAAATGTTGCAAAGGGAGTGAAAGTATAAAGAAATGCATGGGAATGATAAACAAATTGAGGGCAATGGTTGCACCTGAGCGAAGAGAGAGGGTGATGTGTTTGGAAAGGTATGTGTAAAGGGACTTCAAATATGTACATATGTATGTTGCTTCTTTTTCTTCAAGTAGGTGGTGGGTACATGGGTATTTATCATACCTTCTAATTTCTATATGTATTTAAATATTACATAATACACCTTTAAAAAGCAACAGTAGTAGTGAAAACAAACTACTTTTGAGCAAAGCTCTTCAATATAAGAGCAAAGCTCTTCAGTATAAGCCCAGTTCTTTCTAATAAGCATTACATGCATTATCTCATTTAATATTAGTAACCTTTTTAAAGGTATTTTACCTTCTTTTACCTAATGGGAAACTGGGGCCCTTAGAAGTTACATAATCTACTTATGGTCCTATTACAGTAAAGCGACAGAGCCAGACTATGAAACGAGCAGTCTGACTCTTAAAAGTTCACACCGTTAACCTCTAATGAAGGTTAATCTACCTCTTTTTAAAAACTCCACATTAACCACAAAGAAATCTTGGGTTAGTGCAACTACCATTTCAACCTCTGGATGCAGCTAGAACTACAGCAATAGAACTTAACCATTTTGGCTTTGAAATTCAGTGACTTTCTGAGGCTAGAAGAGCATTTGCTCAGGAGCATAGGGCATGAGTCACTTCCTTAGGTATCTGTTTATTCGTTCAACAAATATTTATCAAGAGCCTACATAGCACAGTGGTAAACCACAATTTATTTCTTGTCTACATCATTTTCGCAGTTTGCCAAGCTTTGGGACACAAATTTGAGATTTCCATTTTCATTTCCAACTAATGCAAGGAGTTCTGTGATTAATTATTAGCCATTTTAGCTTGCATCCTCTGGCTTACTGTGGATCTCATTTAAGCCTAATTGTTGACCTGCAGATTCACAAGATATCCAAAATATTTTAGCCAATTTTTACTTTAAAAAAGTATATATTAAAATTTTCTGTCTACTTTGCCTAAACAAAATACAGATTGAAATGAAAATTTGTTTTAAACAGTTTAATGTGACTGCCTCCTTCTTCTCCATGTATTTCCCTCTCTCCTTTTTTCCACAGATCAAAGAAAATCTAATCTATTCCAATAAGATTTTAAGGTTCTTCTTAACCACTTTTAGATATATTTCATAATCCTGTATATACAACAAGATGTTGAACCCAGCAGTAGCTCATAGAACTGCTAAAATGGATGCAGGGTTTACTTTAATTACAGTTTCACGAATTAAAATGAGTTACACTGAAATCAAGTAATTTTCTTCCTATGATAAAGAACAGTTTATCTATCGTGGCTGGTTTGTATATATAAATTTTACTCACTAGTAATTGCTAGATCTCTAAATCATCATTACTTATTTTTAAACAATTACAGGGGCGCCTGGGTGTCTCTGTTGGTTGAGCCTTGGACTCTAGGTTTTGGCTCAGGTCATGATCTCAGGGTTGAGAGATGGGGCCCACATGGGCCTAGGCATTTGGTGCACAATCTGCTTGAGATTCTTTTCCTAGCTCTCTTCCCCTGCCCCAACTTGTGCATACATGCTATCTCTAAAATAAATAAATAAAATCTCTAAAAATAAATAAATACACAAGCACAATATTTATTGTTGAAAAGCAATCCTCATTTTTACATAGTGTTCAAGTCAGTGATCATGGGATGTAAGTATTTAAACACTCTATGTAGGGGCACCTGAGCGGCTCAGTGGGTGAAAGCCTCTGCCTTCCACCCAGGTCATGATCTCAGGGTCCTGGGATCGAGCCCCACATTGGGCTCTCTGCTCAGCAGGGAGCCTGCTTCCTCCTCTCTCTCTGCCTGCCTCTCTGCCTACTTGTGATCCCTCTCTGTCAAGTAAATGAATAAAATCTTAAAAAAAAAAAACTCCATCTAGTCCATTCCTTAACACTTTATTTTCTTTTTTATATTGGATATCCAGGGACCTGAAGGAATTGTGGGAATTCCAGGACAAAGAGGTCGTCCGGGGAAAAAGGTAATTTTTTTAACATCTTTTTATTTTTTTCTTACATCTCTTTATGGCACATCTTTCTTCTGATGTGCCCCAAGCTCCGTAGGATGCTGTGATGTTTTTATTTACACTAGATATAAAGTAATAAAGAACTATAAATTGGTTTTAAAAGGCATGTTTATATAAATTAATCTTTAACTCTACTTAGGAGTACTCAAAACCTTAATTATATAAGGCAAATTTCCTACTTTGTAGTTTCTATAGAGATCTTAGCTTTTTCTTCTCTTGTTTGCCAAAAATTCTTTAGTAGACTATGGGCTGGAAAAGAGAGAAGGAAAACACTATACCATGTGTGGCATTTAGTAACAATTTTAGTAAAATGGTGAGGGAAAAGGAATATGACTAGAATTGTTTCTGGGTTTATTTGTACTATGTTTATCTAACTGGAAAGGTTAATGATTGATTTTATTTGTCCCATATATTGACAAAAAAACACAAATCAAGAATGAGGTTTATTTGTTTCTTTAATATTTTACTAAAAATGATACATTTATGTAATTCTAGAATGTTATAGTGAAAAATTCATCTTTGTATGGGGTCAATAACTTATTCAAGTATTGGTGAGACAGAAATGATTTTCTTAATTCTACCACAACAGTTCTGAATATATTACTGTATTTAGCTTCCAGTCACACCCTATCTAGTTCCCAAAGTCTAATTTTATCATTTCTACTAGTACATACCCACTCCGTCTTTGTCGTAATGTAGGGACAATGTAAGTGGGAATAAAATGTAAAGAAAATTGAATGAGGTAAATTTTAGCAGCCATTCTTTTTTTTTTAGTGTTTCCAGTTTTTATTTAAATCAAGGTAGTTAACAAATAGTGTAATATTAGTTTCAGGAGTAGAATTCAGTGATTCATCACATATATTTAGTAGCTATTCTTGCCCATGAAAATAACCCCAATATTGAAATCTCTTTTCATCATACGTGTTATATCTAAAATCAAAATTAGAAGTGGGATAGAATAAGTGCTTGCAATAACCTGCACTCCTGGAAATTATTACGAATACCAAAAATTTCCTGACTGTTATCATAGTCTAGTTTTTCCTTGTATCTACTTGAATATCAGTAATAGAACAGGTTGGTTCCCACTTTCAGAGAACGAATTATAATACTTAAAGTTGCTTCACAGCAGCTGTATTTTGGTGGTAGAGAATGATCAGTCAGCTTGATGGAAAACAGAAGGCAACTAACTAGTTTTTAAAGGATGCAAAATGATATAAAAATATTATCGATTAAAAAAAGTTATGGATTTTTAAAAGCAGACTCCAAACCAGTGAGTGATGATTCTGAATATATAGAACCATACACTGGAACCTTTTTTGCATTAAATAGATCTTTGTGGCATTGAAGTAGTCTATAGAAATGGGCTTCTCCTAGGGCCTATGTTTTCTCATGATAACAAGAAATGACATGCATGCATGCAAACATACATACATAACAAATTTCAAAATAAAAAACTTGGTTATTTTGTAATTCAGCGTGAACACCAGATCTGCCCTGCTTGTTTGACCAAAATTCTTTTTTAAATTTTCTTTCTCCTAAATTACTTTTAGTTATATATTTAGGGTAACCTAGGTGGTGATGGTTTGTTACTGTCATTAATTGTCTCTACTCCTGTTAAGTTAAAGCAAAGTTACTATTTACAGAATTTTGCTTATAGACTATTCTCTGGTGTCATTCCGGGTATATGATATAGTCAATTCATCTAAGTAAAAATTTGTTTTTTCTCACTTTTCTCTCTTACTAATGACATCCACAGGGTGATAAAGGACAAATAGGGCCCACAGGAGAAATTGGAAGCAGAGGTGCTCCTGGACAAATTGGGGAAAGTGGTCCTAAGGGTGCCAGAGGAACTAGAGGTGCTGTGGTTAGTATCTGATTTGTTTCCAGACCGAAGCTCACTGTGGATGGAAAAGAAATGTATCCATGTCCTTAAAGTTTCATCCCTTGATTAATTTTACAGAGAAAGCAATAGTTCCATTGAAAATACCTCCATGGGCTGCGGAGAATTGTAAGCATTCCACAGTACTTAAATGGCTTAGTGGTTTCTGGACATGGAAAAGGGAAAGGGGAAAAAAAACTCAAAATGGAAATAAAATACGAAATGAAGTTTTAAAAAAAATCAGATTATAACTCCTAAACTAAGTAAGAACATTTATATGCTTTGCACTTAAAATCAGAGTTTAATATCTGTATAAAACTACACTGTCAGGATTGGCAAATTGTTTTGAAAATTAGGCTTATTTAAAAATGGGTGTTCTTGGGGCACCTGGGTGGCTCAGTGGGTTAAGCCTCTGCCTTCGGCTCAGGTCAAGATCTCAGGGTCCTGGGCTTGAGCCCCGCATCGGGCTCTCTGCTCAGCAGGGAGCCTGCTTCCTCCTCTCTCTCTGCCAGCCTCTCTACCTACTTGTGATCTCTCTCTCTCTGTCAAGTAAATAAATAAAATCTTTTAAAAAAGTAAAAAATTAAAAAAATTAAAAATAAAATAAAAATAAAAATGGGTTTTCTTTATAAGCCTGGACCCCCTATACTTATCTGGAGATTATTTTTTTTTTTAGCCAGCTTTGATCAATATCCGTAACAACTAATATTTAATCTTTTGCACGAACTTTATATGATATTGGAAACAAGGGTAGCATAGCACTTCTGAATTTTAATAGCAAAATTTTATTGCTAACATATTTGGACCTGTTCAGAAAGTCCTAGCAGAAGAGATGCAGATTATTTGTGATTTAGTGTTTACTGTTTCATAAGTTTATATACAAAATGCATGTATGTTTCCTACTCTCCATTAAATGTCACAAACGCTAGACTTTTTACCAAGACCGCCTTGAGAGCATTGCATAATCCATCTGTTGTCTAAGGAAAGTTTGTCTCAGGCTGATTTTACATATTCATCTTACTACTTCAGGTCTTTCTTACTTCCTTTTATTTAAATTATTAATATTTCTCTGCTTTTGGTTTATATGTTTTATATATGGTTTATATATGGTTTATATGTTGTTTATATGTTTATATGTTTAAACACTTTATATAGTGTGATTTATATAGTGTAATTTTTAATGAACATCAGAATTAATCCAGAGTCTTGCCATCAAAGTAGGCTCCTACTTTAGATTTTGTCTAAAAATATTCACTTTTTAAATATTGACACACATTTAACCTTCCCAAAGGTTTCATCAAATTCACTCTCCTACCACCAGTAGTTCCTATTAAACCTTTTGATGTATGACAATCTGACAAATGAAAAAGTGTGTCTCATTATCTTTCTATTTACATTTCCCTGATTGCAATTAAGTAATTTGTATTTTTTCTAGAAATTACCTTTTCATGTGTACTTTATTTATATTTATTTATTTAAATATTTATTTATATTAGCTTGTTTTTTCTTATTGACTTGCAATAATGCCTTATATATTTTAGATAATATATTTTGTTAATTATGTTATAAAACATATTACAAATACATTTCCCTTTCTGTCATTTATCTTTTAATATTGTTTGTGATCTCTTTTGCTGGACAGAAGGTTAGTTATATAGTTAAATTTGTTTTTTTACTTAACAGTACTAAGTTTTATTTCTTCATTAGAAATGGCTTTCCTACCTAAAGTATATAAAAATACTCTTCCATATCCTTCTTCTAGTATTTCTATAGCTTTATTTTTATCCCTAACTCATATGAAGTTTATTTCTTTGTTATTAACTAAGTTGTAAAGAACTGATTTTCTCTTTTCCAAATTGATATTAGGTTGTCTCAAAATCATTTAATAAATAATCAATCTGTTTCCCCTTTTTCTGAAATACTACCCTTACCATAAACTAAACTCTCAAATATTTATTGGCCTGTTTTCATTCTGTTTTCTTCTTCTGTCAATCTGTTAGTCTGTTCTCAAGCCCAATGCCACACTATTTATTTATTTATTTTAAAGATTGTATTTATTTATTTGACAGAGAGAGGAAGACAACAAGTAGGCAGAGAGGCAGGCAGAGGGAGAGGGGGAAGCAGGCGCCCTGCTGAGCAGAGAGACCAATGCGGGGCTAGATCCCAGGACCCTGAGATCATGACCTGAGCTGAAGACAGAAGCTTAACCTACTGAACCACCCAGGCGCCCACCACACTATTTAAATTATTATGTTGTTACAGTATTTTTTGAGACCTGTCAGGGCAAATACTACATAACTCATTTTTCTAAAATGTTCAGCTCTTACTATAATTCTCTCTTCCATGTGAACTTTAAAATCAGTTCTTCAAGTTCCTTTAATATTGAATCCTTCAGCAGGGAAGCACTATATGTCTTTCCATTTACTTATATCTTCTTATATATCTTTTAATAAAGTTTTGTTATTTCCTTCATTCTGATCTTGATAGGTTTAATGTTAGTTTTTTATGGATTTTATAATTTATAATGCAGTCCTTTTTTCCATTATATCTTCTTATAGATGCTGTGTAAGATATCTATTTACTTTAATATTTTTACTTTATATCCACTTTAATGATAGGTGGTTCTCATAGGTTCTTTGGTTAAATAATCATATTTAGAATTTCTGGTTAGTCTGATATTTGGTTAGGCATATCCCTATTCTGTGCCTTAATTTTCTCATCTCCTGTTTAGTTTCAAACTCAAATAGGACAGTTGATGTGGAAACTTTTTAACGGTATGAAAGCTAAGACATTTTTAGGATTATTAATTTTACTCTTTTCAGTTGTCTGAGTCACATTTTCAGTATTTTATGGCATTTACAAATTAACTTTTATTTTATATAGTATCCTCATCTGCAAAATATTGATAAGGAAAGCAATAATAGGATGATCATTGCATATAAGTTGTCCATCACTTCTATTTTAACAAGTTTGACCAGAGCTGAAACTTTGTTCATCAAAGCATCTGGAACTATCAATGAATATGTTCTTCTTGATCCCTTGATGACAATATCAAAAACTATCAGACTATATTCTAATATTCAGTGATGCACATCTACCATAAACTTTGACAGGTACAAATTACATTTCCAAGAACTTACTAGAAACCTACTGGATTCTAACAACTGAAAATATTTTTCTTAATATGATTAAGAATATTCACACCAGAAGTAAACTACAGAGATATACAGAGAACTTTGTGGTTCAGAAGAAAAATAAGACAAAAGTTAGAATGCTATTTTTTGTTTTCCCATTTCATACTAAGTAAAATATTATACCTCGAAAAATCAAAATTTTAAGTAATAAGAGTACTAAATAAATAAATCAATAAATAAACAAATAAATAATAAGAATATAAGTTTAATGATTTAAGCAGTTGTTTGTTTTCTCTCTAATATTTACTTTGTTTTTTAGGGACATTTAGGATTGATGGGACCTGATGGAGAACCGGGAATTCCAGGATATAGGGTAATCATTTCTAACTGGAAATTAAAATGTGTACTTACATGAAAATGGTTATATAAAGATGTCATCCTAATTATGCAAATCAAGATGAAATCTCACTGATAAACCTTTCTAATATATTTAGGTCTCAACCCCTAGAGAATGAATCATGTTTTTCATTTAGAGTATTGCAATATCTAATAGCATGGCCTTGATGGTATTAGGTAGAATATGCACAAATGATATGGAGAATGTCTGCTTACTTGTCCTTTTGTTAGGGCCATCAGGGTCAACCAGGACTTTCTGGGTTGCCAGGACCTAAAGGAGAAAAGGTATGTGTGTATATTGACTTTTCAATCCTAAAGTTAAATATGAAATTTTTGTATTCTTTCTAAAAGTATACATGGAAACATTTTCAAGGAATAAAAGAAACAATTTTCAATTTCGGGTGTATTGCAAATTCTAGAAGATAAATAGTACAGGACAAAAATGTAGATAAGTCATTAAATGTCTTCAATCGGTTATTTCAAGATATTCATGAAATAATATATGTTAAAGCACTTTGCAGTCTCTAAAGTTTTGTAAAAGTCAAATTAATTACTTATCAAAATGAACTGTGAGAGTACAGATTAAATGACTAATACATTTATAGTAAAATTTTTTATGGATTAAGAATAACTACAATAGCACTTTTGTTGATTTACAATATCACTGGAAACCTGAAACTTTGAGCAAATTCCTGAATTGCTTTTTATGTAATTAAAGCAGACTGACACTTCTTAGAACCTATAGGAATCACAATGGTATAAAATATCCTATGCTAAATTTTGTAGGTAAAAGTTTTCCATTTAAATAGGTAAAGATTATATATTTCATAACATATTAAACAATAATAGCCTGCATATTTCAAAGGTTATTTTATTAATTTGATTTTGTTTATAAATCATTATCTTCATTACAGGGTTATCCAGGAGAAGATAGCACAGTACTAGGACCACCTGGGCCTCGAGGTGAACCAGTAGGTCTTTTTCTAAAATTATTTTGATGTTTCAAGATAAAATACAGTGAAGATAATAGATTCACAGCACCAATCCCATCTTTTCAAGGGGTTTTATTTTATTAGTTTCATAGCATGATTTTATAGGAATTCCACTATTTTAGCTGTATAATCTAAATGTGAAATCTATTTACGTCCAGCTCAAGATCCTTAGCATAATAAATAGTTTAACACAATGACTGTCCAAATCTAACTTTCAGTGTTAAATATACTATAACAACTTTTTGCAGAGATTATCAAGATACTATATACCCTAGACATTTTAGGACAGATGTTTCTTTAATCATCAAATTCAGATTTATTTCTAAGTGTTAAAAAAATCTGATCTGTAAACTTTTTTACAGTAATTTACATACAGGTAACAAATGATTTTAAAACTTATCTAACCAGTTATTAGAACAAATATTCTTTAAAGATCACTGATCTATAATTTTCCAATTCAGCATTTCGAGATAACTAACACTATTTTGAAAAGTAGCTATTGTAGTTTTGATTATCTGACTAACCACCTCTATATTCATATTTGACTAAAAAAACTTAAAGGACATGTGTAAATTAAATAGGTAGAACAAAAACGTTCAGTTCATAGAAATAAATATAATTGGTTAAATTTTCCATTTTCCACATGATATCATATAAGATTTAAAAAAAAATCCTAAAGCAGAAGGATCACATTATGTAGTCATTTCTGATATTTTGTTCTGACTGTTTGGAGATGACTGAAAGTTATATTTTATTTTAGAAATAAGAAAGATTTAAGAATTATTCTGATTAAATAAAGCCATCTCATAGAGAGTCATACTGATCTATAAGAATATATAAGGTTTTTATCAAATATGTTCTAGTCTCTCTAAAGCTCTCAGAGGGGAAAAATATGGAAATACTATAAAAACTTAAAGCAAATGGAAAAATATGGGCAAATGGTATATAATACTGCTTGTTTTCCCCAGCTTCAGGTATGCCAGGATCAAAGAATATCACTGAAATATAATAAATATATTAAAGTCTAACATTAAATGCATCATTTTATCTAGTAGACATAAGACCAGTATGAAACTTAAACCAAGAATATTCTAAATCATTAAAGCAGAGTCAGAAATTATTGTCTTTATATTATGTCAAATATCCTTATTCACATAGGAATAAGTTAAAATTTATCAATTAGTGGTCCATTATCAATTTTATGATTTTGCCAAATATTTCAAGTTTCTTTTAAAGACAGTAAGTCCTCATATGCAAAAATTGTTTTTTCAAGTATATTTAGACTAAAAATTTGAACAGTTTATCATATCAAAGATTTTATATTAACAATGTTTGAAAAAGTTAAAAATGTAAGTTTAATAGTTTAGCTACTATCTTAAGGATTAAAATAAATAAATACGATTTTTATTAGGTTAATTTATATCTTAAAAATTAAAAAGTTCAGGGGTGCCTGGGTGGCTCAGTTGGTTAAGTGTCTGACTCTTGATTTTGACTCAGGCTATTATCTCAGGATTGTGAGATCCATCCCCTCATCAGGCTTCCTGCTCCACGGGGAGTCTGCTTCTCTTCCTTTCCCTCTCTCTTTACCCCTTCCCCCTTACCTGCTCACACATCCACTCTCTCTGTCTAAAAATAAATAAATAAATCTTTTAAAAAATTAAAAAGTTCACAGATTAAGGAATAAACCATAGAATTTCTGATGAAGAATGGTAAAGTAAGATTAGCTATTAGATAGTTTTTTTAAAAGATTTTATTTAGAGAGAGGGAGAGAGCAGAGGGAGGGGCAGCGGGAGAGGGAGAGAGAATCGCAAGCAGTCTCTGTGCTGAGCACAGAGCCCCACACAGGGCTTGATCTCACTAAACAACCACTAACTAGCACTCAACCAACTGAGCTACTGAGGTGCCCCAGCTATTAAATACTTTTAAAAAGATCATTAAACAGTGTCTCCCAAAGCAGCTCCCACCCTGCCATACCCACCAGATATCCTTGGCCAGAACTGGCATTCTCCAAAGTAGCTCTTGTCCCAGCACACCAAGCAAGTGGCTTTAGCCTGAAATAGCACCCTTCCAGAATGGCTCCTGACAGGGATAGGGGCAAGGACCAACCACCAATATGCCTGTAACAGTTGTGGCCGACCTCACAACCAGCCACACCAGGGGCTACCCCACTCACCAGTGTGCCCACAGCAATGTGGCCAGTCGTTATAGCCATCTGGGCCAGAGGTGAGCCCTGCTTACCAACATGTCAGCAACAGTTGTGGCCAAGCCACAATAGGAGGGCATAGAAAGCCTACACAGGGCACCCCTGGAGTACCTGGTTCTGGGTACTGGGGGGGAGTGTGCTTCTCAAGCCCAATGGACACCTTATATATGAGATTACTCCATCAAGACCATGAGACATAGCTGATCTACCTAATACATAGAAACAAACCCAGTAAGTCTGGCCTAACAAGGATATAGAGGAATATGTTCCAAACAAAAGAACAAATTGGAAGAAGAACCAAATGAAACAGAGATAAGCAATCTGCCTGATAAAGAGTTCAAAGTAGCAGTCATAAAAATGCTTACCAAACTTGAAAGAAGAATAGATGAACAGTGAGAACTTCAACAAAGACATTAGAAAATATAAAAAGTCCCAATCAGAATGGAAGAATACAATAACTGAAATGAAAAAATATACCAGATGGAAAAATGGCAGATTAAAGGATACAGATAGATCACCAATCTGGAGGACAAGGTAGTAGAAATCATCCAAACTGAATAGCAAAAAGAAAAAAGGTTAAAAAAAAAAAAGAGGATAGTTTAAGGGACCTTTGGGAAAATATCAAGCATACACTATCAACATAAGTCTTATAAAATAAACTTTAAAATAAAGAGTGTAACGAGACAAAAGGAAGAAATAATAATGAAAATTTCCCTAACCTGGGGAAAGAAACAAACATCCAGCTGCAGAGTGCACAGAAAGCTCCAAAAAAGATGAATCCAAAGAGGTCCACACTAACAGAAAATAAGATGTCAAAAATTAAATATAAAGAGAGAATCTTAAAACAGTGAGAGTAAAGCAACTGGTTACATTAACACACATAGGATCATCAGCTCATTTTTTAGCAGAAACTTTGCAGGCCAGAAAGGGGTGGCCTGATATACTCTAAGCACTGAAAGAAGAAAACCTATGGCCAAGAATACACTCCCTGGTAAGATTATCATTCAGAATTAAAGAGATAAAGAGTTTCACAGACAAAGAAAATTTAAGGGAAACTAAACTGGACTTATAAGAAAGGTTAAAGGGACTTCTTTAAGTGGAAAAGAAAACACCAAAACTAGAGATTAAAAAATTATGAAAAAAAGCAAACATATAGTAAAGACAGTGGATCAGTCATTTATAAAGCTGGTAGGAAGGTTAAAAGACAAGAGTAATAAAAACAGGGCACCTGGGTGGCACAGTCAGTTAAGCATCTGACTCTTAATTTTGGCTCAGGTCATGGTCTCAGGGTTGTGAGATTGAGCCCCGTGTTGGGCTCCATGTTAGGTGTGGAGCTTGCTTAAGATTCTTTCTCTCCCCATCTCCCTCCCCCCCAATATAGTAAAACAACTGTATCTATAGTAATTAGTTAAGGGATATACAAAATTAAAATATGTAAATTATGACAACAAATACCCAAAATATGGGGGGAGAAAAATAAAAATGTAGGACTTTTATTTATTTTTTTTTAAGATTTTATTTATTTATTTGACAGAGAGAGATTACAAGTAGGCAGAGAGGCAGGCAGAGAGAGGAGGAAGCAGGCTCCCTGCGGAGCAGAGAGCCCGATGCGGACCTCGATCCCAGGACCCTGAGATCATGACCTGAGCCGAAGGCAGAGGCTTTAACCCACTGAGCCACCCAGGCGCCCAAAAAATGTAGGACTTTTAGAAAGTGACTATCAACTTAAAATAGACTGCTATGTACATTGGGTGTTAAATATGAAACTCATGGAAACTGCAAACCAAAAATCTATGATAGATTCACAAAAAAAATAAATAAATAAGAGAGTGAAAAGAATTCAAACAGACCACTAAAGAAAATAATCAAATTGCAAGGGAAGAGAACAGAGAAGAACAGAAAAGAACTACAAATTCAAACCAAAAACCTATGATAGATTTACAAAAAAAATAAATAAATAAGAGAGAGAAAAGAATTCAAACATACCACTAAAGGAAATCATCAAATTGTGAAGGGAGAGAACAAGAGAAGAACAGGGAGAGAGAAAAAAAACTACAAAAGAACCAGAAAACAATTAACAAAATGGCAATAAATACATATCTTTCCATAATTACCTTAAACATAATTGGACTAAATGCTCCAATCAAAAGACTTAGGGTGACTGAATGGATAAGAAAAAAAAGACCCATCTATGTGTTGCCTACAAGAGACTTACTTCGTACCTAAAGACACACATAGATTGAAGGTGAAAGGATGGAAAATAAAATATTCCATTCAAATGGAAATGAAAAAATCTGGGTAGTATACTCATATAAGATAAAATAGACTTTGAAACAAAGATTGTAGCATGACATAAGGAAGGGCATTGCATAATGATAAAAGAATCAATTCATCTAGAAGATATAACAATTGTAAACATCTATGGAACCAACTTAGGAGCACCTAAATTTATAAAGCAAATATTAACAGACGTAAAGGGAGAAATCAATAGTAATACAATAATAGTAGGGCTCTTTAACAGTCCACTTACGTCTATGGATGGATCATCCAGAAAAAAAAAATCAATAAGGAAATCATAGCCTTAAACAACACATTAGACCAGAGGGACCTAATGGATATATACAGAACATTCCACTCAAAAACAGCAGAATACTCACTGTTCTTAAGTGCACGTGGAACATTCTCTAGGTTAGATCACATGTTGGGCCACAAAGCAACTCTTAATAAATTTAAGAAGGCTGAAATCATATCAAGCTTTTCTGATTACAATAGGATAAAACTAGAAATAAATACCAAGAAAAAAAGACTAGAAAAAGCACAAGCACATGGAAGCTAAACATGCTACTAACCAAATGAGAGATCAATGAAGAGTTAAAGAGGAAATCAAAAAATACCTGAAGACAAATGAAATTAAAAATATTATCCCCCCAATCTACTACAGATAGTTATATGCCAATAAATTGGACAACATGAAAGAAATGGATAAATTCCTAAGCATGTATAATCTTTTAAGGCTGAATCAGGAGGGAATGGAAATTTGAACAGGCCGATTACTGGTAATGAAAATGAATCAGTCATCAAAAAACTCCCAATAAACCAAAGCCCAGGACCAGATAGCTTCACAGGTGAATTCTAACAAACATTTAAAGAAGCATTAATACTTATACTTCTCAAACTACTAAAAAAAAAATTAGAGGGAGGAATGCTTTCAAATTCATTTTGTGAAGCTACCATTATCCTGATACCAAAACCAGATAAAGGCAGAAAAGGAAGGAAGAAATGAGGGAAGGAAGGAAGGAAGGAAGGAACAAAGGAGGGGAGGAAGGAAAGGAGAGAGGGAGGGAGGGAGAGAGGGAGGAAGGAAGGAAGGAAGAAAGGAAGGAAGGAAGGAAGGAAAGAAAGAAAAAGAAAGAAAGGAAGGAAGAAAGAAAGGAAGAAAGAGTGGAAGGAAGGAAGGGAGGAAGGAAGGAAAGAAGAAAGAAAATTACAGGCCAGTATCATAGATGAATATAGAACATAGATGCAAGAACCTAATGCAAAAATCCTTGACAAAATATTGGCAAACAGAATTCACCAATACATTAAAAAGATCATATACCACAATCAAGTAAGATTTATTCCAGGGATGCAAGGATGATTCAGTATTTAAAATCAATCAACTTGATACACACATTAACAAAATGAAGGTTAGGGTACCTGGGTGGCTCAGTTGGTTAAGTGTCTGCCTTCAGCTCAGGTCATGATCCCAGAGTCCTGGGATCAAGTCCCACATTGGGGTCCCTTCTCAGTGCAGAGCCTGCTTCTCCCTTTCCCTCAGCTGCCCTCCCATTGTGCGCGCTCTCTCTCTCTCTCTGTCATATAAATAAATAAAAATTTTTTTTTAATGAAGGATAAAGGGCGCCTGGGTGGCTCAGTGGGTTAAAACCTCTGCCTTCGGCTCAGGTCATGATCTCAGGGTCCTGGGATCGAGGCCCGCATCAGGCTCTCTGCTTGGCGGGGAGCCTGCTTCCTCCTCTCTCTCTGCCTGCCTCTCTGCCTACTTGTGATCTCTCTCTCTGTCAAATAAATAAATAAAATCTTTAAGAGAAATGAAGGATAAAAATCATATGATCCTCTCAACAGATGCAGAAAAAGCAATTGACAAAAATTCTTATGATGAAAATTCTCAATAAATACTTCAATGTAAGAAAGGTCATATATGACAAACTCACAACTAACATCATACTAAGTGGTGAAAGCTGAAGCTTTTCCTCTAAGATGAGGAACAATAGAATGATGCCTACTCTCACCACTTTTATTCAACATAGTACTAGAAATCCTAGCCATAGCAATCAGAAAAGAAAAAGAAAGGAAAAGCATCCACATTTTTTTTTAAGATTTTATTTATTTGACAGAGGGAGACAGACACAGCAAGAGAGGGAACACAAGCAGAGGGAGTGGGAGAGGGAGAAGCCCCTGATGTGGGGCTTGTTCCAGGGACCCCGTGATCATGACCTGAGCCGAAGGCAGACACTTAACGACTGAGCCACCCAGGCGTCCCCACATTTGTAAGACAGAAGTAAAACTGTCAATATTTGCAGATGACATTATCCTATAAATGGAAAATAAAGATGTCACAAAAAGCTATTAAAACTCCTAAATTAATTGAGTGAAGTTTCAGGATACAAAATTAATATGCAGTAATCTGTTGCATTTCCATACAATAATAACAAGCTATCAGAAGGAGGAATTAAGAAAACAGTCCCATTTACAATTGAATCAAAAATAATAAAATCTATAGAAATAAGTTTAACCGAGGAGGTGAAAGACCTGTATTCTGAAAACTATAAGACATTGATGGAAGAATTAAAGATGACAAAAATAAGTGGAAATATATACCATGTTCATGGGTTGGAAGAATTAATATTGTTAAGATGTTCATACTTTCTAAAGCAGCCTATAGATTCAATATCATTCCTAGCAAAATTCTAATAGGGTTTTTTACAGAACTACAACAAATGATCCTAAAACTTGTATGGAATGACAAGACCCTAAATAGTCAAAACAATCTTGAGAAAGAAGAACAAAGCTGCAGGGATCATGCTGCCCAATTCAAGCTGTACTACAAAGCTGTGGTTATCAAAACAGAAATCAATTAATCTATGACAAAAGAGACAAGAATATATAGTGGGGAAAGGATAGTCTTTTCAATAAATCATGTTGGGGAAACTGGACAGTTACATGTGAAAGAATGAAACTGGACCACTTTTTTCTACTACGTGCAAAAATAAACTCGAAATAAAGGCCTAAATGTAAGACCAGAAATCATAAAACTTCCAAAAGAACACAGGAATAGACTCTTGAATATAGGTCTTAGCAATATTTTTTTGGATCTATCTCCTCAGGAAAAGGCAATAAAAGCAAAAATAAACAACTGGGATTATATCAAATTAAAAAGCTTTTTCACAGTAAAGAAAACCATTAAAAAAACAAAAAGGCAACCTTCTAAATGGGAGAATATATTTACGAATAATATATCCAATAAGAGATTAGTATCCAAAATATATAAAGAACTCATACAACTCAACACAAATAAAACAATCTGACTTTTAAAAAATGGGTAGAGGACCTGAGTAAGTATTTTTCCAAAGAAGACATATAGAAGGTCAATTGACACATGAAAAGAAGCTTAACATCACTAATCAGGGAAATACAAATCAAAATCACAATGAGATTTCATCTCACAGCTGTCAGAATGACTAGTATCAAAAAAAAAAGAGAAAGAACTAATGTTGGCAAGGATGTGGGAAAAATATAACCCTCATGAACTGTTGGTGGGAATGTAAATAGGGGTAGCCACTATTTAAAACAGTATGGAGATTCCTTAAAAAAGTTAAAAATAGAGATACTGTATGATCCAGCTATTCCACTTATGGGTATTTATCTGAAGAAAATGAAAAACATAAATTGAAAAGATATGTGCACCCATATGTTCATTGCAGCATTACTTACAACAGCCAAGATATGGAAACAGTCTAAGTGTTTACTGATAGACGAATGGGTAAAGAAGACATAGTATGTGTATGCACACACACATACAAACACACACATATACACAATGTGATATTACTCAGCCATAAAAGGAGTGAAATCTTGCCATTTGTGACAACATAGGTGCACCTAGAGGGCATTATGCTAAGTGAAATAAGCTAGAGAAAGAAAATACTGTAATTTTACTTATATGTGGAGTCTAAAAAAACAAAACAAACAAAACTCAACAGAAACAGACTCATAAATCACAGAACAAACTCTCCAGAGAGAATGATGTAAGGAGGTGGATGAAATAGGTGAAGGGGACTAAGAGTTACAAACTTCCAGGTATAAAATAAATAAGTCATGGAGATTTATAGTGCAGCATAGTGCATATAGTCAATAATATTATAATAACTACATATGGTGACAGATGGTGACCAGACTTATTCTGGCGATCATTTCAAAATGCGTATAAACGTCGAATCACTATGTTGTGTGTCTGAAACTAATATTGTATGTCAACTGTATTTCAAAAAATATGCGTATCCATCTGAAAATTTATATTGTTTAAGTGGACTTCACTTCTTCAATATTTTTCCTTGCAGAACATTATGAGATTCTCTTTAAATAATTCCATGCTTATGATGTTCTTGGTATTATTGAAATTCAATCTTTTGAAATTATTTAGTGGAACTAAGCAAATTATTATACATTTGGTTTCATATTTTTAGAAATAAATGTTCCACACTAACTGTATTATCTGCATTCACAAATACTTAGATCCAGGTGTGAAAATGATCATTTTTGCACATGGTCTCTATAGGGTCCTGTTGGGGAACAAGGAGAGAGAGGAGAGCCTGGAGCAGAGGGCTATAAGGTAAAAACAGAAATTTCACACCTTGCTTCTAAATTGAATTAGTGTTCTCTGTGATCTTTCTCAGTTTCAAATGAAAATAACCATCACTGAGTTATTAGTAATATCTTGTGGTTTTGATCTTAGAACAAGCCTAGCTCTTTGTACTTTCTATTTCTTCTTTTTAGAATCATCTTCATCTTCTCCTATTGCTGTTTTTTCTCATCATTCATATCTCAGCTGAAATGTCTCTTACAGACCTCTAACTTTCTCCCATCCAAGTACTAACCAGGCCCGACCCTGCTTAGCTTCCGAGATCAGGCATATTCAAGGTGGTATGGCCGTAGACAAGACCTCTAACTTTCTATCCCTCACTTTATAGCATATTTAATGCTATCTGTATTATTTTACCTCTTTTTTTTATACATTTGTGTGGTTTTGTTTATTTGTTTATTGTCTACTTTTCCCTACCATAAAGTAAGATCCATGCAGATAAGATTCTTGTCTGGCTTCTTCATCATTATATCCCCAATTTCTAGAATATAATGTTGCTGGTGTATAGTAGGAATTCAATAAACAGTTGTCAAATGGGAGGGTAAATGTCATATTCTCAAGCCTTCTGTCAACTCTTGTCTTCTTTCATTCTTAGAGGTTTTTATGAGACCAACTTCATCAGCCAAAATTATATTAGGCTAAGTGTAGAATTTATTTTGTGTCATTTTTTAAAGCACATTTGTGTTTAGGTTCTATATTCTTGCCTCATCTCACTTTTCTTCCTGTTTACAGTGTCAATAGCTAAACAAAATGCTCATCTGCTAACTCTCTTCCTATAATTTCTATGTCATTCTTTTGCTTGCAACATTCTGTTCCTACTCACAGTATTATCTAATCTTTATTTACATAAATCCTATCTATCCTTTATAATCTAGTTCAAACTCCTTTTTTCCCAACTCACCGTAATAGGAATATTTTCTTATTCTGTTGTCTTATAATATTTATTATTTATAGAAATCATTCAACAGAAATATTTTACCATCTTCTGTTGCTGGTATTTTTGCTAATTTTTTTAAAGATTTATTTATTTGACAGAGAGAGAGAGATCACAAGTAGGCAGAGAGGCAGGCAGAGGGAGAGGGAGAAGCAGGCTCCCTCCCGAGCAGGGAACCTGATGCAGGGCTCAATCCCAGGACCCTGAGATCATGACCTGAGCCGAAGGCACAGGCTTAACCCATTGAGCCACCGAGGCACCCCTTTGCTAATTATTTTTAATGTGCAGATCTCTTGGCTCTCCAATTTGAGTATGACTTCTCACTTTCTTCTACAAAGTTTTGTTTTGAGCTTTGTACATAATTGTATATAATATGTATATAACCGTAATTCATTTTTAATAATGAAGTGATAGGTTATTTGATCCAATATGCAGCTCTCATATAAAATTTCAACAATCATATCTGAAACAAAGATTTAAATAGCCAGATTAAATAAACAAGCCGGTAGGTAAATAATTATCATCAGTAAGTTGATTTTCTCAAACTTGAAATCTGACAAATCAACTTTCAGTTCCTAAAATTCTCTTTGAAGCAAATGTTGAAAGTAGCTCTAAATGTTTGTGAAATTGTTGTGGTGATTATCTTGCATTTCTTCTATTTTTATTTTTAAATATTTATTTATTTATTTATTTATTTATTTATTTATTTATTTATTTATTTATTTGACAGAGAGATACAGAGAGAGCACAAGTAGACAGAGCAGCCTACAGAGGGAGAGGGAGATGCAGGGCTCAATCCCAGGACCCTGGGATCATGACCTGAACCAAAGTTTCGAAAACATAGTTTTAGAACATTTTCTTCACCCCAAAAAGGAATCATCATACCTGTTAAGCAGTCAATCTGTATTTCTCCCACCTTTGGCAACCATTACTCTGCTTTATATCTCTATTGATTTATCTATCCTGGATATTTCATATAAATGGAATCATATAATATATGGCTTTTCGTGTCTGGCTTCACTTCATTTAATATAATGTTTCCAAAGTTCATCAATGTTGTAGAATATATTAATACTTCACTCCTTTTTATGGCTGAATAATCACCAACCTTTTTCAAAACATTTTTATATTCACATATATTCTTATAATTGTGTGAATTCATGATTATCTTATTGGATTAAAAAAAAAACGGAATGGGGGCACCTGGGTGGCCCAGTCAGTTAAACGTCCCACTCTTGGTTTCAGCTCAGGTCATGATCTCAGCATCCTGAGATCAAGCCCCACACTGGGGACTCTGTGCTCAGCAGGGAGTCTCCTTGAAGATTCTCTCCCCTTGCCTCTTTTCCCACTAGTGTGTGGGCATGTGCTCTCTTTTCCTCTCTCTGTCTCTCTCTCAAATAAATAAATAAATCTTTAAAAAATGGAATGGATAGTGCAGATTTTGTTTCCATTTGTCTGTGAACAATTAGAAATATTTAAAAATCTTTTTTACCGTCCTTTGTTCTTTTTTCCTTTTCAAGAAACTGAGAATTGTAAAAGTCATGTGTCTTGATCATTGTTATCAATAAATACTCATTAGACATCATTATACATGACAGATCTTATGTGTCATGCATAATAAAATCCCTGGTCACTCATCATATATTTGAATGTCTGCTATGGGCCAGGAGCAGATCTAGATACCATGAATTTAATACTGGACACCCTCGGCACAGTCCATACCTCTGTGGATATCACATGTAGAAGACATACAGAATAAGAACATTTAATCAGTATAAAAACAGTTATAGTAAATTATAGCTGTCATCTAGAAAGCTATACATTCCATAGGTCAAGATAAATACATTTGAGTCTTGAGAAAGCCAGAGTAAATAGTGGGAATAAGCATGTTACACTGTCAACATCTCCTTTATAAAGCTATGGCCAGAAACATACCCAAAATTAAGTCAGACTAAACTTGTGTGAGATGAAGTCCTAGAAATACATTGAATAAATTATGTTCTAGGTCAAACTCCATTTCACTTTGGTTTGGCACAGTCCATAGCATCTTTGCACACAATAAAATAACAATATTTAAATCCTCAGTTGGCTATCACTCCTTAGCATCAGACATGCATATCCAAATTGCTATTGGATATCATCACAGGCTCCTCTACCTCAGTATGTTCTATACAATAGTTTCATCATCCTCCCGAAATTTGATCTTTTTTCTATGTCCCCAATTAAGTAAATGCTGCCATCACACATTAAGGTGTTCAAGCCATAAATGAATCATTTCTCTCTCTCTCTCTTTCTCTGACTGTCTCAGTCTGTGTCTCTCTCTGTCTCTTGCTCTCTGTGTGTGTGTCTATTGCTCTCCCTGTGTTTCTGTTTGTCTCTCTCATCCTTTCCCTCCTCCTCTCTCCTCTCATCTCTCAAATCCATTTGGCCACTTCTTTTGACCTCAGATAGTTCTGGAATCTCTGGAATCTAGCCACTTCGCCCTACTTTAGTTGAGGTTTCATCATATTTTTGTCTGAATTACTTTAATAACTTCCTAATTACACTTCCTATCCCCAGGCATAGCCCTTTCAAATCCATTCTCCTCTTAACATGTTCTGTCAGATGAATCTCCATTTTATTCCCCCATGCTATCTCCTCTGCCAGAATGTCTTCTTTTTACTTTACTGCCTGAACATTCATCCTTCAAGTTTCAGCTTATCATCACTTCCCTTATAAAACTGACCATGTAGCTCCCTTTGGCCATTTAATTCATCCCACCACTAATATCATTAGGCAAAGTCAGTCATTTCCCATAACCTTGCCTACATGACTTTATAATAATATTTACTACAGCATAGTTAATTTTTAATCCTGCAGAAAAATGGCCCTTGTCAATTTTTACTATAATAGAAAGAACCAGAGGAATTATAGTGAAACTCCTAGAAAGCATATTTGTTTTTAGTAAGATTTGTATCCAGATTCACAAAACCAAAGGAAGCAACTGGGGATTCTATGATCAACCGAAAAGAGTTCCTGTAAACTACAGACAAAAATGGTAGCAAAATCACAGTTGGCCAATCATGGTTTTGACTTTTACAGTTTGCTCATATGCTCAGCCTCTCTGATCTCTGTAATTCCAGCTTTTCACCAATCACCTCTCTCCTGAGTTCTGCTTAATAAATGACCTATAATCATTATATTTACTTGTACCAAACTTCCTCTTGACTGACCTGATTCTGTTCTTGCTGACTCTGTTCATGTTTTACTGGTAAGGCCATGTGTGGTGATGGTATTCTCTTTAGTTATGGCCATGTTCTATAGAAAGCTTTCCAAACTAGCTTTTCTCTCTTGCCACTGTTCATTCTCTTAAACAGGATTCCTTTTTTTGTTTTTTAAATAAGGAAGTTGGATTTTTTTTTTTAGGAAATTGGATCTTAAAACCATAAACATTTGCCTCAAAGAATGCAAACAAAGAAGGCTTTAACTGATCTTTCTATAAGATAAATAATGTTAGCCTATGTAAGCAATCCTTAATTCTCCTAGTCCAGAAAAAGGAGATGAGCCTATGGCATTCTTTCTGTAATACACAGAGTAGGAAGAAAGAAGCAAAGAGGACAGTAGGGAAGGGGATAAAAGAGATTACATGCAGAATTCTTCATGCATACTCTGACATGTCCTTGGGTTGTTGCTAGTTTCTGTTTACACACTTGAAAAAGGAAATGTGGTAGGTCAGCATTCCTTCTTAGGAGGACTAGGGTAATGACCGATTGCTGAATATCAAAGTCACTTGATACGCCTTGGCATTATATACAGTAACAACTCCCAGTTTTCAACTCAATAAATCTATCAAAATAATGCGAACTTAGTTTGTGAAAATGGAGACCATAGTTTACTTCCACATGGGAATAGGTTGAAGAAAGAAATTTGTTCTCAAACTCTGTATTCCTATGGTTATTTACTGTACTAATTTCCTGACCAAAATTACTGTAAACTGGGTGGTATAAAACAATAGAAATTTATTCTCTCACAGTTCCAGATACCAGAATATGAAATTGACATGTAGCAGATGATTCTCCCTCCCACAGGCTCTAGGGAAGAATCCTCCTTTTCCTCTTCTGACTTCTGGTAGCTGACAGTGCTCCTGGTGGCCCCAGACACTCCAGTGTCTGCCTCTGTCCTCACATGGCCTTCTCCTTTGTTGTTTGTCTCTCTCTCTCTCTCTCTTTTTTAGGGTACTTGTCATAGACAATTCAGGATAATATATTTTTAAGATCATTAACTTAATGATACCTTCAAAGACCCTTTTTTCCAAACAAGATCATATTCACAGGCTCTGGGGATTAGGACATAGACATCTTTTGGTGGGCCAACACTCACCCCACTACATTAACCTATGTACAAAACAAAACTTTATACTCTTTCTCAGTTATCATAATATCCATTGGACATTATGTTCTACAACATTTCTGAGAAAGAATCATAATTTCTGATATTTAAATTTCATTTTGTAACATTTTGCTACCATTTTAAGTGATACTACCCTATTCTCTAAGTTATGTGTCTCTATTTACTCTAATAATATAATCTTTTCTATTCCTAGGGTCATGTGGGTTTACCAGGACCAAGAGGTGCTGCTGGACAACAAGGGTCCCCAGTATGTTTTGAAAACATGCTGTGTAATTCTGGCATTAAAAAAAATTAATGTTTATATATCTCATTTGGTCTCTGCTTCATATGTGATTTCTGTTTGGTTTCCTATTAAAGGGTGAGCCAGGTGACCAGGGTGAACGAGGACTAAAAGGAGAGAGAGGATCTGAAGTAAGTTGAAATTATTTAAGACAATTTGAAACTTATTGTTGGTTTGAGAAGGCAGGGACATTTGTAATTTAAATGAACATTACCCTTCCAGAGCAAGGATCACTGTAGGCCTCTATTGAGAGTACTTGTCAATAATTGTGCTAAAACATGATTATTGATTATTTCATGTGTGTTGACTGCCATCCCAGTTTCCCTTCACCAGCAGCCTTTTCTGGCTTTGTGAAAATTGCCTAAAGTTGTCCAAAACAAATGGTCACTCCTTGGGATTTCAAGCAAAAATATCGAGGAGCCTTAAAACCAGCACTGAAAAGTGAAAACCCATCAGTCAAGCCTATTTAGTTGTAGTAAGGATAAGGATAGAAATAGTTTGACTATGTGACACAGACTCATATTTTTTTTCCATAAGACAAGCCAATTATCTGTTACTAAATAAGCTACAAATGTATTAGCTATTGAATTTAGATCTTTTTCCCTGTGCACTGATAGATGTTGCCTCATCCTCATTGAAGGTTGTTGCCTTATAACTTGCTTTGTAATTTGTACCATCAGTTCATTGCTACCTTAATTTTCATAGCATTCTGATTTCACCTGCTATTGATTTTAAATTCTTGAGAAAACTTGTATTTTAATAATTTAATTATTAAAAAGAAATTTAATAATTTAATAATAAAATTCTTGTATTTTAATAATAAATTAGGTGAGAATGGATAAAAAGCAATCAATTTGAAACCACATTTCTCTTAACCTGTTAAGTCTTCATCCATACTTTGTGTTTCCTACTTGTGGAAATAAGTAGTAAAATTGGGTTGAATCTGATATTACATAGGGGCTCACTCACCTAAAGCCATTTTGAATAGTCTTGACAACTACCTAGTAACTTACTGTCAGGTTCCTTAATAAATAAGAACTAATAAATGAAAAATAAAAATATCCCATTGAAGGCAAGCCTTAACAGGAAAAAGCAGAGAAAGAAGGTAATTGTTCCATTTACTTAGAATTTTTAATACCCAAATTGGAAAAAATAGTGAAAAGTGCTATGAATCTAGACTACTACTACTGCTTTCATTTGACTTCCTTATATTTGCATTAAGTGTCTAAGGATGCAAATGCTCTCCCAAGGTTTGATCCTAAAATTTCTAGTATTTTCATATTCTCAGTATTTTTTTCTTTTTTTACATATCTCAAGAAGAATAAATTTTTGAAGTATTAGTATCTATTAAAATTATGCCAGTGAAATTCAAATATTCTTACTAGACAACTACATTTCCAGCTGACATGGTCAAATCTCCCTGGGTATTAGAGCCAAAAAATGCTGAGGAGCCATGGTTTAAATTCTGTATAATCCAAGGCAATTAGTTCTATCCAGCTTTGGGCAATGCTGGCATATAGTTCAAGATTACATTAAAAACCCTCTTAGAATTTAAAATAGTCATAATTGCTACAAGAATAATCATTGACCATGTATTACTCACTAGGGACACCTTCAGTAGCCAGGTGGATCTTGTCCAACTGTTGTCATCTTGTTTTTGCAAAGCTTCAGATTTGTTTTTTAGGTTTGCAAATGGCCCTTTAAAATCATCTGGACCACCCTCTCTTTTTCAGATGAAGAAATTAAGTCTCAGAGAGATTGAGTTACTTAAGATCACAGAATTAGCTGACAACAGAACCAACACTAGAAATCTCCTGACTCCCAATGTTATACAAAAGCCTTCTATTACTTTGAAATGTTTTATAAATTAAGCAAAATATGATTAATCTTAACCAACTAACCTATTCCTTGGTCTTTCATGCATGAGACAGCAGGCAACGATAGAGAAAAAGAGGAAGTCAAGGCCAATTGCACAACCACTACATTTTCAAAGACTTTTTTCATTCAGATGCAGTGAACTGTCCTATAATGGCTTTCAAAGACTACGACTCAAGCCAAAATCTTACTTTTCTTCCAAAACAAAATTCCAGATTCAGTGAATTGAAATTTCTTGGTTAAGAAAAACGAAGAAGAAGAGAGAAAGAGTAATTATTGCCTAACTCTAAATCTTTGTGTGTGTTGTAAAGCTATCCTCTCTAACAAAGTTAAAACTAACAATGTATTGAGGTAACTGTCTTCCAGTTTAATTTAAATAAAAAACAAACAAGGGTTGGACTATAATGACACATTTTAAAATGTCCATTATCAAAAGAATTAGACTACCTTCTCTTGGAGCCTATGAACTGGTACAATCTTAATGAACAGAAAGCTGTTTTAAATGGATCTAATTTCAAATGGGCCATTCTGTTTTTCAAAGCTAGCCAAACAAAAGAGAAAGCACAATTTTATGTCCACTCTAAAGACTACATGTAAAATTCATTTGCCTTTCCTATTATGAGAACAGAAAATTCTGTTTGTTCATTTATGAGGTACTTAATATTTAATTAAAATATTATGAGTAAGTCAAGTTTTAAAGTATCATTAGAATACTATATTTGAATTCTGGGTATCGGTTAAAGAGTGACTTTTTTTCCTTCTTATGATAGCAACTCAATCATGTACCAACACCTCATATGACCAAATATTTTCTTTGTCTTTGGCCCAAATCTATAGTTTCCTATTGAAATAGACCAGCTCTGTATAGAATTAATGTTTAGTAATGTTTGGCTCTTAATTTATTTATAAGTCAACAATTCCACTTTGAGTTTTTTTAATGTACAGTTTTCTTCAAGTATCAATGTTCTACACTTTGTTGATATTTATACATTTAAAATCTCAATTGTAAGACTATGTTTTTTCTAGCTGTCCTACTTCCTTTTAGTATGATGATAATAATTGTAATAAAGAACTCTTTCCTGAAGTGAACATCTCGAAACAGCAGAGACTATAGTTTTGTTGTTTGCTAAACACTTTTTTGTCTTAAATAGACAGATTTTGCCACAGGTGTCGTATTACAAGTAGCAAAATATACTTTAAAAATAATTTTTATAGTCATACTTTCCCTTTCATGTTGTTCTGTTGGGAGCTGCTTCTTGATGCCCATCCAAGTCTGAATAACATGCTAATTTTCATGATAATAGACTCATACACGTAGATTTCAGTATACAACAATTTAACTTTTCTGAAGTAATCCCCAACATAATGATCATCCAAAAATGTAATCAATCTGTGGTGATATTTGAATCTTTTTGTTCTTATTTTGTTATATGAACATTTGAAGTAAATCCCTTACTTATATGTGTAGTACATCTGCACCATAAGATATAAACTCAGGTATACTAAAAATATAACTTTTTTGTGTGTGTTCTTTATAATAGAACTTAACATCCATCTGTCCTGAGGGCCCATCCTGCTTGGTGGTAGAAACCTAATTGGTGGAAAGAATCTAATCAATTTAATGCCTTTAACTCCATCCACACAAATATCCTACATTTGATTTAGAGTTTCCCCTATTCACTCCCTTGTCAAGTTTATAGTTACATTCTGGGTAGCAGTGGTGGGGAAGAGGAATGGAAGGTGAGTTTGGTCTTTAGTCATCTATTTACACTAGTACACACTGAAATGCACATCATCCATGTAGGTCCCCAGCTGCCGTCATCCCACCATGCTGACATCTACCTTGGCCCTTCCTTGCAGAAGCTCTTCAACCCATGCTGACATGTATAGCTATTTTCTGAGTATAGAAAAGACACCAAGCTCCCTTAGATAGGCCCTTAAGGGCTATATGCTTCTGTTCTTGGCCATGTGGAAATACATTCTGCTAATTCCTATACCATGCTGGGTGCTTAGGGGGACTCAGACTTTCTCAAGCCCACCGGCCTACACATCTCATGAAGAAATTTCTACTCTATCTTTGACACTCAGTGCAGTTTATGTGGACTTCTAAATGAAGACTTTAGTCTCCCTAGCCATTGTCTCTGGGCCCAAATCCCCACACTTATCTGAGGGTATTATCCCTTTTACCCACCCTTGGATATAGTAAGGTGTGAAGGGCCCTTCTCAGAAATTCTCGTCAGGGTCAAACAATCTTGCTTCTCTTCTACTTCTCTCCTTACCTTTTTCCAACTTGAAGATCTTTATATCCCCTTAAAAGAGAAAAATATTCTCTTACACTATTATAATTCTAAATCTGTTCTTTATGGCAAAACATATGACTTGAATTCTTTGTCACCTTGAGTTTTGATACTCAAATATAGACTTTAAATATTTAAAAATCAGGCTTTTGCATTTAAAAATATATTCTTCCCAAAAAATTATATCCTCAAATTATTACTCCACCACAAGTTTCAGAGGACTACTTTGAAATTCATAAACTAAGGAAAAGTCTATTTTGAAAATCTAAAATCTAGAACAAATCTATCACATTGCATAAAAACAAATACTATAAAGGAAAAAAACACTCTGGTTAACATATCTGAATATTATCACAGTTCCTATACTATTTAATTAGTACTATTAGAGATAACTGAAATCACAATTTTTTCAATATTTAAAATCTTATTTGTTTATTTTATTTGTTCTAAAAGATATATTATATTTTAGAGATCATATTATTCCAGGAATTGCATCTTCTTCAACTAAAGTCAGATCATCTACTGTTTCCTTTCCTGGTTTCCTTACCCTTAGAAGGACTTTACATTAGTAAAGTCCTTTACATTAGGACTTTTTAGTGCAAGTAAAATAGTTTTCCAAGCTGGAGGTAGAACTCTTATTCAATATATCTACACATTATCAAATTCTAACAAAGTTGGATTTTTTCTCTTACAGAAAATGTCCTTTTCTCTATGACTGCATATACTATTTCTTCTTGAAATGTTAAGATCATTTTCAGAGGATGTAATATGTTATGAAATTATTTAGTTTGTTATTGTTGTCAACTTGAATCTTTGGCACAGTTATTTTCAAATTTGAATAACTTAACATCCTATTTTGGTGAAATTATTCTGTTTGTGAGAACTTTCGATGACTTCTGAGAAATGTGTCTGGTAATGACAATATGCTTCTTTTTCTTATTTGTGGACTAGGTCACTCTTTTCCACATTTTTCTTTTTAAAATAATTTTAGGATATCATCAGAATAATGGCATGATTCTCAAAGGGCAAAGTTCCTAACTATCCTGGCAGACCAGTTACTGCTGAATCAATTATGATTTAAAACATCTCACACATGGAAAAACAAAGAGTTCCGTGGGAAATAAATATCTTTTCTTTGATTCACAAGTATGTTCTTCTCCTGCTTCCAGATAAGCACATTTTAGGCTATGGGATCATGTCCCTTACTATACTGTGAGTGTCTTGAGATCAGTAACTTTGACTTTGTGCCCCCAGCACACACAAAATAGTCAATAAATGTTTATGAGATTAGTAAAGCACTTAGCCACTTTCAATAGGAAGACAAAGGCCCTGTCTGAAAGCTTGGACATTTACTAAATAGTATTCAGTTCCCTGTTAGAGCCAAGACATAAATTCTTAAATCCTAGAATTTGGAGCTAGATGGAAATTCACAGGTGATCTGGTCAAATTCTCTCATTTTCAGATAAAGAAAATGGCTCCAGGGAAGTTAAATGGCAATCTCAGTGATGTGCAGCTAGCCAGTGGCAGGACTGGCTGCAGTATCCCGGGCTCAGGGTTCTTTTCTGTGCCTTCAGCTTTGTTAAGCTTATTACAATTAAGTGACAATTGTGCTTCACATTTTTAGGGTCCTAGAGGGAAAAAAGGAGCTCCTGGTCCTTCTGGGAAACCTGGGATTCCTGTAAGTAGCAGGCCCATTTCATCTTTCTTGTTTTTCTAAATAGAATTGGCAGCTTCAGCAAGCAGAAAAGTTTGGGGCCAATTATGACAAGTGTTGGATAAATCAGCTTGTCTTCAAAAAAAAATTTAAGCCCCAGCTGGAACACAGAGGGAACAAAATATGACCGTTAGCTCAAAACCAAGCTTGTTGTTTAAATATAAGTCTCTGCAATTGAAGGATGCTATTTTCAGGTGTTATGGAGCTCTCTCTGTGGACTCATCCTACTCTCTGATCATGACTGAAAACAGGGAATTTGAAATATGATTAAATGATTGGTGACAAAGGTCAGAGATCCTCAAGCATGAATAAAAAGCATGAGCTGGATTGTAATTGAAGGACACATCTTCTCAGTTTCCTGGCAAACAGAACAGAAAGTCTTAGAAGAAAATGTTTCAAATCATTTCATCACAGAACAAAGATTAATTTTACCTTAGCCATTAGTTTCCTCTGGCCAAGCAAATATGTGTNCAGTTTCCTGGCAAACAGAACAGAAAGTCTTAGAAGAAAATGTTTCAAATCATTTCGTCACAGAACAAAGATTAATTTTACCTTAGCCATTAGTTTCCTCTGGCCAAGCAAATATGTGTTGACTGGCTTATTAGCAAAGACTTACTTCCTGCTGGTCTTCCGTAGCCAAGGGCTAGATGCTTACTTTGGGTGGCTTCTGTTGGTTCAAAAAAAGAAAGAAAAGAAAATGAACATAAATTATAAGCACTTTCAGATCAGAGATTCATACAGATAAAATCTACTTGCCCAAGAGTAGAAACAAAATGTTCAGAACTTTATGCAGTCCTATAATTATCTAGTTCAGAGTGGCAACAAAAAGAACCATAATTTGTTTCTTGAGAAAGTAACAGGACATGAGCTTTGCAGATGGTAAAGTATAGCTGTATCATAAACCGACAGGTGCATATAGCTGACTTTTCTCCACAGCTGGATAGAGCAGAGGCCAGGACAATGAAAAATATGACAGAATTACACTGAAGCTGAAAGCTTTCACAGTACATTTTAGTTAGCTCGGCATTTCTGTTTAGGGAACTTTTAAAGGCAGCTGATCTGTTGAATCTGAAAAGGAATTCAGGAAACAGGAAAATTTTTCCTGGGGCAGGGTATTAAAAATGTAAACATCCCCCTCCCAAATATAAAGGTATTTGTCATTTAAACATTTGTACAACATCTCTCTATAATCCATGTAATTTTTGATTACCGAGGGTCTTCCTGGCCTTCCTGGGCCAAAAGGCATGCAAGGATACCATGGAGCCGATGGCATTTCAGGAAACTCTGGAAAAATTGGGCTACCAGGAGAACAGGGACTTCCTGTGAGTAGAATGAGTCTCTCTTTACTTTTCCTTATTTATAAGCATCTGTTTGCTTTTGGCTTTTTTTATTTTATATATTTTTTGGCTTTTTTAGTTTTGATATTGGCTCAAGATTAGCCAACCACTGCTTTAATGGTTGTTTTGGAATTGTGTTTAGGATCTTCAGGGAATGTCAATGAGTATATTCTCTTGGATATTTTATATCTAACAACTCCTATTGTAAATAATACTTGCCATCTTTGCACATATAAAAGTTTATAAGTAAGAACCGTAAAGAAGAAAAATTTTAGCGACTACACATCCTGGCTGTGTCTTGAGTTCATCAAATATCTTGAGCCACCTTTGGCACATTTAAGGGTTGGCACTAACTCACTGGAAATTCTGCCAAAATTCATTTTCCTTTTACTTTTACAGCCTCAGTATTTTATAAAAATTGTGTGAATATTTTCTCTGTGTTTATCTACTGGTGATGCAGTAATATAGCTTCTCTCTGATTTTTCTGCAAATCTGTATCTTATTTATGAGATCAGAAACTTAAAAATCACATTTTGTCTTCTTTTAGCCATTTCTCTCCTCTTTCCTTCCNGTTCTCTCCTCTTTCCTTCCGTAATGTCTTCATAATCCAGATTTTTTTATCTAACGTTGTGTGTTTTCACTTGAAATATTAGAATAATAAACCACGTACTTTCAAGAACCCTATAATATTTACCCTTTTACATTTCTGCTGTTTGGATGTGTTTTTCTGTAGACCTGTTTTTCTTTTCTTAAATACTAAATCAATCCCACTTGTTTATTTAAATGTAGCATGGTGCTAAACCTAAGCCCAAACCCAAATTAATATTCTTCTTTCACTATGATGAGATATCTCCCTTTGAAATAGTTGATTAATTAATTAATTAAATTAAGAAATTATGAGCTAGTCAATTTAGTTATTTCGGAAGTAGTACAGCCAGATTCTATCTGAAAAGATGCATATTTTTAAGAGGTCTATTTGTTTGGGAGGCAATATGTCAGAACATCAAAGCGATAGGTTAACACCTAGAAAACTTTGATAGCAGTCTAATGTTTTTAATTAAAATAGATATTTTATAGACTTCTGTCTGCCATCAACATCAGTCTGGTTAAAAGAGGATTTTCTTTCGGGCGCCTGGGTGGCTCAGTGGGTTAAAGCCTCTGCTTTCGGCTCAGGTCATGATCTCAGCGTCCTGGGATCGAGGCCCGCATCGGGCTCTCTGCTCAGCAGGGAGCCTGCTTCCTCCTCTCCCTGTCTCTCTGCCTGCCTCTCTGCCTACTTGTAATCTCTCTCTCTGTGTGTCAAATAAATAAATAAAAATCTTTAAAAAAAAAAATAAAAATTAAAAAATTAAAAAAAAAAAAAGAGGATTTTCTTTCATTTGAGATCTCAGTCTTTAAGGGTGTTTATGGCCTGNTAAAAATTAAAAAATTAAAAAAAAAAAAAGAGGATTTTCTTTCATTTGAGATCTCAGTCTTTAAGGGTGTTTATGGCCTGGACTGTCATGCTCATGCTGCTCTCCAGACTCACCATGTACTAGTCTTAAAATGAGGTTGGGCGGGGTGGGGGGCGGGGTCCCAAGTGGCTCAGTCAGTTAAGCATCTACCTTTGGTCCTGGGATCCAGCCCTGCGTGGACTCTCTGCTCAACAGGGGCCTGCTTCTCCCTCTCCCTCTGCCTGGGCTCTTCCTACTTGTGCTCTTACTCTCTCTCTGTCAAATGAATAAATAAAATCTTTTAAAAAATGAGGTTGGGGATTTTTAAAACAATTTTAAAACATTTACTGGAAAATGTTATAGTGAATCTTACCTTATTACTTTAGATAAGATTTTAAGAGTTGAAGTGAAGAAAACCACATTTCAAAACATACCATTTTTCTTGCTGCTGAACACAAGTTTGATCATGGAGGTGATATATATTTGGATGGATGGTTTAAAAAATGAGTTGTAAATACTACTAATAACAAACAGATTTATTTAATTACTGGGAAGAGGGAATCATTTCTTGTCTGGCTAATACTACTAATTCAGATACTCTTTCCAGCTATGGATAATAGAAACCAGGATCCTACATAAATGTGTTTAATAAGAATTCCAGATAATTCAGTATGTTAGGTGATCATCAGACATTCGTGACAGGTCAAAATTATCAATTATGTTTTATATCAGTTTACTTAATGGTTTATGTGACAAACAACTTTTTTTCTGGCAATATGTGATACCTAAAGTTCCCCCCAAAAAGGACTGAAAATTCCATGGAATGAAAATATTGATTTAGGTTACCAAAATATGAATTGTTTCCCAGGCATAAGAACAGCAATGTGGCAAGTGACTGTTACCAGCTGCTTGGTTCTAGCAAAAAAATAGACATTTTCTAACAACTCTATACCCTTCCTCAGTAGTGACATCATGCTTAAAGGACAATAATTTAATGGTAAGAGAAGCCCAGTACAGAAAATAATCAGCACAAATAAGATACTGATTTCATTTGAGTCCACTCTAAGCCTTATTGCTCAAATCTGCCACACTGTTTTTATTGGCTGTGTGGGTGAAGGATTATTCATGATGTCAAATCACTGGTCCTACATGGAATAGACAAGAATGTAGAGGACTTACAGCCAGGTGCTAAGGCTATTTGCACACTGAGGGCTATTCCAAAAGGCATTTAGGACTCTAGAGTATCAACCAGGGCTGATTGGTTGCAAATAACCAGACATGGCTATATGGATTGCTCATACATGTGGTTTGCCCCAAGTTTTGCCCACTGGGAGGATTTCCCTTTACTGATATCTTTCAGGCTTTAATGCAGCAGCCATTCACTTCTAGCTGATGGTGACATTCAGTGCTGATCTATCTGCAAATCAGATCTGAGCTTTTCCCTCCTCCATACTGGTAAAGGAGCAGAGGTAAAGCAGTTGAGCAGGTAGCATGGAAATCTTAATTGGCTGCTATGTATTTTGTTGGTTCTTTCTGGACCTGGTAGCACCCAGTCTCAATATATGCCCTTTCCATTTAGGAGGAGAATGCTGCTGCTGCACTTGCAATTTTATGATTCAGTAGATCAAGAATCACCTAGGTTCATAGTGGGGTCATTCAGGGCATGTAGTCTTTTGATGTCTCAGGGTTGGTTATTCAGTTTTAACCAGAGTAAGTGCAGAACTGCATTCTAGATGGGAGATTCCATCTGACAAAGGAAGGCATGGCTTATTTTCAAAACCTTATGGAAAATGGTGAGAATAAATAAATAAATAAATAAGTACATACATACATACATAACAAAAGAACCTTATGGATAAAAGCTGCAATTCTGTTATGGAGGGGTTATCAGAGGGTCCACACAGCATCTCCACGAGCTACAGATTCCTCTGTTATTATTGGTTATTATCGTTGCTCAGTCATAAGGGACAAATGGCAAAGTGGCTTACATAGCATTCTGAATCTGCTGTGGATTTCAGGCTCCTCCTGAGTGTCAGTTCCCTGCTGAGATGTCCCATTAGCCAAATCCAACTGAATAAGGGTGATAATAGTAGCACTAATGGGGAGCACTGTTTAATCACTGACATTGTTTAGAATTGCCAGTATACGTTGATGAAAAAAAGTGTTATTGTTGTTTTAAAAATTCATAACAGCCATACGTTCCTTTCTGCCTACACTAGGAGTGGGCTCTCTCCCACCTCCCCTTCATATGTCACTAACCAACAGCAAGAGGGTAAAGGAAACTGCTGGAGCATAAAGTGGGGTGGGGCAGAGATTCGACCTCAAAAACAAACAGAAAACACCCAACCAATTCTATTTAAGTTCTCATTTATACGTGGTCTATATCAGTGGTCCATTCTGGTTATCAGCAAACCACACCTGATGAACCACATGGATCTATATTTGTATGGCCTTTGAGCTAAGCCCATTTTTACATTTTTAAGTAGAAAAAATAAAAAGAAGAAGGTTTTGTCACATGTGAAAACTACCTGAAACTTAAATTTCAGTATCCATGAATTAATTTGGTTGGCATAGAGCCACAGTCATTTGTTTACATATAGCTGCTTTTGCACTACAAAACACAGTTGGGTAGTTGCAACAAAGACCAATGGCCTCACAAAATCTAAAATGTTTACTCTCTGGCCCTTTTACAGAAAAATATTGGCGTTCCGTGGTCTGTTTGTATTATCACACTGTTCTTATTCTGTGGCTTTGTAATGTGTCCTTATATTTAATAGAGCAAGTCCCCCTTCTTTTTACTTCTGCCACATACATTTGGGATTAGATTTGCTGAGTTTCTCTAAAAACTTAACAAAAACTTGAATTGTCATTGAGTTTGTCTTGAATTTATAGATATATTGGGAAAAAATTCATATCATTATAGTTATCCAAAAAAGAGATGAAATACTTATTCTTATCATCTTTATTGTGTTATAATAGAATAGCCCCAAAATAATAATGGCAAAAATTCATAAAATGCTAAGTATGTGCCAGGCACCATGATAAGTGTTGGACTGTATTGACTCACTTAATCTTTACAATCTTATAAGGTATATACAATTATAATCCTTTTTTTATATATGAAGAAACTGAGGTCAGTTATACCTCAATTTTTAAAAAATCACATACCTACATACATACTGAGGCACTGAGAGATTGTCACTTTCATTGTCTCATAGCCACAAAAGTAGCCTATCTCCATATTCTTTGCTCTTATCAATATGCAATATTGCCTCTTAATAAAGGCCCTGTGTATTATTTTGCTTTCTAGTTAGTTTTTACTAGTTTATTTTATTTTTTTATTTATATAATTCTTTTTTATGATTTATTTATTTATTTTAGAGACGGAGGAGAGAGAGAGGGTAGTATGGAGGAGCAGAGGGAGAGAATCCAAGCACATTCCGCACTGAGCATGGAGCCAGTCATAGGGCTCAATCAATCTCATCACCCTGCGATCACAACTAAGCCAAAACCAAGAAATCAGATGCCTATACCACACAGGCACCCCCAGTTATTACTAGTTTAAAAAAATCACTATCTGTATCCTCTCTCTAACAAAAGAAGTACTTGTGTGTGCTCTCATTTCCTTTTCTTTCTACAAATTACTCTTTGCCTTTATCATTTTTTGATATTCCCTTGAATTTTGACTTTTAGGTTTTTTTAAAAAAGATTTATTTATTTGAGAGAGAGAGAAAGCACATGAGCATGGGAGGAAGGGCAGAAAGAGAGGAAGAGAGAGTCTCAAGCAGACCCCACATTGAGCACAGGGCTTCCACAGGGCTTGATCTCATAACCCTGAGATCACAACCTGAGCCAAAACCAAGAGTGGATGCTTAACCAACTGTGCCATCCAGGTGCCCCTGATTTTTAGTTTTTATGCATTTACTCTTTCTTTTTATTTCCATTGCTTTTTTTTTTTGAGGAGTAAACTTAATTAAGCTATTTGATCACTATTACTTTGAATAACTTCTATAGAATCTCCTGAATTTGTTTCTATTATTATTTCAGTACTTCCTCCAAAAAGTATTTCCAATGTAGGTATTTGTGAGACAAACCTTCTGAGGTCTTATTTGTGTACAGATATCTGTATTACCCTCTTATATTTAAATGACACATACAACACTGTACTGGAGGTTCTAGTCAATGCAATAAGGTTCTAGTCAAGGTAATAACAAGAAATAAAAACCCCCAGATTGAAATGGAAGAAATAAAACTGCCTTTATTCACAGAAAACATGATCATCTATGCAGAAAATCTTTAAGAATCTACAAAAAAATTAAGGAAATTTAGCAAAGTTGAAGGATGTAAGCTCAATATACAAATTTGAATTGTATTTTTATATACTAACAATGAACATTCAGAAAGTGACATTTAAAAAACAGTACTTTCAATAATGCCAAAATGAGATACCTTGACCCAAAAAAAGTGCATACCTATATGCTAAAAACTATAAAGCATTTCTGAGAAAAATTAAAGTAGATCTAAATAAGTGGTATATATACTATGTTCACAGATCAGAACACTTAATACCATTAGGATATCAATTTTGGCATTGGCAGTATCTTAAAACATTAAACATATCCTTATCATAGGACCCAGCCATTCTACTCTTATCCAAGAGAAATGAAAACATATGTCCACACAAAAACTTGCACATGAATATTTATAGCATTTATCTTTGTAATAGCTCTAAAATGGAAATGACCCAAATGTTCATCAAAAGGTGACTGGCTGAAAAAAATTGTGGTACATATGTTTTATGAAATATTAGTTTGCAATAAAAAGAATGAGCTACTATTTTATGCTACAACATGAATGGATCTTAAATATGCTGAAGGAAAAAAACCAGACAGGGGTGCCTGGCTGGCTCAGTAAGTTGAGAATCCAGCTCAGTCCCAGCTCAGGTTTTGATCTGGGTCTAGGCCTATGACCTAGGCCAAACCAATCAGTTATGTTTGGCTGGAGAGCTTGTGATATGCAGAAGTCGTGATAATAGAGATTCTGTTCTAGTGGCAGTGACACTGACATCAGTAGTATTCAGTTTCTGGGGGTGACAGGAGCCCATGTGCAGCAGCTACAGTGATGCACGCTGCAGTGTCCAAATGCTGGCTGCCTAAACTTCCTTCGGTTCCATGTATTTTCCAAGCCTGGCTTTCTGGATTTACCTGTGATTTTATGAGCTACTCAGTGACTTTTCAGTAAATTTTCTATCAAAATTTTCCAGAATTGGTTCTGGTGTTTGCAAATAAGGACCCTGACTAGTCCTTATCTCAAAAATAAAATCTCAAAAAATAAAATTATAACCATTATATTTTAGAATATGGAGGTCATCGGTAACCTCAGCAAATAGCCATTTGATTTGACTAGTAGGGACAGAAATAGGATTGCAGTGCATGAGGAGAGTGGACAGTGAAGAAATCAGATATTCAGACAATTCAATGGAGAAATTTGTCTCTGAAAGAGAATGTTGGACAATAACTAGAGATGAAACTAAAATTAAAGTAGAAGTTATTTTGAAGTGAGAGAACCTTGAGCACATTTAAAAGATAGGTGGACCTAGTAGAGACAGAGAGGCTGGAGACATAGTCAAGAGAAAGGAGAATCTGAGTATGACTTAGACAATAAAACATGTACATTCTAGTTCCACTTCTGAAGCTATTCTACTTCTAACTGGGCCGTCATTTTTAAAAAACAGATTCTGAACTACATGTCCCTTTATATAGGGCTAGTATAAGAATCTCATGGAATTTTGTGATGAAAGGAATTGAAATGAGTTGCAATAATGTTGAATATTGCTACAGTGTATCATCCAGGACCATGAAGTTGAATGGTATCTGCTATTGCCATTAGTAAGCAATTAGGTATCAGATCATAATTCATCATCTCCTACTTTTAGCATTTTCAAAGAATGAGCTAGAAAATTTTCACATGCATACTTTGAATATCAGGATGTCATAGATACTGAAGTGTTTTGTATCCATCAAAATGAAAAAAATAACTTTCCCTTGAGGAATCCCCTTTTAACCCCAAAGTTTGCACATGCTATTGGTATTTATGAATATGGAAATATTTTCTGCAAATGTTTCTGTTTCCTGTAGAATATGTGATATGAAATTAAAATGGTATGCTTTATAAAGAACTAGTCTGGTCAGTGACATTAGATAACAATGGCTAAACTGGTAATTTCTAATTATTTCTGAAACTTACTACAGCAATATAAAAACTAGTTAAGAGAAGGTAACATAGTCTCTAAATACTAGCATAGTCCCTGGAATATTTTCAACAACGGATAAGGACATCTTTCCATTGGTCTTTTTCTTTTTTCTTTTTCTTTTATTTTTTTAAATCATGGCACCGTGGTGTTTCTTGGCTTACCTTTAAAGACTGCTGGATTTTTCCACTGAGAAAAATATTTATTCTGGGATTTCTAGCATTATGCAACTGCCTGATTTTCCTAAACAATGTTCTTTCTTTTTTTGATGTGGCCAAGGAGTTAAAGAATTCTTGGCATATTCATTCCACAGTTTCAGTGTTTTTTCAAAGTCATGTGACTATAACTGAAGGACAGTATTGGGGAGGCTCACAGTTGCCTGTGTGAATTTCCTTCTGTATAAATGAGTGTTTTGAGACTAGTCAACTTAGCACATCTGTAGTAAATGAGTCTACCATGCTGTTTTCATCACTTTGGACTTCTGTAGTGCCTCAATCATTTATGAAAAAGGAAAACAACTTTTCTCTTCAAAGATCATAAATCTATTTGTCATCAAAATGAAGGCTTACCAGTCTTCTTATTTTTTATTGCGGCAACTAATAAAATTGGTTATTGGAAGAGAGGGAAAGAAACAAACCTAACTTCTTGACTTAAGACAAATCAAGGCTTTTCAGTCTTGACTTTGCACTTTGTCAGGTGAACACAGGCTTAAGTGTTAAAGAAAATGAGATGCTTGTCCTAAAAGAACATCGAAAGTCTTGAGTTTTACACTGTGGATTGTGTCCAGTATAAGAAGGAAAAGCACACTTCATCAGCCCACTCATAGTCCAAGCACAGAGTAGCAGGACGACCATGGAAGCCTCTGTTAGGAGCACCAGCAGCCCTGCCACCCATCTGTTACACTCTCTAGCCTGTGAGCTAGTCACACTAAAGAAACTTCTGTTTCTGAGAAGATACATTTCTTTCTTCACAGTATTTTGGAGAAAGAAACATACTTGCATTTGCCAGATCTACATTCAGCAGATCCTGTCAACTCTTGGTTACTAAGAGGGTGATTTCCAGTTATGGCTTATCCTGATTGCTACTTTCTCCCTCTTTCTGCTGCTTGTTTTGGCCCATTTACTGCTCATTAGGAACTCTTCCAGAACAGACAAAACACAGCCTGTTTGGCTGCTTATTAACAACAAAATGAAAGATTTGCTAAAGGATGTAACTTTCCTAGTTGAATCTTCAGTGACCCCCCAATCCAATAAAGTTCATACTCTTTGTGTAATGTTGATCTTCATGATATGGCCTCCGTTTACATTTCCAGTCTTATATTCTACCTTTCTCCTCACATTTGCTATGCATTTCATTCATGACAGCCTACAATTGTTAAAACTTACTATGTGCCAGGAACTATTCAAAGTGCTGAATATGTATGAAGCTATCTAATCCCCACAAAACAACAACAACAAAACCCATGAAGTAGGTATAGCTATTATCTCTAGTGTACAGAAAATGAAGGTGAGACTCAGAGAGACTAAGTAACTTGCCTGAGGTCACATAGACAACAAACAATAGAGCCAGAATGCAAAATCAGGCAATCTAGATTCAGAGCCTATGTTCTTAACCCCTATGCTATACCCATTCAGTCATGCTTAATTACTTAGATATTCCCCCCAAATTCTGTATATTTTCCTTACTTTCATGCCTTTGTACATGTCATTTATGCCCTCTGCTTGGAAAACTCTTCCATCTTTCTAACTTTAGGATGAAAATTTTCTTGCTCTTTCAGGACTTAGTTTACTGTTTTCTCCTTCAGACACTCTTCCTTGAACTCTCCAGAGTTAAGGATCCCCGCTCTGAACTTGTATACACTGCTTCCATCAGAGCACAGATCCGACGGTTGCTGATTACATATCTTCATGTCTTTCTGTGACAAAAGATAGCAAACTCATGTAGATTTGGGATTGTGTTTCATTCATCTTTGGAGCCCTAGCACTGAGCAGCCTCAGGGCAATAGAAGAAGCTCAATAGAGGTGCGTGGATGGCTCAGTCAGTAAAACATCTGCCTTTGACTGGGGTCCTGATTCCAGGGTCCTAACATCGAGCCCTGTATTGGACTCCTTGCTCAGTGGGGAATCTGCTTGTCTCTCTCCCTCCCTCCAACTCATGCTCTTTCTCTCATTCTCTCTCTCAAATAAATAATAAAATATTTTTAAAAAAAAAAGAAGCAGCTGAATAAATACTTGAAGAATGAATGATCTTTGCATAATAGCTGTGACTTTGGAGTCCTGAATAAAATTAAGATGTGTCAGCTACTTAACGTCTTAGGCATCATCTATAACAGGAACGTAATAATACCTACTCCTTTCGGTTTGTGTGTGAAGTGTTTAACAGACCACATGCCCTTATTGCTATTATCATCTTCCCATAATAATAGATATTTGTGGTTAAGCTAACATTCACTCACTCAACATATATTTGTTCAGTGCTTAATATGAGCCAAGAGTTAAGAGAATATAGCACTAAACAAGATAGACAAAGAACTGCCTCCATGAAACATACATGGAACAGCAAAAAATGTCTGACATTTGACCATTTAAAAAAAAAAGATTTTCTTTATTTCTTTGTCAGAGAGAGAGAGAGAGAGAGAGCACAAGCAGGGAGAGCAGCAGGCAGAGGGAGAAGCAGGCTCCCTGCTGAGCAGGGAGCCCCATGCGGGGCTCAATCCCAGGATCCTGAGATCATGACCTGAGCTAAAGGCAGACACCTAACCAACTGAGCCACCCAGGTGTCCCAACATTTGACCATTTTTAACCTAAAAAAAAAAAAAGAATTCATAATGTAATATGAATCAGCCCAGTTGTTGGTTAGTAGTCCATATATAAAGAAATCAGGTAATTCCAAATTGTGCTAAGTGCTATGAAAGAAAGAAATAAAGTTTTGAGATAGAGCATGTAGGACATAGATCATAGATGGATTAGACAGTGGAGGCCTCACAGAGGAGGTCATACTTGGGTATAGTTATACTGTATCTCCCTTGAGAAGGTAAGACTGAACCAGGTATATAAAGAATGAGGAACAAACATATTATGTGAAGGAACCAAAATGGAAAAACCTGCAGTTAGGAAAAACTTGGCATGTTCACAGGATTATCAGAGGATCAAATAAGAGAGTATGGGCATAGATTTGTTATTTTTGAAATAAAAGAGGGACATTTATTTCTTCATAGTAGCGTGAGCCTAGTCATGTCTAAGATCCAAAGTATAAATGAAATACCCTCTTTCAGTCCCTGTTAGTCCTGTGATTATAGGTTAAAACCTGAGTAAAGAAGATTTCATAAGATATATTAATTTTTCCCAGTGTTAGAGTGACATTTGCGCTGTCCATTTTGCAAGACTGATAAACTACCAGTTGTTCTAATGGAAATGTATAAATAATTTCTGTGAGGTAATACAATGTTGAAATGCCTGTATTCATTAAGGCTGAACAAGAGTTAGTTTTGTATACTCTTGGGAATAGACCTAAGTCAAGCAGACCTGACTTGTCTCCACTGCCCTATGACTTGTCTCAACCCTGCTCCAAGTTCCATAAGCCTTAGTATGTTTAGAGATTCAAAGCTTAAGTTACCTCCTGATTTTAGTGTACAGCTCATTCATAAATCTTATTTCCAGTGTTTGGCCACATTACTTATGACTGGCACTGAAGGAAAATGTTATGAATGCTACATTATTTTTATATAATATAGCCTTGCATATAATCACCTAATAATTACTATCCCACATTTTTTAAACCACCAATTCTTTCCTAGGGGGGATATATTTAGTAAATCAAATAAAATGAGAAATTCTTACTTAAACAGAAGTGTGTTTAGTTGTTTGGAATAAAGGAAGCAAAGCATTACTTTATAACTCATTGGTTTGCTGGCTTAACAAAAAATGCAGTACTTATGTTGCCTAGTAATGCAAAGATATTTAGGGCATCATACTTATTTTTTTGTACTACAGAAAGTAAATTAATTTTAATTGCCATTTTCTCACACAGTTAATAAGTATATGAACATAATGGTATGAGCACAGAGGATGCTTGGAAGTGGAAAAGGAAAAAACTTTCTTGTAATTTTCAAGGTGCTACTTCAAAGAAAAATATCAACTAATTTGAAGTTTAGTGTCATTTTAAATTTGTCATTCTGCTGTTGAGAAATCAATTAACATCAAAAATATTTGTCCTTTCATTCAACATAGTTTTAAAGATGGTTTTCCTTTGTTAATCTACTTTAAAATACAGGTTTCTATTTTTGCCTGTACTTAACAAACTTTATTTCTTTGTTATTTATTCCTTAACATATTTGTTTCAATTCTAATGAAATTAAAACAACTAAATTAAGGGGCCTAGGGAGTAACAGAGTGACATTCACTTTGTTATGTTTCACTGTTATGTACAAACCAGTCATCATTGTTCCAAAATCTTTCTCTTTCTATCCTCTGAATGTAAGCAGATAACTCCATAACGTCCCAGATCTTTCCATTCAATTTCAGAATTAAGGCAGTTTTATACATACTTATGTACCCTTCTTTCCTTTCCCCACAGGGAAGTCAAAGTGAAAGATAAGGAGTCCCTCTTTCCTTCACTGACATCAGATTAAATAAAACAATACAACCATATTACCATTACAGTTTCCTTTTTTCTTTCTTTTTTTTTTTTTTACCATTATGGTTTCTGATACACAGAAGACACTCAGTAAAAAGTAACTCCTGTCGCAGCTGATATTGTTGATTACTGACTGACCCAAGCAGTCATCAGATTCAGTCCAGTCAAAATTGACACTTCCTGCAGAGTTGAAAACCAGTTTAAGGGTACAGACTTACAACTAGTAGATAAATAAATTCTGGAGATCTAATGCACAACATAGTGATTATAGCCAACAATACCATATTGTAAATTTCAAAGTTGCTAGCAGACTAAATCTTAACTGTTCTCAGCACAAAAAAGAAATTATAAATGTGGTATAATAAAGGTATTAGCTAACATTACTGTAGTAATTACATTGTAATACATAAACATAAAGGTACCAAAACAACGCTATGTAGGCTTTAAACTTACATAATACTATATGTCAATTATATGTTAATTAAGAAAAAACTTATTCAGCAGGGAATCTGACCCTCCTCTGAAGTTAATGGAAGTCTCTAACCATGAGACATCATGTACTCTTACATACTATTAACTTTTAAAAAAAAAAAATCAGGTAAACTCTTCATTGGTTTCAGCATCTCTGAACAAATTGTATATGATTTTATTTACTTTTAAAATTTTTCTCAGAATGACTTACTCTTTGCTGATTGGTTTTAAACAAATCATTTGGAAGACACTGGAAAGAATGCCGAGGCATTAGCATCTGTTTCTCTTGAAAGCAAAATTACTCATCTATCTTTGTGTTCACAATAAGAAATATTTGTTCTCTACTTGTATGAAACATTGTTTGGAACTTTGTCCAGAACACTCTGCTACTATCCTCAAATTTCTCTCTAAGAAACCAACATGAACAGTAAATGACTTGGAACGTATTTATTGTGCTCTGTTAAATATGTAATACCACTGCAAGTAAAGTTTCTAGTTTTCAGTTAACCCCGAGGGCTAGTGTTAGGGTCCTTTTATTCTCAGCTAAAAATACCTATTGACTTCAGGAGCATTCAGCAGTATCTGAATGTCCGTTGTCCATGCATCACCCAAAAGATACATTTTTTTTTCCTGATGGTGAATAAGGGTCTTAAAAAATTACCTAAAATTACAAGTGAAGTGCTACTATATTAGAATTCTGGAATGTAGAGGTACCCTAAAATTGTCTCGGGTAATCTCTCGTGTGTTATCCTCTCCCTGTGGCATCTATTACCCCTGTGATACATTCAAGGATAGGATATTCACAGCCTAGCAAGACAACCCACCTTTTTTTTTTAAATCCTCACACTGATCTACTTTTCACCTAGTTTAACTCTGAAACTGAGTCTATATATTGACCTAAGTCTGTATGTTTTGTTTTGTTTTGTTTTCCCTTGCTTACAAACCCTTCCTTCTCTGCAAGCCATTGATTTCTTTAGGTTTCTCATCTGTTTTTGTTTTTAGTGGGGAGGACAGTGTTTATCAGAATTTCGTTTTCAAGACTTGCCTTTTCTGTAAAGTCATTTTCCTATTAGAGACCTGGCCATTGGTTTAACAACTACGTCTTCACTGAACGTTTTTGAAATTTTATATCCCAAAGTCTCAGATGACTATGACTGGATTTGCTTTCATTTGCATTGATGAGTTCTAAAACGACACCATGTCATGAATCCAGGATTTGTATGGCAAGAGGAAAGAAATAGTATAGATTACGTGAATCTAGGTTTCTCAAGTTCATGTGGCAAGGGGAAGGAAATAGAGATTAGTGCACTTAGGTTAATGATCCAAGCAACATGGGAGAACCATACCACCTGAATCTTAAGTCCACAATGGGGATCTCTCTCTCTCTCTCTTTTCTGTCCACCCTGCCCTGCTTCCTCCCTTTCTCTCTCCCTCTCTCTTCCCCTCCCTTTCCCCCTTCTCACTCTCTCCCCTACTGTCCTTCTGTCTCTCTTTCTCTCCTCCCTTTTACCTTCCCCCAATGAGGATTTTGTCCTCATAATTGTTCCTTACGTATACTGAGAGCCACTAACATAGAGAAATGGTAAGAGACAAAATAGTCAATTTGTGGATTGGGACCAAAAAAGGTTTAGAGATCAAATTAAGGAATATGAACCTATATCCTGTAGGTGTCTCCCTGTAAGTGCCCAGCATAGTACATGGCACCTAGTAATATAAAATACATTTTCATTCATTATTTTAGTCAGTTTTGTGATCATGAAGAAAACCTACCTGGAAAAGGTAATTCTTTCACTATGTTGAATTATTTAGTAAGTAAGTAAAAGAATGAAAAGGTATGCGATGATATAATTTGGAAGACATAACTTGGGGAAAAAAGGAAAAATACTTTAGTATTATATTCAAAATAGGCTTTATCTTTAACTCTTATTCTCCCAACCAGGCCTTCTATAGAAATGACTCTATTTTTGACAAATCACCTCTCCTATCACATTTGGAACTTTAAGGGCAATATATTTATCTTTTTTTTTTTTTTTTTTTTGGGG
>LNAC01000042.1:5283695-5435312 GCA_002007465.1 Ailurus styani
TTTTTTTTTTTTTTTTTGAGAGAGAGAAAGAGAGAGAGGGCATACACGAGTGGGAGGAGGGGCAGAGGACAGGGAAAGAATCTCAAGAAGGCTCCATGCTCAGCACAGAGCTGGACATGGGACTCTAATGCAGGGCTCGATCTCACAACCATGAGATCATGACCTGAGCCAAAATCAAGAGTCGAACTCTTAACTGACTGAGCCATCTAGGTGCCCCAGCAATATCTTTATCTTATGATCTTGTTCTACTCTACTTTTTCAGTAATTTCTTTTTTGATTAGCACCAAAGCTCATTTCCCCTATTCAGAACCCCTCTAGTATTTGCTTTGTATTTCTCTTCTCATCTGGCAATTTTTAAAATATTTGTCTTTATTGTAACTATTTATATATTACATTTTATCTTTTTCACTTAAATTTAAGCTTCGTGAAAACAAGAACCATATTTTATTCCTCATAGAGCTTCCCATGACCTTCCTTTCACATAATGATATTCTATATCATAATCAAATATTTGCAGAATGCCTAGGAGAATGCGTCAAATGCTCTACCACTGAGCTATCCCCCCCCATGCCTGAATGCCTAGAAGAATGATTGCACAACCCAGTTTAGTATCCCAGGAATCAACACAAAAAGTAGCAGTCATCTCCCAAAATAGGAGTCGGCAAATGTTTTCTGTAAATATTAGTAACTATTTTAGGCTTTGCAGGACAAGAAGCAAAATTAAGGGTATTATTTAAGAACTTTTATAATGAGAAAAAATAGATTTTTACAAGATGTTCTTTTATGAAATTCAAAATATAATTTAGTACAATTTTTTTGTAATACAAATCTACTAATGAGAAAAATAGAATTGTCAGAAGAGAGATAACATTTAGCTTATTACAGTTCCCTATCATCAAAATTTTTTATTTGTTAATGCTGACCTATTATGAGATTTTGCATGTTTTCCAAATTTTATCTTTGAAAATACTTTTCACACATGTAGGTACTGCCAAATTCATGAACATATGATTTTAATTGTGCATATTCATTGCTTGAAAGGAATTTATAAAATTCTGTTAGATTCTTCTCTTATTTGCCTTTTAGCATGTCGTTACATTGTATATTAGCATTTTCAGTTCAGCTGTTAGGTGGAAACTCCTCACCTGCACAATTAAATGGATTTTGAGATATAGAAATTTCTCTCCTTTAGTGCTAAAAAATGCTACTGAAAGGAGTTGAGGGATGCCTGTGTGGCTCAGTCAGTTAAGCATCTGCCTTCAGCTCAGGTCATGATCCCAGTATCCTGTGATCAAGTCCCACATCAGGCTCCCTGCTCTGCAGGGAGCCTGCTTCTCCCTTTCCCACTCCCCCTGCTTGTGTTCCCTTTTTNCTTTTTCTCTCTCTCTCTCTCTCTGTCAAATAAATAAATAAAATCTAAAAAAAAAAAAGAAAGAAAGAAAGAAAGAAAGAAAGAAAGAAAGAAAGAAAGAAAGAAAGAAAGAAAGAAAGGAGTTGAGCTCAGAAAATCTACCCACTGCAAATTATTGTGGGAAACGAAGATCTCACTTATTGTTTTAATTTTTGACATCACAGCAAATGTATAAAGTTGCTTGAGGTTACTTGTGATTCAAACATTAGTTGTCATCAAAATGACTCTACCACACAGGGTGCCTGGCTGACTCAGTCAGTAGAACACGTGACTCTTGATCTTGGGGTCGTGAGTTCAAGCTCCATATTAGGTATAGAGATTACTTTAAAAAAAAAAAGACTAAAAAAATGAAATGACTTGGGGTGCCTGGGTAACTCAGTCAATTAACCATCCAACTCTTGATTTTGGCTTAGGCCATGATCTCAGGGTTGTAAGATCAAGCTCTATATTGGGCTTTGTGCTAGACATGGAGACTGCTTAAGATTTTCGCTCTCCCTCTGCCTCTGCCCCTGCTGTCACCTTTTAAAAAAAAGGAAAAAGAAAAAGAAACGACTACCAAAATATATGCTTCACATATAGGCATTGCAGCAAAATCTAATTCCTAAAGCCATTCATCATTCAATAATAGAATTTGAGGGTGGTTCTTCCCATTCAAGAACATTTCAATCTCATTCTCAAAATATCTCAATAAAACTTTAACCCTGCTAAGCTATCAAATTGCTGTGGTAGAGAAAATTAGGATATTCAGTTTCTATTTTCACAAAAAAGTATCACAAAATGGATGAAGTTTGCAAGAATCAATGGCATTCACTGTTGACCCTACTGGTTCAATAACACATGCTTGATGAGTGTTTTCCTCAGTGTACCTGATGGTGACTAATACAATGAACATCCATAGCTTTAAACTCCTTACATTTTCACAAGTTTTGTAAATTTGTTCAATAAACCTTTTCCCAAGGCATTACTATCAGTTTTACCACATTTTAGCAGATTCCACTGCTACAACTTGAGGTTGTACTGACTTAGTGTTTTAAATTCTTTGAAAATATTCTCACCTATAGTCAGTCTACAAACTATTCACACAGGTTGGTTCTTCAGACACTTCAACACAGCATTGACTCCCCAAATAAACTACAGAGTAGTATTGGTAACATCTATTGATTCATCAAGAGTCAAGGAAAACCACTCAAAAGCATTTGCCTTGTTTTTTAATTGGCTATTGATGCTGCTTCAATGTCTTTAACATTTCAGGCCATTGTTCTTGCCAAAAGGTAATAATCTTAAGCAAATGTACTTTGAGGACATGATTTAAGCCATGTCAATAAGTGATTTTCCATGCTGGGCTAACAAATGAACCCATCAGAAAATATTTTTTTAAATTTCTTAATCTTTTTTTTTAAATTGAAATAAATATAAGGGACATAAAATATTATATTAGTTTTAGGTATACAGCACAATGATTCAATATGTGTATATTGAGAAATTATCACCACAGTAGGTCTAGTTAATATCCACAGATTATTTTCCTTAAGGAATCATTAATCAGTTATTAGAGTTGTCATGCATACCCATATAATACAGAAAGTTAGAATACAACACATATACTTTACACCTAGGCTTTTTAAGTCAGAATGTACTGATAGATGATACTACCTCAGTATTTTCATTTTAAATACCTCAGGCCATTACATTAACTATAATTAGAGACTTTAGGTGAGTCAAAATATTACTAAATATTTCACTTATTTGGGAAAGAAGCCCAGGATAGCTCTCAAACCTGGGCAGTGTGTCAGCAGCAGCCTTTCAGAACACTATCCCCTCCTACATCTACTGAGCCTCTGGATAGATTTTTAGGAAATACCCCAATTTTTATTTTTTATTTCTTAGGGCACCAGAGGCAGCCCAGGAAGAACAGGACTGGCTGGGTCTCCAGGTCCTCGAGGAGCCAAGGGGTCATCAGGCCTTCCAGGAAGCCCAGGGGTTCCAGGCCCAAAGGTACTTTAACATTTTCTTCTGATTGATGAGCAGCACCATTGACAAACATATTGTCCCTGAGTTCATTGGCTAGATCATAGGATGGTAAGATTAATGGCTTTGAATAAACTTGACCAATAATAAAAACACATTAGGAGGAAAAGGAAAGTGTGTGGCCTTGACATACTCATCTCCTGTGATAACCACAGTGCATGTAATTTGCCAGAACAACTCATTAACTCAGTATTGGCAATGCTTTAAAAAATGCTCTTTGATTCATTCTGTTTCTTCTTCCCTGTCATCCACCGTCTTCTCCTAAAAAGAGAAATCTTATTTACTTCCAGATACATACTTTCTTAGAAATAGTTTCGATTTCTCTGAATCTGAATCTAACCAACCAATTCATGAATCTGATAAGAGTAGAGCTTATTTCTTAGAGTCATAGTGATCATAATTAAATCTTGCACTAACATTCATTGAATGGAGTCTTGTACATTCAATAAGGCTTTCTAAGCAAAACCTTTTAGAATCATCTCAGTGTAGAACTGACCCATAAAACCAAGAGATGAGTCAAGTGTCTAAAGCAATTTTATAAAAGCCAAGAATTAAGATGTTGGCACCCTCATCATTATCACCTCTTAATTTGATTTTCATAGTTTCAGTTCTAAAAAATGTTCAGATATTCTGACCCATATGGGTAAACTGGAAATGACTCATCCCTTTCCACTAAAATTTAATGTAGCTGACCCAATGCTAAAACTAGGAAGCGAAATAAAATTCCTATCTCTAAAGTATGAGCCGACAATAACAAGGATCCATGTTTGTCAAGTCCCAAACCTGTATCTTTGTTTCCAGACAGTGAAGGATAATTTGCTAATCTTGAAGAATCTTTGATCAAAATCTACCGAGCTTCATTTTTCATTAAACTAACTCTGAACTCCTCCTGATTCTGATTTTTAGATTTGGTGTGAAAGATATTACAGCTTTCATTTCAAAAATAAAATAAAAGTAAATTTAGAAAAGACTTAACTTTTACAAATAAAACAGTGGTGCTTAAGTATATCTGTAAAGTGGAATTTTAGGAGACAAAAGGAATATATATGAAAGGGAACCTTGGGAAACAGGTAATGGAAATTTCTTAATGATAGGATTGAAAAGATAACCATGGCAAAAGCCAGGGTTCATATTTCAGGAGATGCTGCCCTGTTTCTGGTATCAGCTGAATCATCTCTGATTCACAATGAGGAAAACACAACAAAATAATACCAATTCAAATAAAATACAAATTCCATCCTATATAAACACCCACCTCACACACACTACCTCTCACCACTCTCTCTTTAGCCCCACTATTGTCCTCCTAGTTTTTAGGTCCCCCCTTCCCTCTTCTTTCCACTCTTAGGACCACAATCACTGGAATTTTCTTTCCCCTCTGTTACACTTCTTGCTTATTATAATCAAATATTACTCGTGTGAAAAATATTGGTAGGGAGAATGACCATGCAGAATTTGATTTCCCCAGTGCCTTGTACTTATGCCTAAGGATGGACCTGTATTTGAGTTTCATTGAAAAGCCAATATATTTAGAGATTCTAAAGTCAAGATCACCTTTCTTTTTTTTGTCCATAGGGTGAACAAGGGCTACCTGGTCAACCTGGAATTCAAGGTAAAAGAGGTCACCGAGGAGCACAAGGTGATCAAGGACCATGTGGAGAGCCTGGTCTGAAAGGGCAGCCTGTATGTGCCAACTCAGAAATTCACTAAGTATTATTATTATTTTACAGGCCAGGTCACCATTGCACAATAATGATTATCCTGTCTATTCACATTGCAGGGAGAACATGGTGTTCAAGGTTTGACAGGTTTCCAAGGATTCCCAGGCCCCAGAGTATGTTTACACATTTTCTGCTATTCATCAGAAAGATGTCGAAATACCAACATTTAGTCTCTGACTTGAGCCTTTCTATTTCTTAATCTGCAAAATTTCTGTTGGTACAGTTATATATTTGAATTTTAAATATTAAATATTAATTTTAAATTTTACGTAGCTATATATTTTCCTACCAATTTTATGGACTAACTCACCTCTGTCCCCTCACATTCCATTTTCCCAAACATTTTATTTTGAAAATGTTCAAACATACAGCAAAGTTGAGAGAATGAGTGAAAACCCATATACCTCTTACCTAGATTCTACCATAGCTTTTTACTCGACTTGCTTTATCAGGACTCTATCTGTCCCTCTCTCCCTCTCCGAATTCATTTTGGTGTACTTCAGAGTCACTTGCATAGTTCAGAACAATTCCTCCATACTACTTCAGCATGTACATCATTAACTATCCATTTACATTAACATTGAATTTTTTAAGAACCAACTCAATGGATTGTTACAAGATTATTTCACTTGTAAAATGTTCATGTAGAGTTAAAGATTTTGACTTTTTATTTTTATTATATTTTTAGGGTCCTGAGGGAGATGCTGGCATTGTTGGAATATCAGGTGCTAAAGGTCCTATTGGACAGAGAGTAAGTATAAAGTCATTCTACTTGCTGGGAAATTGTGATTCTTTGCTTATTTTAGGAATTAGCATTAAGAACTCTAAAATTAACATACTCCAAATTAATAAGTTAATAAAATGACTTTAAAGATAGAAAGTAGATTCCATGCAAATGTTCTCAGCATTTTTCAGTTCATATATTAATTTGAGCAAAAGACCCCAGAGACTACCCACTTTCCCTGCTCTTACTTTAGAAAATACATATCAGAATTAATGTTGATACTGGATAATGTATTTATTAACTCACATGAGGAACAAAAACATAAAGCAGTTTCATGTTATAAGCATTAATGCAACCAGAGACCAGAGACCACCCTCATGTACCACTTGGAGGAGGCTTGCTTATGACCAGAACTCCTCACACCAGACTTGAAAAATATTTCCCAATAGCTATGTTTTCCCAGCTCAGGGGTAGCTATCCCTGGAGAGTGATGAGGAACTGCTCAAAAGAGTTGCAAAGATTGGTGTCTGAAGAACTCCATTAGCTGTTTAGTGCCTAGAATTGCAAACTGTAGCAAACATAAATAGGGATAGATAAGGCATCCTCAATTACTGGTTTTTGTTTTTGTTTTTTTGCAGTTTGCTTTTTTTGCTTTTTGTTTTGTTTTTGCTTTCAATAACCACAGTCTCCTAATTGACGAGATGATCTATAAAACTGAAAAAAAAAGCAATAAAATATCAAACAGTGATTTGACTGTAACAGTAGCACCACCTTGAGTACTAGCATCTACTGGGGCAAAGGTGGAGACAGCAGAGAGAAGCAGAGTGATCCAGAAGCAGGAGAAAAGAATCTTGAAGAACTTTACAGCTGAAAACCACTGTCTTGTACAAAATATTAAATGAACAAATTTTTGAAATCCTACACTCCTTCTCCAACTCTTACAGTAAATTATTTTCAGTAATATAAAAGTCAATATTTTCATATGAAATATTTGTTTAAAGACCCACCTCAACATTCAGGTGCAAATTTATTAGTTATTTTTATGATTCCTAAAGAAGCATGGACATTTGGTGCTTCTATATAAGGTCCAATTCTTGATTATCCACAGGTGAGTTATATGTGGAAAGCCTTCTCTCTAATAAATATCGCTTTTAAGTTCTTACATATATTAAGTTCCCTCCTAATTAAATCCCTTCATTGTAGTTTTATTAAGCTTTCTCTATTAATTAGTCCTTTCTTGATATTTGGCTGCCTGCCTGGCATCTGTCCTCAGCAGAATCTTTGCAGCTCCAGAAATTTTATCAGTTCACTAATAGTAAAGTTCTGGTAACTGCTCACAAATACTAATTTATAGTTGCAGATATCTCATTAAGTCATTATAAAGACAACTGAAAAGTCATGATAGGTTAATATTCAGCAAAAAACTATTATCTATTATCTACCAGTGTTCAGTCTGTGTCCCTTATATCATTTAATCCTGATAAAAATCCTGTGAGAGATGTCATTATCCCCATTTTTCAGGTGGAGAAACTAAGTCTCTGAAAAGTAATTTGCTCAAGGCCATATCTGGCTAGTAAGTAGAAGAGCCAGAATCTGAATCCACAGCTGACTGACCAAATAATATGCTATAACATAACATATAATATGTTATAATATAACATGTTATGTTATATATATATGTGCTATATATATTATATAATATGTTATAACATAACATGTCATGTTGCCTGCTAATTGCATAATTAGAATATATAATGGATATTAAGTGGCCAAGTAACTAGTTCTTGCTCAACAATCAATAGATACTAGATGATTAAATAAATTAAATTAATTGAAGTAGGAAATCTGGATTAATTTTTCTTCATTTCAAAGATGTTTTTATGTAGTTAACTGGTACCAACCATTAAAATCATAATATCTCAGGGGCACCTGGGTGACTTAGTCCATTAAGTGTCTGACTCTTGATTTCAGCTCAGGTCATGATGTTGGCATTGTGAGATGGAGCCCTGCCTCATGCTCCATGCTAAACTTGATTAGTTTAAGAAATCAACTCTCTTTTTTTTTTTATTGTGTTATGTTAGTCACCATACAGTACATCATTAGTTTTTGATGTAGTATTCCATGTCCTGATTTGATTGTAGATCTTTGAGATTTGAGTACCAAATTACCACTTAAAGTCAGTCTTTGTATTTAAAAGTGATTCCAGTAGAATTACTTTTATAATACCAGCTAATTTTATAATACCAGCTAATTTCTCTCATCCTAGGCTATCTGTGGATAGACTTTATGACATAACGATCTCAGTTGGCTAGTATTTTCTGTACGATGGCAGAAGTTGGATAAAGAGAAAGCCTATTAGATACCTACATTTAAGAATTCAGGTTAAGTGTTAGCCAGAAAGACTGAAATTTGCTGCAAGTGGGAGTGGGAGTGGAATTTGAGAGAAAATAACTACAACAGGTATTTTGTATTCATAGGGAAATTGTAAGTCAGACAGAGAAAGGAAAATACAGCATGATCTTACTTGTAGGTAGAATCTAAAATATAAAACAAGCCAACAAAACAAAACTGAAGCAGATACATAGATATAAGGAAACAAACTATTGGTTCCTAGAGGAGGGGAAGGGTTGAGGGCGGGCAAAATAGGTAAGGAGAATTTTTTTTTAAAGATTTTATTTATTTATTTGACAGAGAGAGAGAGAGATCACAAGTAGGCAGAGAGGCAGGCAGAGAGGGGGAAGCAGGCTCCCCGCTGAGCAGAGAGCCCAATGTGGGGCTCAATCCCAGGACCCTGAGATCATGACCTGAGCCGAAGGCAGAGACTTAACCCACTGAACCACCCAGGCACCCTGTAGGTGAGGAGAATTAAGAGGTACAAACTTCTAGTTATAAAATAAGTCATGAGGATGTAATCTATAAAATAGGAAATGTAGTCAGTAATATTGTAATAGCTTTGTATACTGACAGATATTCACTAGACTTAATGTGGGGATCATTTTGTAATGTATAAAAATTTTGAGTAACTGTGATGTAACCTGAAACTAATAAGATATTGTATGTGAGTTATACTTCAGTTAAAAAAAATAGATTCCATACATAGTTTGGGAAGAGTTGACCAGATTGAGCTTATTCAAGGTTATCTTCATAATCAATAACAGCTTACGGTTTCAAAATCATTTTTCACATTTAAGTCACACAATGGCCCTATGATACAGGCAATCTTATTTAACAGATGGACAAACTGGAGTTGGTCACATATGATGCTCTTTGTTTCTTTCCCATACCCTGTCTCAATTCCATGCTGCAAGTCAATCAGACCTCTCCTTCAACCTCTGTAAAGGAAGTTATTCAAAATTTTGTTCATCATTCTATGTAGTTTTTTTTTTAGGTAAAGTAATTGCATTTATTATGTAATAGCCTACATGTAAAATGGCATCATTGAAGTTATCACCACACAAAAATTGTAATATATATACCTCTAATATATAGCATTGTGTCACATATTACAAATCAGAAGTACTATGTTTTCTTTTGATATTATAAGATTTTATACTAAAAACTAGAATTATGTGGACATGGACTATTTTACTGTTGCACAAGAAATTTTCTAGAATTTTTCCTGCATTGTACTGACAGTGAGACTGACTGATTTTCTTTTACCTCAACAGGGAAACACTGGCCCTTTTGGCAAAGAAGGTATAATAGGCCCAACAGGTAGAACTGTAAGTTTGTTACAATATAGGTCTTCCTTTTCTTTTTCATATTCTTGTTTTTTCCCCTTCAATCCTATTTCTAGAGTAATCCAAAAAGGATCACTCTGGGTATTTGAGAAGCCAAGGGCAAAAATAGATGCACATTTTCATCTAGAAGGTGATTCTGAGAACTTAGAAACCATATGTGTAATGAAGAAGGTGTTTATAGTGAGGTAGAGACACTAAAACTGGAATTGAGAAAGGAAGATAGAACTGGAGCAGAGGAGAAGATGCTGAGCATCATTAATATAGAGGTGATCACTAAAACAATGAAAAGAATCCATTTTCTGAAGGAGAAAGCATAGCAAAACAAGTGCAGACAGCCAAGATTTGAGTCTTTGCAAGTGCCCACCCACTCTAAAGAAAAGAGATAGTTGGTGGGAATACCAGGAAAAGCAGAAAAGTACAAGGTTCAGATAGATGAGTTTCAAGTATGGAGTGGTTAACAGGGATCTTTAAGAAAATAAATTATAGTAGAAGATAAAGTACGGACTGCAGTATAGAAGGAAGTAAATATAAATATTTAATAACTTTTCTCAAATTCCTACAGCAAACTTTTGAAGTAGGTATTATTATTTCTATTTAAGACATGGAGAAACAGATTAGGTTTACAGAGGTTCACCTAGTTATTCAAGGTGGTACAGCTAGTGAATTACATAGGTGATGTTTCTTCCTTCAAGATCAGTGCTCTTTCTGCCCCCATCCAAGCTGTTTCTGGAGAGGAGACTGAGAGAGTTAGTAGAGGCCAGTGCCTTTAGAAATTTGTGAAATAAAATAGAAAAATAAGACAATGGTTGGCAGAGTGGTCAGGGGAGAGTTTTACAATACTAATAATAGTGTAAATATACAAGAGGAAGAACCCAGGAGGTAGAGGCAAATTGAGATTTGGAGAGGAAAAAGTTATTCCCTGCAGGGAATCAATATTTTGAAACCTTTGAAAGTGTTATATGGAGAGACACAGTGTCTTAATATATAAAATGGAATGCTTTGGGTATAATGCATATTCTCTTTGATAAATTAGGGAATAATTTCCCACCAAAATTACTGAATTTTTTATTTTACTAATGAAAAGTGTAATAACATTTCTCTAGATTTTCAGCATTTACCACTCAGAGCTATATAGTATAAGTTGGAGACTGTAGGTGGGAGAATTCTCAGATTTTGGTGGGTGGTTCTTCAGCAAGCTAAGAAACACATACTTGTGAGTACTGAATGATTGTTCTCCTCTGTCAAAAAATGTGAAATATTAGTTGGTCAAGGAAACTATAATAAAGAAATGGCTCAACTAAAATATCTTATTTCTAGCTAGTTCTTAAAGATCCTTATGACATTCAACATGCACATCAAATATTTTCCTTATTCCATTTTTTCCATTCTAAGAAGAAACTGTTAAGAAAAGTCCACTATGAAAGAATAAGCACTTGAGAATGGCCACTAGTTTGTGGGGGGAAAAAAAAATAGTGGTGAGGGATGAAAGATTTGCTTTTCCAAATAAGGAAACATTACTTCTAAGTCATTGTAAATGAAAGTATATGGTAGTACAAAGGAAAAAACAAATAGATGAGTGTAAACAGGCTAGAGCCCAGAATTAGATCTCAGAATATATAGGAATTTAATTATAACAAAAATAGCATTTAAAAAATAACAAAAAATGGTATATCAGGATGATTGGGGCTGTAAGTTAATAAGAACCCTGAATCAAACTGGCTTTAATAATAAGGAAATTTATATCACATTATGGGAATCCCAGAGGTAGGAAGGGCTTCAGATTTGGTTAATTTAGTGACTCAATCATGTTATCGAAGACCAGGTTCTTTCCATGTCTCTATTCAGCCATCCTGAATGTTCACTTCATAATTAGGCTTCTAGCAAGATGACTACAATTTCTCAGCAATTAAATCCAGACATAATTATCCAAAGTGAAAACTGATCTACAGCCCTATCTTGGAAAAAAATAAATCTTTTTCCAGAAGTCTCCCGTTGCATATTTCCTCATGTCCATTGATGAATGGACATGCTCATTCTTATACTAGTGACGGGAAAGGGAGATGGAATTATTTTTAGTCCCACTGTTGCTGTAAGAAATTGGATCCATATTTCACCCAAATTTTTTAATCTTTTTTTAAAGACTATTAAAAAAATCTAGAAAGCTAAAGTGTAGCTTAAGGGTTGAGAAGACCTTTTATATAAGAAAGGAAATCTTAAAACTATATAAAAGAACAGAATGTGTGTTTACTTAAAAATTTTTAAATTTTGAATGGAAAAAGATTCCATATACAAAATTGATATAAGTTGGGGAAAAGTAATTGCAAAAATATATAAATGACTTCATGTACAAAGAGCTCAAAGCCGGTATGAAAAAGATAGAAAACTCAATAGAAAGTTGAATCCAAAAGGTCAATAATTATTTGGAAAGATGCTTTCCTAACTTACAGTCACAGAAATGCAAATTAAAGTAATCATAAGACATTACATCTAACCTCTCAGAAGGGGATTCGTAAGAACAGTTTATCACTAATAGAAATGTGAATTATAGCCTTTATGGAAAGATATTTGTTAAAATGTAAGTGCATATACCTTTTGACCAATCAGTTCCACTTGGAGGAATTTGTGCCATAGAAATTAAGCACTCAGAATACACTAAGGAAAGTTTACAAAGATTTTTTTCACAGTATTGGATGTATTAGTAAAACTTGACATGTTCATTTGTAGAAGAATGGTTGTGTAAACCATGGTCTAGGCATTTCATAGAATACAATGCAACTATTAAAAATAACTAGTTATATCTAGTTCAGCTGCCTTGTTGCTGTTCATGATGTATTGTCAAGTGTGAAAAATCTGATGCATAGAAGAGTATATAATATATCAGCATTATAAAATATAACCAATCACCCCATACATACACAAATATATCTGTCAGTATTTGATTAGGAAAAAAGTTATGAAAAGACGTACATACCAAATTGTTAATACTGGGCTGGAGGTAGGGTAGGGCATAAAAACAAGTTTTATAAAGGTATCTTAAAAATTAGTTTCTGGAAGTTAATATCCTGTTTTAAAAGGAGTTCAGAACGAGACAGGAAACACAAAAGAAGTGATATCAGTGGTGAAATAATGAGATCATATTTTTAGCATGCAAGATTAACAAAGAATGACAGTACATGGTGTGTGTCAGAAGACATACAGCCCCATATATTGCAGGCATGCATGCCTACTCAAACTTTCTGGAGGGCAACTTTTATAGAGTACAAGGATATTTGTCACAGTGTTAGCATGACCAAAATTAGAAATAATCTAATAGGAAATTCAATAAAAAGATTATTGTTTATTAAGCACTAAATAGGCACTAAAATTATATGGAAGAGTGTGGATTGATATGGAAAACATTCATAACATACTGTGGAAGTATAAATTCAGGTTTCTGAAAAGACAAATAGTACTATCTCATTTTTAAAATAAAAAATACATATGTAATTTCCATGAGGATAAAAACAAAAATATTAACAGAAATTTTTAATCAGTAGGTCCATCTAATAACAGACTATACTATTTCTTCAAGTGTACATGGAAAATCACTGAAATAGACCATATTTTGAATCATAAAAAAATTGTTTACTAAAGCTAAAAGAACTGAAGTCATGCAAGGTATGCTCTCTGGCCATAATGGAATTAAAGTAAGATTTAGTAAACTGGAAAGATACGAAAATCTCCAAACACTTGAAAATTAAACCATGTATTTCTAAATAATCCATGGATCAAAGAGGAAGTCTCAAGGAAAGTTAGAAAATAATTCAAACTGAATGTTCTTGTATAAACATATCAAAGTTATTTGGGATGTCGCTCAAAAGGAGGAATAGAAGGAGAAAATGAAAGAAAAGGAGGACATCACCCTAGAAACAACATTTTCAAAGGCTGAGGTAAACAAATATTAGAAGAATTTAATCTGGTAACTTCCCTTCTAAATTGCTCTGTACTTGATTGTCAGATCAGCTATTTTGACTTCACTGAGTGCTTGTTATCCCTGTCTCACTTTGCGCACAACATGATAAATCAACACATTGCTTTGTTTGTGTTTTGCTTTGCTTACCTTAGGAAAGGAAACTAGAATTTATATAAATTTTCTAAAGTAGGCTTGCTAAATAGAAAAAACAAAAACAGAAGTTATCGTGTTTCTGTATGTAGCCTCAACCACATTTGGTAAATAACTGTCAGTAGCACTAAATCAACATTTTTTGTTTTCTTGTAGGGACCCAGAGGTGAAAAAGGCATTAGAGGTGAAACCGTAAGTTTAAATTTCTGGTTATGGCTACCTAAGTTCCATAAAAGCTAGGACCTGGTTTGATTTTTTTCATGATATGTCTCTAATACTTGTGGAATAAAAATAAAAATTATGTTTTCAGGAAGCAGAACTAATCTAATATGGTACAGGGTGCCTGGGTGGCTCAGTGGGTTAAAGCCTCTGCCTTCAGCTCAGGTCATGATCTCAGGGTCCTGGGATCAAGCCCCGCATCGGGCTCTCTGCTCAGCAGGGAGCCTGCTTCCTCCTCTCTCTCTGCCTGCCTCTCAGCCTACTTGTGATCTCTCTCCCTCTGTGAAATAAATAAATAAAATCTTTTTTTAAAAAATCTAATATGGTACATTGTTGTGAGACCTGAATACCCCCTGAACATGTTTAAGAACCTGCCAATCAAATTCTTCCCAGGCACTATGTGAAATGGCATATTTGCCTTGTCGGGCATCAGGCATTTGCTTTCTGAGCCTTCTACAACGGGACTGGAGCAAGAGCACCACCAAGTCACCTTTGGGGGTGGGGGGTAGACCCACTGTGTCCAGACAGTGCCCAAGAAGTGCCAAGCAGAAGAAAATCATTAGCCGTATATTACAACCAATTGGAAACAATGGTGGGAGGATGGACAAAAGGCACATAGCACGTTCTGGCCCTATATGGCTTATGCTGGCACTATTTCCTACTTTTCTGGGATGCGAGTTCTCCCAGGTTAAAGAAGATATTTTGTAAAGAGACCACTTTTCCCAGCAGAGATTCTGCTGGACTTACTAAAGCACCAGCTTAAACAGAGCGCAGGCATGGAATAAATAGAGGGGGAGTGAGACCAAGTACAGAAGGCAAATAAGAATGAACTTAAAGATGGCAGAAAAGTCTTGCGTAAAAGACCTTGACAGGTGACATATTCCTCTTTTCACCGTCAGGTATACTTGTGGCTCAGAATAAGTAAGTTGCAGTTATATTAATTAGCTGATGAGGGAAATTAAGTGATTTTAGATAATCTAAGAATCCCCAGAAAGATCAAAATAGATATTTTTCTTTTTTTTAAATTTTATTTTTAAGTACTGTCTACGCCCAACATGAGGCTCAAACTCACAGCCCCAAGATCAAGAGATGCATGCTCTACTGACTGAGCCAGCTGGGCACCCCAAAATAGATGTTTTTAATTTGCAGAAGCATGGCCTTCATATTTTCTCAGGGGACTTACTCTAGCAGGAAGCAAGGATGACTGCACAGAGTAAAGTCATATGCCCCAGGAGGAGTGGAAAGGGGAAAGCAAAAGTGGAGAGGCTTGGAATTAGTCCACTTTCCAGACTTGTCTGTCTTCAACTACCTTCCTGACCTGTTCTCTCCAGGTTCTGTGGTTGGAACGTAAGCTTTTGTCAGGGTTAGGAAACCTCAAGTCCCTGTGACAATGTCATAGGCATTTCTATGAAAGAAAATTCAGTGGCTCTGATAGATTGCAAATTCAGCGGATTATGCCTGAAATATGAGGTTGTGCTGATAGAAATATGACATCCAGAATAAAGCAGGTGGTGGAACCAGTCAGGCCATCCCCACAGGGGTACGTGCCCAAAAGTAAAGCACATCCAGAGAAGGGTTCTGTCTCTAAGCAGTGATGTACCTGGGAGCCGTGTCCTAGAAAAACCAGTCAAAATAACTGAAATGTTCTGCCCTTCCCAGACGTCTGCAACCTGCACATCCCTTTTCTTTGTTCTCACTGCTCTCTTTTCCCTTCCTGGGTTTTGCACCTGCTTTTTCTTGCCCGTGCTCTTAATCTGTGTAGTTCCTATTCCTGAAGTTATAATGTAAAGATAATTTGCTCAAGGTGGACTTACTTGCTGCCATTTTATCCTCAGCCCAACTGCCACCTGTGCACACAATAACCAGTAGTCAAGACCTGGTACAAGCCCTGGCAAGTGTTCCTTAGTCTTTACTTAAATGTCCTCTTTGCAGAGAGGCTTTTTCTCACTAGCCTATGTTAAAATAGCAATGCCCCCATCTGCCTGAGTCCCTGTTTTCTTGACCTGGTTCCTTACAACCTGACATATTACATATTTATTTGGGTGTTTTGCTTATTATACCTCTCCTCACTAGATTATGGGCTCCATGACACAGGCATTTTATCTATTGTTTGCTCTAAAGCTATGTCTGCAACACCCAAGATCATGCCTACCTTATAGTTCGTGTTCAATAAATATTTAGTAAATTACTGGTGAATGAATTAGAAGACATTTGAGGTGTTGGGACATGATAATTTTCTTTAAACATTTCAAAGGAAGAGGAAGAATATGTGTAATATGAGTGACTCTCGAGCATATATTTTTTCAGTAATCCAAGATTCATTGCTTAGGCACCACACCCAGGGCTCCATGCAATATGTGCTCGAGGATACATTTTAAATTGTTTACTTGTTGAATTTTCCATTTCTGTGCTTAGCTCCCTGAGAGACAGTGAGATCCATGAGAGTATGAAGTATATTTGATACTATGTAATTTCCAGCCTATCACACAACTTAGCACATAATTAGCACAGAATGGATACCATTAACTAAATGGATGGAATGTTGAGACTTATTTCAGCTCAATATAATAATAAGCTGTCTAATATAATAAGGAACTGCTTTAGTTTTTTAAGATTTATTTACTTATTTTAGAGAGAGAGAGAGAGCACGAACAGGAGTGTCAGTGGGAGAGGGAGAATCTCAAGCAGACTTCATGCTGAGGGTGAAGCATGGAGCTCCTTGCAGGGCTCGATCTCAGGACCCTGATATCACAACCTGAGCCAAAACCAAGAATCTGTGACTCAACCGACTGTGCCATCCAGGGGCCCCAATAAGGAACTATTTTAAAACAAGCTAAAAAGTTTAAAAACAAGCTAACAAATTTACAAGATAGTGAATGCCTGTCAGTAGAAGACTAATGACTATCTTTCTGAGTTACTGGACTGGTTAGTCCTGCACTGAGTAGGGAACTAGAATTTATACCTTTAAAGCCCCTTGCAGCTCTAAGAGTTAATGATCCTAATAAAAGAAAAATAAGTAGACCCCTCATAGAAGAACAAAGAAAGGTACAGTGCATAAGGAGCGTTCTTTAAAGTAGAGGCGAGATCGTGTCAAGTCTGATTCCTACTCTGAATCCATGCACTTGTCTCATTCTTCATCACTGATGGTCTTGTCCAGATCGCCCTGATGTCTCCCCTGGACTCCTGACTTCTCTATGTTCCTTCCACTTTTCCCCACTACAGTTCAATCTCTGTAGCAACTAGTGTGATGCCATTAAAGCATAAGCCAGATTTTATCGTCCTCCTCTTTAAAACCTTCCTATGACTCCTTCTTGCACTGAGAATAAAGTCTGAATTGCCTACTTTAGTCTACCATTCCCTATAAGAATCAGCCTGTTTTCCTTTCCAGACTCCTGATGTACCCCTTTCCCCTTGCTACCACACTGACTTTCTTTCTATTCTTTGGAACATGCCTTCATTTTACTTAGAAAATTCTTTTATAATTTTTCCCCACACGGCTGATTCTTATCTCATTCTTCAGGTCTCTGCTCAAATATCATCTTAGAGACTTCTTCCATGATCATTTGGTCTCATTATTCCTGGTCATTCTCTTTCACAATATCCTATTTTGTTTTCTTTGTAGTAATTACCGGTATTAATTATTTTTCTGTCTCCTCTGCTAGAATATAAACTACATGAGAGCAGGGAACTTTGTCTAATACACTGGTTATCGGTATCCATAAAAGAACCTACCATGTAGTAGGTAATATTTGAGAAAAGAATTAATAAATAAATGAATTCTATTCCCTAAAATTGAAAGTCAACAACTATTTCCAGTTCTGGCTGGTAAAGTAGCATTTACGGAGTTAACATAATTATTAGTCTTTTGCTCTATGGATTACCACAGTTCTCCTCATAAAGTGCAAACTCCTAGTACCTAAGGTTGGGGGAGGGGCAGAGTGGTATTTAGTATAGGCAATAAGATAGGCTGTTGAAAAAAGGATCAACTGGCACATTAAAATTTACTGGTTTATCCTGGTTTTTATTGTTGAATAACTGGTACTAAGTATCTTTTTATCACTTCTTCCCCTTTGATTCCACTATGGTTTAAGGAACTTTATAAAGTAATCTTTTAATTCCTAGAAATCATCTGCAATTAACTTTATAAAATGTACAATTAAACCATACTCTGTTTTCATCCTATGGAAAAGCTTAGTAACATTTCTGATACTCTCATTAGGATCTTTTCAGTATTTTCTGCAGGTTTGTTTTCTTTAAGGGAATGGTTTAAGTAACTGACTACCTAAAGACTTCTAGTTAACTATTATGTTTCCAAATATATACTCAAGGGGGTCAACCTCAAATAATATGGGGCCTCCCCTATGCCCAAAATGGGGCATTTTTAGATTGAATTTTTATTAGCCAAGATCTATTATATTGAGGCAAATATGATACTTCACTCCTCATACAAAGATCAGAAACACAAGAATCTATCAAGCAGGCTTTATAAATTTTATTTTTAAATCTTTCATGAAGCTGGCATAAGAATTTATAAAGCGATACCATTTTATACCAAGACCAAATCATTATTCAATGCCTTAAAAAAAAGTTACAGTTCATTATACAATACATGAAATGTATCCCTTTTAGAATAAATTTGGGCTTCCTGGCTAGGACTTTTATCTTCTACAATTTAACATAAACTCTAGGGGCACCTGGGTGGCTCAGTGGGTTAAAGCCTCTGCCTTAGGTTCAGGTCATGATCTCGGGGTCCTGGGATCAAGCCCCACATCAGGCTCCCTGCTGAGCCTTCCTCCTCTCTCTCTGCCTGCTTGTGATCTCTCTCTCTCTGTGTCAAATAAATAAATGAAATCTTAAAAAAAAAAACATTATAAACTCTAGTATTGGTCCCAAATATGTCCTCTTCACCTCTGAGAAAGTTGTTTCTGTATTGCCATATATTAAAGAGTGACTTTTTCCTTTCTAGCCTATATTTGCTCCGTATCTGCCTATATGTGCTCCATATCTGCCTGCCTTTGGACTATTTAAAAAATAAGTCCCCACACTTGATATATATGTATACACACACACACACACACACACACACACACATACACACACACACACACACACACACACACATACTGAGCCAGAGTTTTATGACATCCTAAGAAGGCTTCCTAGCATATAGCATGTGCAACTCTCCCCTCTCCCCCTGCTTCAAAACTATCATGTTAATGGCAAATTAATCTTTAAAAGTTTTAAAAATTTCCTGGTTTCCATGAGACACCAAACACTTTTAGAACATGATTAATTTATGAAGTAATACAAAAAAGATCATGAGAAATAATAGATACAATTAGTTAAAAAATAAAATTTTAACTCATAACAAAAATAATATCCTAGTGTCAATCATCTGAAAAGGGTTTTGACAAAATGTCACAAATTGAAACATATAGCTTAAAGCCACAGAAGTAGAAAAAATAGAGAATAATCTCAGCATTTAAATTTTTAGATTTAAACTTGTCTCATTTTTATAGCATATTATTTAATGAAAGTCAGTAAAATCTTGAAGAATACAATTGACATTTTCTCACATACTACCTCTAAGTTCATGTGTCTTCACAGTTCTTGATTAGCAGAATTATCTTATTTGCCTCCAACTTGAAACTGAGGACGATGCCTTATAAGGAAGAGCTAAGTTATGGGAAAATATGTCTTAAATATTAACAAATTAAGAATTTAAAGTATATATGTATATGATTTTTAAAATTCGTAGATAGTATAATTCATTCAAATAAAAAATTATCAAACTCTTTTTTTTAAAGATTTTATTTATTTATTTGACAGAGAGAGAGAGATCAGAAGTAGGCAGAGAGGCAGACAGAGGGAGAGGGGGAAGCAGGCTCCCCACTGAGCAGAGAGCCCAGTGTGGGGCTTGATCCCAGGACCCTGAGATCATGACCTGAGCTGAAGGCAGAGGCTTAACCCACTGAGCCACCCAGGTGCCCCTCAAACTCTTTTAATTCAAGTACATACTTCCTTACATTCATAAAAACTTCAAATTTAAAATTCCCAACTGTATCCATGTGGTTACCTACTTTCTTTAAATACAAAATATGAAGAAGAAAATTGATAAAATGTTTGAAAATCACATTTTTTTAAAGATTTTATTTATTCATTTGACACAGAGAGAGAGATTACAAGTAGGCAGAGAGGCAGGCAGAGAGAGAGGAGAGAGGAGGAAGCAGGCTCCCCGCCGAGCAGAGAGCCCGATGTGGGCCTCGATCCCAGGACCCTGGGATCATGACCTAAGCCGAAGGCAGCGGCTTTAACCCACTGAGCCACCCAGGCACCCGAAAATCACAATTTTAAAGTGAATCGTAGAGATTTATCTTCCCCAAACCTTGTTACAGTTGAGATGTCTGAGATTCAAATGTGCAGCAACTCACTCAAGGACATACAGTTAATTAGGTACAGAGATAAGACCACAGCCCAGGTCTCCCAATTCCCATACTATTGCACTTTTCTATTAATTATAGCGCTTCTCAGAAAATAAGCTTTAGGAGCAACTTGGGTACAAAGATGGTATAGATAGATAGATAGATAGATAGATAGATGCCTTTCACCTACATTAAGAATAGCTCAGCCATTTATATGGCAGATTCTACATGAGTAGATTCTTAATTTATAGTTATCCTCTATACCTTATAATTCACTGACTCCATCCTAATCATATTACTTCTAATAAATCTTACTTAATATTACTAAATTCCCAATTAAACTCTCTAAATCAGTGGTTCTCAACCAGAGGCACCCCTCCTATTCTCCCCCCCTCTGCCACCCCAAACCACACACATACCACAGGAGACATTTGGCAATATGTAGAGACATATTTGGTTATCACAACCGGGGAAAAGGGAGAGTTGCTAGTTACATCCAGTGAGTAGAGACTAGGGATGATGCTAAACTTCCTATAATCCAAGCTTCTCAATTTATAAATGAGAATAAGGAAGTTCTCTGTATCTAAGCCTGCCTAAAGTGAAGATTATGAAACTACGTCAAGATTGCATTTACATAAAGGCAAAGTCTAACATATTCAGGTTCAAGGACATGCACTTATCAGTATTTTTAAAGAGTAAGAAAAAATATGTTACCTTTGGAGGAGCAAATGTAATTCTGGGATTAAATGGAAAGAGAGTCTATTTCTAATAGTAGTGCTTTGACTATGGTCAAATTAGCACCATAACCATTCACATTAATTTGGTTTCCCTTTAGGAAATTAACATAGACAATCATAGTTTTATTATGAACTGCTTTTATTATAAACTGTTTTAGATACTTTTTTCTATAGTATCTAGATGAGTCACTTTTTCTTATTGGTGAGCTAAAGGAATAGAAAAGAACTAATAAATGTTATATTGTTGGATAATATTTTGTTTTACTTGGCTAATTGCATCATTCTATATAGTTGTTTTCTTAAGGTTGTCTTGCCCTATCTTGTTTGGTTACAAGTATTTCATATGATCATATTTTCAATGACCTGACTTGTTTTGGATAACAAGCTAAAAAGAAATCAATAAAATCAGCAGTAGAAGTAGATTCTTCTTTTTATGATAAATTCCTCTTTCAAAGTCAAAGATATATGTTTTTGTCCTGAACCACCAGTGAGATTTTGCAAATATCAGAAATATGCTAAGTGGGGTGAAATGTCAATTGTTTATTTTCACAATGTTGTTCCAGAATGGAGACACTTACACAGCCAAATTCATTCTGAGCCTCTATATTTAAAAGCTATCTCCAATATGACATTTCCGTAATTTATCATGCAGTTTTTGAGGTACAAGTTTCATACATTCTTTACTTTAAATTGTAATCATAAGCCATGCAAACCAAGAAATGTCCAACAGGCATGGTACTGGAGTACTCTATCATTTTTAAGTTACTATTGTTTGCTCTAGTTGTTACAGAATATTTAGAATCAATAGCTCTGGCAATACTTAATGTAAGTCGAGCATAACATCAACATTATTCAAATCTCAGTTGAAGATAAATTGTGTTTTGTCATCTTTTAACCATACTCTGAATTTGACTCGATGTCATCTTACCATTCAGTTGACCGTCAAATAAGTGAAATTTGGAGCATTCTTTTTTTTTAAGATTTTATTTATTTATTTGAGAGAGAGAGAGAGCACAAGCAGGGGGAGGGGCAGAGGGAGAAAGACAAGAAGACTCCCCAGTGAGCAGGGACCCAGATGTGGGGCTCCATTCCAGGACCCAGAGATCATGACCTGAGCCAAAGTCAGATGCTTAACTGACTGAGCCACCCAGGTACCCCTTGGGCAGACATTCTCTATCTCTCTCTTTTTTTTTTTTACAAGCCACTTTATTTTATTTTATTTCTTTTATTAACATATAATGTATTATTTGTTTCAGGGGTACAGGTCTGTGATTCATCAGTCTTACATAATTCACAGCACTCACCATAGTACATACCCTCCCCAATGTCCATCACCCAGTCACCCATCCCTTCCCTCCCACCCCTCTCCCCTCCAGCAACCCTCAGTTTGTTTCCTGAGATCAAGAGTCTCTTATGGTTTGTCTCCCTCTCTGGTTTCATCTTGTTTCATTTTTCCCTCCCTTCCCCAATGATCTTTTTTGGTCTTGTTTCTCAAATTCCTCAGGTCAGTGAGATCATATGATAATTGTCTTTCTCCGATTGACTTATTTTGCTTAGCATAATACCCTCTCTTAACAGTGATTACTGTTGTTTCATTTTGAAAAATGTCAACATAACTTTTCACATTTTATTATATACATTTTAATTATTCTAATTTCTAAATTATACTAGTTAATTTTAACATTATGCATTCATTCAATACAATTTTCAAACACCTGCTACCAAGTAGCCGCTACTCTTGTTCCCGAAAATGAAAAGGTGACTAAGACACTCTTAAGGGTTCCTAGGGATTTTCCACCATATTATGGACTAGGGAATGCAGAAGTGGTTCGCTGAGCAGGAGAGAGGTGGTCGGGGAGGGGTGAGCAAGGTGAGTATGGAATTTTAACTCTGAAAGAGGAATGAGAGTTAAACAGAGAAGGTAAGGAAGAGCATTCCTAGCCAAGGCAATAGCACATGCAAGAGAAAGCATGTGTGAAAGAACTTTGAAGATTCAGAGATCTGCAAGTAGCTGGTTATATATGGAGTGTAGGTGTGTTGGGGCGAGTAAACAGAGGTGAGGCCCAGATCTTGAAGAGGAGGCAGGGGTGTACGTTGATTAAGAATATATACTTTTTTATGCAGTTTTAATCCTTCAGTTTTAATCCTAGCTCTGTCCTGTATTTGCTGGTTGCCATTCTCTTAACTGAAATACAGTACACATCTTAACATATAGTTAGTTCTCAAAAAGTGAGCACATGACTAAGTATGTAGTAAGTTCTCAATTAATAGTAGTTATCACTGTTAGGAAGTTTATAACTTATCTTCTAGACAATAAAGAGCCACTGAATAATCTTAACTAAATAATGACCTGATTAGATTTCTACTTTATAAGTAAAATGTAATTAGCATATTAGAATAAAGTCAGGACATCAGATTAGGAGTATAAGCAAAATGTGATGCCTTAGCTAGGGCCGCTAGGCTCTGAAGTGTAAGATCAAGGAGCTGGCATGTTCAATGTCAAGTGAGGATTTTTTTTCCGGTTTGCAGACAGCTCCCTTCTTGTTGTATCCTCATATGGTAGAGAGATCATTTCTCTTGTGTCTTTTCTTAGGTCACTACCATTCATAAGGGCTCCACAAGATCTCTTTACCTCCCAAAGACCCCACCTCCAAATGCCATCACATTGGAGATTAGGGCTTTAATACGTTAATTTGGTGGAGACACATTCAGTCTATAGCACATGATTAACACTAAACTAAGAAAGTCACTGTGAAGATGGAGAAGTAGTATTTTGGAGAGATTTGGAGGTCAATTCAACAGTGGTAGGTAGCCAAATGATAGGTGCATGTGGAAGGAAAAGGAGGTGTCTAAGAACACTAAAGTTTCCATCTTTGCTGATAAGGTGGATGGTAGATAGAAATAACAGGAAAAACATACTTAGGCAGTATTAACATTTTTAAATGTTGTATTTATAATTGTTTGTTAAAATGAATAAATTCAGGTTCTAGTAATATCAATAAAACATGGAAGCAAATATCCAGCTTGTTCATGAATGTGTGTGATAGTTGAGTCCAAAGAATGTATAACTTCAAAATAGAAAAACAACTTTGAATCTTATGACCTGTCTCACACGAAAGGCAGTGATAGAGGCTGAATCTTAGTTGTCCTGTTTATATCAAACCAAAAGCATAAGATATACATATTGTGTTTTGTCTCTATTTCTTCTAGGGTCCCCAAGGGCCACGAGGTCAACCTGGGCCTCCAGTGAGTTTATTTACATTTATACCTGTTTACTGTTGATGCTTATATGCCTGCCTGGTTTGAGATCTCTACTAAAAAATCCTTTTTTAATTTGTTATAGGGTCCACCTGGAGCACCAGGCCCAAGGGTAAGTTTTCTTGGTTTTGTTTACTTTATCTTAGTATATTACATTAAAGCTTTTTAAAGCCTTTTCTAACTCCCTGTTAAAAAGTGTTTCTCCTCCCTACCTCTGTTTTTTGTTTTTTGTGGTTTTTTTTTTTTTTTTTTTTTTNATAGAGTCTTCCCAACTACAAAAACAAAATCTAAACCCCAGACTTGTTGTCTATAAAATAGGGATGGTCTCTTACTTTCTGGATTTGAGGTTTTTTTTTTATTCTTTGCCCCAGGGGTACAGGTCTGTGAATCATCAGGTTTACATCTTTCACAGCATTCACCAAAGCACAAACCCTCCCTAACGTCCATAACCCAACCACCCTATCCCTACCCTCCCACCCCCCAGTAACCCTCAGTTTGTTTTGTGAGATTAGGAGTCTCTTATGGTTTGTCTCCCTCCCCATCCCATCTTGTTTCATTATCTTTCCCTCCCTACCCCCCACGACCCCCCACCCTGACTCTCAAGTTCCTCATATCAGAGAAATCATATGATAATTGTCTTTCTTTGATTGACTTATTTCGCTCAGCATAATACCCTCCAGTTCCATCCACGTCATTGCAAATGGCAAGATTTCGCTTCTTTTGATAGCTGCATAGTATTCCATTGTATATATATACCACATCTTCTTTATCCATTCATCTGTTGATGGACATCTAGGTTCTTTCCATAGTTTGGCTATTGTGGACATTGCTGCTACAAACATTCGGGTGCACGTGCCCCTGAGGATCACTACCTTTGTATCTTTAGGGTAAATACCCAGTAGTGCGATTGCTGGGTCGTAGGGTAACTCCATTTTCAACTTTTTGAGGAATCTCCACACTGTTTTCCAGAGTGGCTGCACCAGCTTCCATTCCCACCAACAGTGTAAGAGGGTTCCCCTTTCTCCACAACCTCACCAACATCTGTCGTTTCCTGACTTGTTGATTTTAGCCATTCTGACAGGTGTGAGGTGGTATCTCACTGTGGTTTTGATTTGTATTTCTCTGATGCCGAGTGATGTTGAGCACTTTCTCATGTGTCTGTTGGCCATTTGGATGTCTTCTCTGGATTTGAGTTTTATCTTATTTTTTTATGATTTATTTATTCGAGAGAGAGAGTGGGAGTGGGGGCAAAGGAAGACAAAGAATCTCAAGCAGACTCCACACTGAGCGGGGAGCCAGACCCAGAGCTCATTTCCATGACCACGCAATCATGACCTGAGCTAAAATCAAGAGTTGGATGCTTAATTGACTGAGCTACCCAGGAGTCCCATGAGTTTTAAATAAGATGTAAAGCAGACAGCACAGTGCCTGGCATAAGTGCTCAAAAAAATACTAACTCCTTCAATTTTTCCCTACTTCTGAGTTCTGGCTCTCCTTTTTAAAATGTTCTTTTTCTACCAACCAATAATCTACTTCTTAGGCTTTACATGAATCCTTCCTAGTTGCTGATGGCTATAGAAGCCCTCAGACTTATGTATTTGCTTGTTATCTAGGACAACCCAGAGTTCTCTACCCCTGTCTTTGAAGCAATGCTTTTGTTGCCTCATTATCAACTATTATCTCCTGTACTCTAAAGTTTCAAGTTTGGTTTCCCACATGCTTTGCATTCAGTCTCATACTCAATAATCTATTTGTCTTCCTGCTTCCTGCAGGAGGTCTCCTTCCATCCCCAACCTTCACCCATGCCCACTCCTACAGCAGCCTGGTCAAATACAATAGTCTTTGTTCAGATTTCCTGCCTAAAAAAGATCCACCGTTGGCTACATTATCATAAACAATGCCTAGTCCTAAGCTTTCTAGCCTTACTTATTTCCACATGCTGCTCTGGTGTCGTTTGGATCTCTGACAGTTCTGGTTGGTGGATCACTGTGGTCTCTTCTCAGCAGGCCAGAAACTCTTCATTCCTTTCAGCTTTTCATCAGGGCAAAGAATCACTTTCAAGCAAGATGCCATAGGAAGATTATCTCTTTGGAAACAGGAGATTCTTGCTCCATGATTTTTAAAAACTACTCCCCATTTCTGGCCATCTGACTGAGAGATTGAAACCTTACCTGGCATGAACATCAATAGGAATGCCTTTCTTTAATCTTAAATTATTCTCTATTCTGGTCTTTCTTCCCCCTTGGCTCTCCACAAAGCATGGGTTACAAATAACTTCATCAGTTTTCTTCTCACTTTATAATGATTTTGACGTAAGTTCTAAAAGATCACTGGCAAATTAGAGGTGTTTAGTGAAATTTTTCACATTGAAATACCGAACTTTGTGGCACCATAGCCCTGTCTCACTTGTAAAATACAGCCAAAATGAAGTAGTGTGAGAGATTTTTGTTCTGAACAAAATGTGGATAAGAATATATACTTTGAGGAATTATTAGGAGGATTAAAAAAGAAAATAGATGTGCTTGTCACATTGTAGGTACTCAATAAATTTTAGTTTCTTTATTTCCTTCTTTTCTTCCTTTCTTTCCTTTTTGTCTTCCTTCCTCTTGGTCAGTATGAAAGCTGGTTTCCTTATATTATCTTTCTGGGATTTGCACAGTCCATTGTAGGGAAGTAGCAATGTAACCCTGAGAAGAAGACTTCTAGAGCAGAAGTCTAAATGTCAATGAAAAAATACCTATATATTTTTCCTAAAGTCAACTTATGAGCATATCTTCTTTGAAATTCTTCTTAATTCCTTCTCATCACATTGCAGGTAGAACCGATCTCTTCCCCTTCATATTGATAATCATTTTCATGCCAGTATCTTTCTATTATGAGATTGTAAACTCTCTAAAGGTAGAAACTATTTTTTTTAAATTTCTCTTCCATTCAAATACCCATTAATAAGTGTCTGTTGAGGGCGCCTGGGTGGCTCAGTGGGTTAAAGCCTCTGCCTTCGGCTCAGGTCATGATCTCAGGGTCCTGGGATCGAGGCCCGCATCGGGCTCCCTGCTCAGCGGGGAGCCTGCTTCCCCCTCTCTCTCTCTCTGCCTGCCTCTCTGCCTCCTGTGATCTCTCTCCCTCTGTGAAATAAATAAATAAAATCTTTAAAAAAAAAAAATAAGTGTCTGTTGAGTGAATGAATAAATGAGTCCAAAAGGCAAGTTGCATCTCTTGGAAAATTTCAGTGGGAATCCTCCAAGACAGAATATTTTACTTGGAGGGAAATAATGTCTAGAATGGAATAGGATCATAGAATTAGAGATAGACATTCTCTTAGTAATTTATTTAGCAATTATTTGAGACTGACTTGTGACTCATTAGTTAGTGATTCCTTAGACCAGTTTAGTGAGTCTTTTTTTTTTCTTAAAAAAAAAAAGCGTTTGACAAAATACAGCATCTTTCCCTGATTAAAACTCTCCAAAATACAGGGATAGAGGGAACATACCTCAATATCATAAAAGCCATCTATGAAAAGCCCACAGCGAATATCATTCTCAATGGGGGAAAACTGAGAGCTTTTCCCCTAAAGTCAGGAACACAAGAATGCCCACTCTCACCATTATTGTTCAACATAGTACTAGAAGTCCTAGCCTCAGCAATCAGACAACAAGGAGAAATAAAAGGCATTCAAACTGGCAAAGAAGAAGTCAAACTCTCTCTCTTCACAAACTCTCTCTCTTCATGACATGATACTTCATGTGGAAAACCCAAAAGACTCCACCCCCAAGTTATTAGAACTCATACAGCAATTCAGCAACATGGCAGAATATGAAAGCAATGCACAGAAATCAGTTACATTTCTATACACAAACAACGTAACTAAAGAAAGAGAAATTAAGGGATAAATTCCATTTGCAACAGCTCCAAAAACCATAAGATACTTAGGAATAAACCTAGCCAAAGAAGTAAAAGATCTATGTTCTAGAAATTACAGAACACTTAATGAAAGAAATTGAGGAAGAGACAAAGAGATGGAAAAACATTCTATATTCATGGATTCGAACAGTTTAGTGAGTCTTATTCAGAATTCTTTTGAAATGAAATTAAATGAAATAGAATAGAAAAAATATGGGGAGTGACTGCTTGATGGGTACAAGGTTTCTTTTAGAGGTGATGGAAATGTTCCAACATTAAGTAGTGGTAATGGCTACACAACATAGTAAATTACTAAAAGCAACTGCATTGTATGCTTTAAAAATGGTTAAAATGGTGGATTTTATGTTACGTGAGTTTTATTTCAATAAAAAAAGCAAAAAGGCGCCTGGGTGGCTCAGTGGGTTAAGCCTCTGCCTTCAGCTCTGGTCATGGGATCGAGGCCTGCATCGGGCTCCCTGCTCTGAAAGGGGTCTGCTTCCTCCTCTCTCTCTGCCTGCCTCTCAGCCTACTTGTGATCTCTCTTTCTCTGTCAAATAAATAAATAAAATCTTTTTTAAAAAGCAAAAAAATAAAACAAAATTTATATATCAGCCCTAGTAAGAATAAATATGGTTTTGTAAAACTATTCAGTTCCATGTATGTATTTTTGTGTGACCCTTATCATGAAGTAAAAATATATTTCTTGCTATGGGTCAAGATAAGTTTAAAAACCTTGAATCCAGTTTAACTTACTTTTTTTAAGATCTGTGGAAGTAAAGTAATGTACCGAAGTTCTTAAAGAAGAATAGCTAAAAAGCGTTTCAGGAAAAGGAATATATATTGATTGTGCTTTTGAGTTTGAGGATATTATCGCAGTGATGGCCAGACCTCAGTACACATGGTAAAATACTTATAAACTAACAAATCTACAGCAGGATGTCAAAGTTAACCAAAAACGATTGGTGGGGAGTAGGGAAGAACAAGATGAGTATGTGTGTTGGAGTAGTGGGGGGGTGGAAACAGTAATCATTAAAAATAAGTAAATGGGATAAGGAGTATTCAACTGATTTAATCCAATTAGTGGATCAACGATGAAACTTGGATTGGTGAATATAGAGGTTTCAGCTGCTGGTACAGGCTTGGTTCCCTAGGACAAGAAGTTACTTCCACTCTGGTGCAGGGCATGACCTGAAATCAGTTCTTATCCAATCAATGTTTACCCTATCCAGTGATCTTAAGATTTCAGAAAACCCTTTAAAAATAATACTGGTCCTCAAAATACTAGGGTGCTCAGACTAAATCTTCACTTTATTCAAATAAGTTGTGAAAGAATATGAAGATTTCATTCCCCCGAGGTATAATGAATTCTAATTCCCCTCATTAGTGCCAACATCTGATTACTTCTTATTCTCTATATTCTATTTTATGTGCATGTTTTTATAAACTTTAAGTGATTTTCATGTGAGAACATGTTCTCTCTAACAAGAGCACGTGGAGGGAGCTTCTGCTTTTGGATTTCTTCACTGCAACTAATGAGAGTTTTACACTCAGATGTGGGCACTTAGATGTTCCTGAATGACTTCCCCCAGCAAATCCTCTTAATAGTCTCTCTGAGCCTGCCCTCACTAAAGACTATTTTTGGGAAAACATTAATAATTTCAACAAACTGAAAGCCTACTATGTGCCTGGCATGAGCTAGGTTTTGGGACTTCTTTGGGAATTATACAAATATGTGTATTGCCAAGAAAACTAATGAGTGACCAACTGTTACGACATTTTCTTTCTAATGCCTATGGTGGGGGGGTCTTTTTCATTGAGTTGACATTTAAAAATTGCTGGTACCTTACCATGCATTAAGTAACATACTCTACACTACTAAACTACTAAAAGCCATTGTATTCTTCACTGCCACCCATTCACAGAAAATAAAAAAATAGTTGTTTTACTTTAGAATATTCATCTAAGACCTCTGTTGATGGATGTTTGTTTCTCATCTTTTACTATTACAAACAGTACAAATGTCCAGTCCCTATGCTTATCATTTTTACAGAATGTCCATAGGACTAATTCTGAGCAGTGGGATAGTTAAGTGTAAGAGATGATGTGCATATTTATTTATTTATTACTGTTGTTAATTTTGGTAAAATATACATAACATAAATTTATCATTTTAACCATTTTAAGCATACAGTGCAGTGGCATTAAGTATCTTCATGTGTTGTGCAGCCATCTCCACCATCCATCCCCAGAACTTTTTTGCTCTTTCAAAACTGAAGTTCTGTATCCACTAAATAGTAATTTCCCACTCCTTCCTTCCCCCTCACCTGGCAACTACCATTCTACTTTCTGTCTCTATTAGTTTGACTGCTCCAGGAACATCATGTATGTGACAATCATACAGTATTTGTCCTTTTATGACTGGCTTATCACTTAGCATAATGTCCTCAAGATTCATCTGCCTTGTAGCGTGTGTCAGAATTTCTTTCCTTGTTAAGGCTAAATAATATTCCATTGTATGTATATATACCAGATCTGGCTTATCTAAGTGGACATTTGAGTTGTTTCCATCTTTTAGTTATTGTGAATAATGCTGCTATGAAATAGGTATACAGGTATCTGTTTGAGTCTTTCCTTTCAATTCATTTTGGTACATACCCAGAAGTGGCATTGCTGAAGCATAGAGTGAGTCTACGTTTAAGTTTTTGAGGTACTGCTATACTGTTTTTTATAATAGCTGCACCCTTACACATTCCCACCATCATTGCACAGGGTTCCAACTTCTCCATATCCCTGCCAACACTTTTTATATTATTGTTTGTTTGTTTGTTATAACACCCATCCTAATGGGTGTGAAGTGGTATCTACTTATGGTTTTGATTTGCATTTCCCTAATGATTAGTGAGGTTGAACATCTTTTCATGTGCTCATTGAGTTATATATCTTCTTTGGGAAAATGTCTCTTCAAGTCCTTTGTCCATTTTTTAATTGGGTTCTTGTTTGTTGCTGTTAGATTGTAGTAGTTCTTTATATATTGTGGATATTAATACCTTATCCAATATATGACATAAATATTTCCTCCCATTCCATGGGTTGCCTTTTCTTTCTGTTGATAGTGTCCTTTGCACAGTTTTTAATTCTGATGTAGTCCAATTTGTCTGTATTTTCTTGCCTTTCTTTTACTGTCATATCTGAGAAACCATTGCCAAATCCAATGTAATGAAGTTTTCCACTATTTTTCTAAGAGGTTTATAGGTTTAGTCCTTATATTTAAGTCTTTGATTTACACTGAGTTTATTTTTGTTTCTGATGTGAAGTAAGTGTCTAACTTCATTCTTTTGTATGTGAATATCAGATTTTCCCAGCACTATTTGTTGAAGACTGTTCCTTCCCAATTGAAGGGTCTTGACACCTTAGTCAAAAATCATTTGACCATACGTGTGAGGATCTACTTCTGGACTCTATTCTACTCAATTGGTCTATGTCTATCTTTATTATAGTACCACACTGTTTTGATTACTGTAGCTTTATAGTAAATTTTGAAATTGAAGTGTGAAGCCATCAACTCTGTTCTTTTTCAGGATTATTTTGGCTATTTGGAATCTATATCCTCTTTTATATTTATCTATATAGCTATGGTTAGCAGTGCTCTTTATTTCTTCATTTGGTTTCAAGTTTCTTCCTAGTAGTCTTTAAAGTCAGTTTAAAGGACTCCCTTTATTATCTTTCCAGGGAAGGTTTGCTAATGATAAATCCTCTTAGTTTTTGTTTATCTAGGAATGTCTTAATTTTTCTGTTATTTTCAAAGGATAGTTTTGTTGGATATAGAATTCTTGGTTGACAGTCTCTTTCTTTCAGCACTCTGAATGTGTCATCCTACTGCCTTCTTGCCTTTATGATTTTTAATGAAAATTTAGCTGTTAATCTCATTAAGAATCTCTTGGGTATAATGAGTCTTCTCTCTTTCTGCTCTCAAGATTCTCTGTTATTCTTTAGCTTTCAACAGTTTGATTATGATGTGTCTGGGGAGTTCACTGAGATTCTTGGATTTGTAGGTTAATGTTTCTCATCAAATGCTCAGCTATTCCTTTTTTTTAATTGAGGTATAATTGACATATAACATTGTATTAGTTTCAGGTGGTTTAGGTTCTTTCCATTTCTTGTCTATTGTAAATAATGCTGCAGTGAATATAAGAATCATATATGTTTTCAAATTAGCATTTTTGTATCCTTCAGATAAATACCCAGAATTGGACTGGCTGGATCATTTGGTAATTCTATTAATTTTTTGAGGAATCTCCATATTGTTTTTCACAGTGGCTTTACCAGTTTACATTTCCAACAACACTGTACAAGACCTTCCTTTTCTCTACATCCTCTCCAACACTTGTTATTTCTTCTTTTGATAATAGCCATTCTAACAGATGTGAAGTGATAGCTCATTGTGGTTTTGATTTGCGTTTCCCTGATTAGTAGTGATGTTAACCACCTTTTCATAAACTTGTTGGCCATTTGTATGTCTTCTTTGGAAAAAATGTCAATTCAGACCTTCTGCACCATTTTTAATTGTTTTGTTTTGTTTTTGCCATTGAGTTGTATGAATTCTCTATATATTTTGTATATTAACCCCTTACCAGATTATATGATTTGCAAATATTTTCTCCCATTCAGTAGGTTGCCTTTCATTTTGCTGATTGTTTCTTTTGCAGCATTGCAGATTTTCAGTTTGATGTAGTCTAACTTGTTTATATCGGCCTTCACTACCTTTTCTTTTGTTGTCAAATCCAAAAAAAAAAAATTATCACCAAAACTGATAACGAGGAGCTTACCACCTGTGCTTTCTTCAAGTCTTTATCCATCTTGAGTTAATGTTTGGATATGGGTAGGGTAGTGATTCAGTTTCATCCTATCACATGAGGCTGTCCTGTTTTCCCAATACCATTTAATAAAGAGACTGCTCCTTCCCCATTGTATATTTTTGACTCATATGTTGTAAATTAATTGGCCACATATGCATGGATTTATTTCTGGGTTCTCTATTCTGTAACATTGGTCTATGTGTCAGCTTTAATGCCAATACCATACTGTTTTGATTACTATAGATTTTAATATAGTTTGAAATTAGGGAGCATGATACCTCCAGCTTTGTTCTTCTTTCCCAAGATTGCTTTGCCTATGCAAGGTCTTTTGTGATTCCATAAAAATTTTAGGTTTGTTCTATTTCTGTGGAAAGTGCCATTGGAATTTTGATAAAGGATTACATGACTCTGTAGGTTGTTTTGGGTAGTGTGGACTTTTTAACGACATTAATTCTCTTAATCCAAGCATGGAATATCTTTCCTTTTATTTGTATCTTCTTGTTTAATTTCTTTCATCACTGTCTTACAGCCATTATTTCTTAAAATATTCTTTCTGCCTCCTTTTCTCTCTTCTCCCTTTATGAGACTCCCATTATGCATATCTTAGTATTCTTGTTGGTGTTCCATTAGTTTGGAGCCTCTGTTCATTTTTTTCATTCTTTTATCTGTATAATCTTCTGGCTAGAAAATCTCAATACACCTGTCTTCAGGTTCATTGATTCTTCTGCTACTGAAATCTACTGTTGAACCTCTCTAGTAAATTTTCACTTCATTTTTTGTAACTTCCAACTGCAGAATTTCTATTTGGTTCTTTTCCATAATTTCTTTTCTTTCTTTCTTTCTTTCTTTCTTTCTTTCTTTCTTTCTTTCTTTCTTTTTTTTGCAATTGATATTCTTTATTTGTGAGATATCTTTTTTCATATTTTCCTTTAGTGCTATAGAAATAGTTTCCTTTAGTTTTCTGAACATATCTAAACTAGTTAGTAAACATCTTTGTCTACTAAATACAACATCTGGGCTCCCTGAGGAGAAATTTCTGTCTATTGATTGCATTTTTGCTTGCTTATGGGCCATACTTTAATGTTTATTTGCACGTCTTTTGTTGTTATTGTTGTTGAAAACTGTACGTTGTAAATAATGTAATGTGGCATTTCTAGAATAAATTTGCTCCCCTAGGCTCCTGAGTTTATTTTTGTTGCTATTTGTTGTTGTTTGTTTAGTGACTTTTCTGAATATTATAAAGCCTGTATTCTTTGAAATGTGTGACCACTAAAGTCTACACGATTAGCTTAAGGGTCAGCTAACAATTCGAAAGAGGTTTTCTTAAAATGGCAGAATCAGTAAATCTTTCGGTTTTTACCAAATGTATCTGTGTGTGTTGGAGCACCCCTTCATTGCTCAGCCAGGCAACTGAAAACTATAACTTAGCTTTAACTTCCTGATTTTACAGAGACTAAAAGCCAGAGGAGATAACTTAGGGCCTTCTCAGGTATTTTCTAAGCATGTGCACAACCCTACATATGCACATGGACTTTTAGATTTTCAGAAATACACCAGAGTCTCTCTGGACATTGCATTTCCTACCTTTTTCTTGTAATCTTTTTGTCAGCTTATTGTTTGCCCCAACTGTTTCCAATGCTCCAGACAGCCACAAAATTAATTGCCTCTAAGTGTTTTTGAAAAATGCTCCCAGGGAAAGGATGTTTTGTATTGAATGAGCGTGAGTCAGGTAAAATAAAGACAGCTTTGCAAGTAGTGTCTTCTGGGGAACCACCAGACAAGTCAGATAATGATAATTCACTAGAAATGACTCTGAAGCAACTCCGACCCCATTCTGCTCCTCCCTGTGGCTGTGGCTTCTTGTTTTTACTGTACTTATGTGCTGTTGTTTTTTGGCTACTACAGAACTGAAAGAGAGGACATGGGGAAAAGAAGAAAGACAGAAAGGAAGACATGGGATTAGGGCAAATTTAAGTTACATAAAGCTCACTGCCCTTTCCGAGATTCAGCAATTTTTCTTAAATAAATGCTCCCCACATTGCTGTAAGCATTTTGTTAATTTCCATAATCCTGAAAAACTTTATCCTGATATTTTTTCCTGTTTTCTCATTGCTTTTATAGGAGAAAAAATTCTGAGAGGTCATTACTCCACTGTTTTTTCTGTCTCCTGAATACGCCAGTCTTGAGTATATAGCTTTTTAATAATCTGTGTGATGAAATAGAAGAACATATAGAAGGATACTTCTGCTGCATAGTGAAGTATAGCATTTGCCTCAAATGAAAGCGCTTGTGCAATTGTTTTGGTTAGAAACTTGAACTAGCTGCTCTTTTCACAGAGCACCATATTTACGTGACAGACTAACAATGTTATACAGTCATGAGTATTTGGCAAATATTTCCTTAAACATGAATTAAGTGAGCCTGTCATTTCAAGAAAACTACTGACAGAAGTTGATCCCAATGACAAGTCTTAAACTTTCAAGCAAAAATAGAAATTTGGGAAAACTTGTATCTACCACTGTGTTTGATAGCTCCCCAGTACTTATATTTTTCTGATGAGATTGGTGATGATGTTAACAAATGTAATTGTGTGATACTAATAATGAAATGTGTCTGTATTTAGAAGAGCTGCATAACTCCATAAATCAGTATGTTTTAGATAAGTAATGCAGGATGTTAACAAACTCATGAATACATAAAAGATTTTTCACAGTTTAAGATAGACCATAGAGATTTTAATATAAAAAGCACAAAAAGTTCATAAACTTGATTTCAGATTTCACATTTCAACTAACCCTTAAGACACTATTATTTGTCAAGTTTTGCTATGAAAGAAGAATAGACACAATTATCTGCAAAGGCTACTAAAATAATCCCATTTCCTCTCAGGGTGGTGGAATGTACCCACCTTGGGCTCCATGCTCAGGTGGTTATCTGCTAGTTCCTCTCCCTCCTCCTCTGCCCCTCCCCCTATTCGCCAGGGCACACTCTCTCTCAAATAAAAAAAATAAAATCTTTTCAAAAAATAAAATAGAAGAATTCTGTTTCCACCAGTATATCTCTGTAAGGCCAGATTTTCTTCATATATTTCAACTAAAATAACATAAATGATTGAATACTGAAAGAAATATGACAGTCTAGCTATCTCATATCAATGCAGACATTAAACGTATGTACAAATGTGTAAAACAGTGCCATTCTTCTCACACTTTTTTGTTTTGGAAAATACAGTTATTTTTCATTAAAATATTTACATTAATATACAGATTATTTTAAAGCAGTTAACACAAATGGTTTTAAAATTTGTGTTTGAATTTCTACTGTGGTAAAGACCAAAAGTTATAACTCGCCTGAATAAAAGTTCTTTAAGGTCCTTAAAAGTGCAAAAAGATCTTGAACTGAAGAGTTTGAGAACTGCTTATCATAGGTTTTCTAAGATCAAAGCCCTAATCACAAAACAACTGGAAAATATAAAGGTGGCTACTATTTAGTACTTAATTCAGTTGCCCATATTTAGTGCCAATATTTTTATGTGACCTGTGCCCAAAATCTACTCATCCACACAGGCATGATGGTCAGAAGTATTCTGCACAGAACCAGAAAGGCTGATCCTTTCTACTTTGTGAATAGACCACACTTCTCTATCTGATAGCTTTAGTGCAAGGCTATTACTTTGCCTGGAAAGCTCTCCTACCCACACTCTTCACAATTCTTATTTAGTCTTCAGATCTCAGATCAAATGTAACTATCTCAGAGAAACCTTCCCTGACCTATTCCTTCCAAAACTCTTCTCCTCCAGATTTGACTGAAACCCCCTAGTCTCTTTAAAGAGTCCGAGCACATTTTTTTCTTTCATTAGCACATATCACAATTTGTAATTATGTACTTTTAAGATTTGATTAGTGCTTTTCTCTCCCTTAAGCTTCAGCTTCACAAGGGCAGTTTTCTTTTTAGCTTACTGTTTTGTCCTCACTATGTATCACAGTATTTGGCAGTATATATATACAGAATGATTCAATTATTTTCCAATATGAAAACCACATGTTGAGGCAAGGGAGAGTGCATTTTATTGATTGTCCCATCATTTTAAATAGTTTTTCAAATTACTAGCCATGAGTTATGAGAGATCTGTTGAAAACAGTTTTTATTGTATGGCCCTCCAAGTAAAAAGATATCTTAGCAGTGCAATCATTCTGAAAGAAATTAGATTGCTTGATTTGTTGACACAGATGCCATTTCGCAGAACTTTCTCCCAACTCATGCTTCTTAGTTTCCAAGCTTTTTAAAAAATAAAATACAAAAAGACTTTTGCTAATGGTTATGCTGAGCCTTTCTCTAAAAATATCTTTTATTAAATACAGGAGGAGATTGGATTCATGCTGTATTATTTCTTTTGGGACTAATGGTGCATTTTCCAACTTCAGAAATTGTTTTTAAGACCGCAAAAGTATCAGATTAAACGAATGTGGTGACTACCTCAGGACAGTAGTATTTTATTATATTTTCCTTCCAAGAATGTAACTGTTATAAATTACTACAGTTATTTATTCTTCACTTTGCAATTTATTAACTGAGGGAGTCGTATTTCATTCTTCTTCCATTTGAGTAACTTTTGTGTGTGTTTTTATGTAGCAGTGACGAATAGTTTTTCATTTGCAGGCTCTAGACTTTGGTCCTGTTTTAATTAGGAGACTTTTGAGATTTGGATGAAGGCAGCACATTGTCCTTTCAGATATTGAGACAAAATTTGCAGATCTGTCTAACCGTGAGAGTTACAAACCCCCTTCAGATAATAAGTCTAGTATACTTTAATAGCACTGCTTTCAGAATTTACAGCCTTTACTTTAGAGTACTCAGTGTTGATGTTACTGCTAATCTCAAATGGTTTTGTTTTACACAGAAACAAATGGATATCAATGCTGCTATTCAAGCCTTGATTGAATCACATAGTGCCCTACAGATGGAGGTAATATATCTGGCTTTATTTACATTGGCACTCTCAATATACAAATTAAACAGAAAGTTTTTTCAGAGTCCAAAATGTGTCTTTATCTCAAAGATTGTACTTAAAACAGATTGAACATAATGAAACTATTTTTAAGGACAAAGTAAGCATTTTTTAATAAACAGAAATACATGCATGGGATGTTTTTAAGAAAAACATTTAAAACAAAAATGTAATATATTTAAGGAATTTTTTAATAAGGAATGAGATACTGTAGAAGAAAATAGTTAAATGAAGTCTAGCCATCTCTTAAAGTGGGACCTATCATTGTTACTCATTTTTCTTATTTAAACTCTATTCGATTTATAATTTTCTTTAAAACATTATACTACACAGACATAATAATTGCTAAGTTTCATGTTAGTTGAAAACTATGCCATTAGAGTGAATTTAATCTCTTATTTAGGATCAAGATTAATAAAATATAAATATAGGCCTAATTAAATATTTATATTTAAATATAAACTGTTCTCTTTTTTTAGGATTTTATTTATTTATTTCACAGAGGGAGAGAGATCACAAGGAGACAGAGAGGCAGGCAGAGAGAGAGAGGGGAAGCAGGCTCCCTGCTGAGCAGGGAGCCCAATGCGGGCCTCGATCCCAGGACCCTGAGATCATGACCTGAGCTGAAAGCAGAGGCTTTAACCCACTGAGCCACCCAGGCGCCCTATAAACTGTTCTTTACACCCCACTTCCAACTCATTGCATACAACAAGAATACATTTTTCTTCTGCCTTCCTTGGTCCACGTGGATCATAAGCCTTACATACTGGTGATGGCTACTCCATGCTTTTTTGCTAATTGATTCCTTTGATGACTTGGCAGAGCTACCAGAATACTGAAGTGACTTTAATCGACTACAGTGCAGAGATATTCAAAACCCTGAACTACCTTAGCAATTTACTGCACAGCATCAAGAACCCTCTTGGCACACGAGATAACCCAGCACGAATCTGTAAAGATTTGCTTAACTGTGAACACAAAGTATCAGATGGTAAGTTCTTGGGGTTTGTTTTTTTTTTTTTTTTTCAAACTCTGATGTCCGATTTCATCATTTCAGTGTGTTTGAGATTTATAGTGTATTCCTTTCAAATCATAATCATTTTGATAAAATCCTTATAGAAGGCATTTTAGTGTTTTCAAAAAACAAATACTCTTAGAGGGACATAATTCTGAAATCAAAGTATTCTTTTCTGAGGGTTCACATTAAAAATGTCTTCTACACAGCCTTATTGATCCCCAACTTTTCCTACTCCTATATCTATATCACTTGCTTACCCTTTGTGCTTGCAACATATCACAGTCATGTTAAAAATTAAAATAGGAAGGACTGACCTTCGGGTTAACAGGAGTACTTGTCAGTTCTATCAGAAGTGGTAACATGAAAAAAAATATGGTAGAGCCCCTGCCACCACACCTCCTGAATTTATGGTTTTTACACAAAATGGAAATTAAATGTATCATTGCAGAGTCAGTGGGTAGGATGATGGTTTGGTATTCTTGGAATTTTTTTATCCCTACACGGATAGCCAAAAATCCATTAATAAGAGGTGTAAAAATGAATTTAGAATAGAAGCATCAAGGAAAAGTTTTAAAGCAAATAGAACAGCTATAATTATCTAATGATAAGTAGGGGAACCCTGTCTGCGACAATACATCATTTATCTTAATTTCTATTGGGTCAGGGTCAGCTGTACAATCAATATTAGTAGTTACCATTTTTTGCTAAAAATTCTGTTCCCAACACAGTGACACATATGCTGATTTGGAAAAAAAAATCAGGTTATGCCTTTCTGTAGGGTGAATAGTAGTCCATATTTTAACTTATATACACATATGCCACATAACACGCATGCACGCACACATGCACACACACATTCTCACACATTCTTGTCCAAAAATACATACTTCCACTAGAAGTGCAAAGGAAATATTTATTTTATTTATATTAATAAAATGTTTAACTTCTATAGATACTTCTTGCCCTAGGTTACCACAAAAACAAAAACTAATATTTGTAGTTACATTTTGCCTATAGTAATTCTAAGTTTGATTCTTTCCCGTCTTTGAAGGCATAAAACTGCAATTCTATAGAATTGAAAGGAACAAAGACATTTTAAGACATACAAATGACTGAAATCTAATTCAAGGTCTGCCTTCCTCCTTGTAGGAAAAATAGCTAAGTGGTATGGATTGAAAGATATCAGAAAGGTTTTAATGTCCAAAAGTATTTTCATTACTAGGAGACAGTAAATGCTATAGAAAAACACAAAACAGCAGGGAAGGGGAATATGACAGAGAGTAGAGTGAGGGTAATTTTAAATATAGCAGTTAGATAAGCCATGTCTGAGGACATGGCATTTGAGAAATATCAGAAGGAGGTAAGGGTACAAGCTACAGGAAATCTAGGGAAAGAGCTTTCAGGGCAGAAAGAACATCTGCAAAGGCCCTGGGAGTGAGTGTCTTTAGTGTGTTCTAGGATTAGCAAGAAGGCCAGTGTGACTAGAAGAGAGTACATAAAGGGAAAGTGGTCGAAATCGAAGTCAGAAAGATATCCAAAACACAGATTATGAAAGATCTTCTGGACTACTTGTAAGACTCCAGCTTTTTTTCTGAATAAGGGGGGAAGCCCTTAGAAGTTTTTCCAGCAAAGCAATGATATGATTTGACTTCGATTTTTAAAATATTACTCTGGCTAGTATATTACAAATATAATGAAGGCAAGAGTAAAAAAAAAAAAAAACACTGAGAAGGCCATTGAAAAAATCCAGGTAAGAGATGATGATGGGTTGAACTAGAGTTGGTAGCAGAGTAAGTGATAAGAAATGATCAAGTCTTTGGCTATTCTTGAAAGTAGAGCCAGCAGTTTTTGATGATAATTGGATATAGGTTAAGAGAGAAATAGATGAATAGAGGATGAGTTTAACAAGGATTTTGACTAACAGAAGTGTGGGGTTGCTATAATAGAGATGGAGAAGCAAGTTTTAGAGAAAAGATCAGGAGTTCAGTTTTAGATACATTTCATTTGAGATGTCTGTTAAGCATCAAGTAAGAATGTCCAGGAGGTAGGTGACTGTTAAAGAGAGAGGTCCTGGCTAGGGGTAAGAATTATGAATTCACCTGCATATAAATAGCATCCAATGCCCTATCACTGCTGAAGACTCCCTAAAGAATAGGTGGAGAAAGAAAAGCGAAGAAGTCTAAACACTGTGTCTTAGTGCTCTTCAATGTTTAGAGATCAGGGAAATGAGGTGGAACTTGTAAAGAACACTAAGAAGGAGCTATACCTGACAGGAAGAAAACTAGATGCATGTGGAGTGAAGAAAATGTTTGCCTGAGGAGGAAGGGATCGAATGGGTCCCTGTTGGTAAAGTTAAGACTTAGAAAGGCTGCTGGATTTAGCAGCATGAAGTTCTGTGATGACCTTCACAAGAGCAGTTTAGAAGAATGGTAGTGGTTAAAACTTTATCAGATTTTAAGAGAAAATTGTAGAAAAGGAAAAAAAAAGAGAAAATTGTAGAGCCAGAGAGTGTCCATTTCCAGTAATGAAGCAGGTAATTCAAATTGCCTGGCTAAATTTTTTTAAAAATTGTTTTTTAAGTTACAAGCATCAAATAGGTAACAAAATAGTGAGAACACTTCACGCCAACATTTTGAAGAAGACAGCAGAGAGAAGAACACACTTAGAGCTGCTCTTGCCCTGGGTGTGTTCACAAACTGAATACTGCTTTTGGTGGCTTTATGGGACCAAAAGTCAAAAGTTGGAATCTCTGGTCCACCAAGTGTGGGGATTTAGGCTTTCAAAAGGCTCCATTCTAAGAGAAAACATAAACTGGAAGAAAAGAGACATTCATACAGATGGTAGCCTAGCTTCACATCATGAAGATAGCTCAGAATCTTAAGCTTTGAACTTGGACTAAGATGATTCCAGATTGCTAGTACCCCACCCCATTCTGACAGAAACAAAAGTCTTCTATATAATATACCGTCATCCTAGGGCTCAAATTTCTTCTACAAATCATTTCTCAAACATAGTGCCCAGCACACAATCACTGGTAATGAGGCATACTGGTTGATAAAACACCACGATGAGAACTGGCAGAAACGGCAAACAGAATTAGACTTCAAAGAAAAATAAGAGAGGAAGAATTTGAAACTGGAGGTATAATAGACAAGGTAAGCCTTATATAAGAACACGGTGTATTCACAATAATAACAAGGAAGGCAGAATATATGTGAGCAAGTACAAATAGGTAAATAGATGTAGTATTGGGAAGTTATAGAAGTTCCTTTCAGATTGCCTTGGTTGTCTCAGTGAAATTAAAAGCTTATCAGTCAAGAATAAGAAAGAAGGAATAGGTATAATAAAGTGGAAGGAAGAAGAAAAGGTTTCAAATCGTTAACTAGGAGAGTGACAGCAGGAACGAAGAAGGGAAACATAGTGTCATTTTCTGGCAGCCTTACAAACATTTGAATTTAAAGTGAGTCCAATCAGCATAGTTGTGTTTTTCTTTAGCCACATTTAGCTGCGTAATTTCAGGCACAGATTAGGCACAAAACTGGACTTCTATAAGGCTGACTTTATAAGACAAGTACCCTGAAGTGAGGCAGGGCAGGGATGTTAAGAAAGTCTCCAAGGAAGTAATTATAGTAAAGGACTAGGGGGTTTTATTTGGGTAGGAAGGGAATTGAACATATGACTCACACGTGATGAGGGTTGATGAAAAAAGTGGTAGTATCAGTGGATATTAGGTCCTGATGGGATGGAAGACTTTTATAGATAGAGTCAGGACATCAGAGTGAATGAGCTTAAAAGAGAAGAGGTGAGCTTATGACAGAACTCTAGTTGTAGGTGATAACAAAGGCTAGGATATGGCCTGGAAAGTTAATGGTTAAAGTGAATGGGGCAGTCAGGGGAGAAGGGGAAGGATTCGAGAACATTGGCAGAAGAGTTCAAGGAACTGAGAGGCCAGGGTATGGGAAGTGCTTGCCACGTGGATTTAAAATCATCAAGAATTGGGTCATAAATAGATTTTCTGAAAGTGATAGCCATTCAATGCTAAAATCTTTGAAGAAAGTGGGTGATTGCAATGGGAAGGGGTAATGGATGACATAATGTAATGACACTAATTTTACCATAGACTTGTGTTAGGGAAAAAATAGAGAATGGAGTTCGCAATGAAGAGCAGGAAAGACATCTTCTGTACTCCAAGCACAATGCTAATAAAGGCTGTGGCAGAGCTTGAAAGGCCTGCAAGGGAAGCACTGTCCTTATGGGAGAGCCAGTTTTGGGTTAGAACATTTAGGCCTACAAAAGATATATTGTGGTATAGTGCTTTATTAATAGCTCGACATACCCTGAAAACAATCACAAAGTCTCTACCAGGTCACCATTATACAACATAATGCTTGAGTTCAAAGAATTCTACCCTGTATAACGAGAGTTTGCTTGATGGAAAACTTTTTATAAAGAATTGATTAGCTCACATAATAGAAGGAAACTTTCTTAGAGGAGAAGACATAGTAATGAAGATAACGTTTTTATCCCACTAGATAAGATTGGAAGCCTGAATTAGATCCTGGTAAAAAGTCTGGCATTCATTTCTATAAACTTTAAAAAAAGTTTAAAAAACTATAAAAAGTCTATAAACTTCCAAAATTCTAAGGGAAGCTGACATAAAGGGACCAGAGGATAGAATTTCTTTTGCCCCTTTCTTCCATATCGCAGTAGATCAGTGCTTCTTCAAATGTCCCTGGACCAGAATGAGATTCTGTTGAAATACAGATTCTCAAGCCCCGACTTAATGAATCAGCAACTCTGGGGATGGAGTCCAGCTATCTGTGTTTCACCAGATGGTTCTAATGCCACCAAAATTTGAAAACACTGCAGTAGAAGACAGTCCCTACCTACTTTTGGAGCCGCCAGTTCGACAAGTATTCATTTTGAAGGATTACTAGAATAGTAGAGGAAAGAAGAGTTGAAGATGTTGTGGAAGTCTAAAATTATGGACCAGAGAGGAAGCCCAGCATGAGGTAGAGGAATCTTTGCTCTAGGGTAAGGACTGAATGAACAAGGATTTTTACCTATGATAGAAATGACATTTGCCAAATACTGTTTGACTATCTTGCCTTTTTAATGCAAAAAAGCAGGGCTATCTCATTCAAAAATTCTTAGTCTTTGCTTTTAGAATAAGGGCTACTTCAATATTCTGGGCCTGTTACTCTGGAATTAAGATTCTAGATCAATACATTTTCAGCCTGAGGATTTCCTGGAGGCTGACTTTAAGACTCCACTTGATTCTGCTGGGCATTCAGTGAAGACAAAGTTGGCAGGCTTACACTGGCTCTAAGGATTTCAGTTTTTCTCACTTACAAATCTGATAAAGCCCAAAAATGATAACCATTTAATTGTATATTTTCTTTCTGTGAAAACAAAGGATGTTTTATTACTTTTATTCTAATTATCATAAAGATATCATTTTACCTCAGGGAGATTGAAGTTGTTTCTGTTTAATACATATATTCATTTTTAAACTCTGTAATTGCATAGAACAGGAATATACAAGTATACCACATCAACTGCAACTTTTCTATTAACTATGTAACTTTAAAGATTTTTTTTTTTTATTTATTCATTTGACACAGAGAGAGAGATTACAAATAGGCAGAGAGAGAGGAGAGAGGAGGAAGCAGGCTCCCCGCTGAGCAGAGAGCCCGATGTGGGCCTCGATCCCAGGACCCTGGGATCATGACCTGAGCCGAAGGCAGCGGCTTTAACCCACTGAGCCACCCAGGCGCCCTAACTATGTAACTTTAAACAGTTCCCTTTAAGATGATGAACTCGTCTGTGGAAAGAAGCAATAAATTCAACCCTTATATCATTTTTTGTTGAAATGCCCTTAAGTTGATAAGTATATGAAAAATACAGTATTTTTGGTATCAATTTTACATAATGCTTGCCACTTTCATTCATTGACTAAATGTAAATATCTTTATAATCTTACAGTTAAGACTGTAAAAATACATATTTAATGATTTATAATGTTCAAATGTGTTTTAGTATGGACTTTAAATATTTTTATGTTTTACAATAAATTAATAGGGAAATACTGGATTGATCCAAATCTCGGATGCCCTTCAGATGCCATTGAGGTTTTCTGTAATTTCAGTGCTGGTGGTCAGACATGTTTATCTCCTGTTTCTGTAACAAAGGTATGTATTGAATTATAGAATATATGCTGATACTTGCCCAGTATCAGTGATCATGTTTTTTAAAATCTGTCACTTTAAATAATTATGATTTTTATGAATGGAAACAAGGTATCATTCTCTATATAAGAAAGAAATCTTTTGTTTTTAAAAAACAATTCTAGTAGGATCTTGATATTTTGGTTGTGTATTTTATGATTGGCATATCATGGCTTATTCTACTGATTATGCTTTTTAGTTTCCTTTTAAAAATGTTGTGGAAGGGCACACCTGGGTGACTCAGTCAGTTGAGCAGCTGGCTCTTGGTTTTGGCTCAGGTCGTGATCTCAGCAGGGAGTCTGCGTGGGATTCTCTCTCTTCCTCTCCCTCTGCCACTCCCTGCCCCTCCAACCCCCCATGCATGCTCTCTCTCAAAAAAAAATGTGGAACGTATGTTTTTATGCATATACATACATTAGAAAATCCCCGAACTGCTGCATTGTTTGTAATTAGTAATTAGTTACCTAAAGGTTTTCTGAAAATGACATCATTAAAAGAGGAATTTTGCCACAAAGCTTGCTATTTTTGATGATTTGGCACAAAGAACCTCCCTTAAACATCCACTGAATATTTTTTAAAACTTCTTTCAAGTATAATAACATGAATGAAAGTTAGTTTGGTATGATGCTGGGATTATAACAAGCATTTATAAAACCTATAGCTTAGTTCTACCTATAACATATATGGAAGAAATCAAAACTGCATTTCTTTCATTTTCTGTTTAAACCAGTTTGGTATTATTACCCAAGACTTATTTCTCATTGACAAACAACTGATACACCCGCCCCTTATGTTTGGTCCATCATAAAGAGGCAACAGCTAAAATATACAGTCTTTTAATCTCTCTAACTGCTTATTGTTTCACTGCCCTTTTCTAAAATATCCCTCTTCATTAAGGGTGTTTCACCAGTTCATCACAGTAGCCATTCACCATTATTATTCTCAAAGCACAGGCAGGAAAGATTCTTCCATTTCTAGGGAATCCATGTTCCTCTCATGAAGATCAGCAGGATAGTCTTACTTCCAAAATATCTGCATGATTATCCTCATTCCCCTGGATTTGCCCAGGATTTTTATTTGGATTATCACAGAAGACAGATGGGGACCGGGAAGCAAATACAAAGAAGTTAGCAATAGTGAAGTTGACGCACTTAAATTCCTTCCTTGACTGCATCAACACTTCCATCTCTCGTATCCATAAACTCAGCCTGAGAAAAACTGGGCAGGTAGTGGAAAGAATGGTAGACTTGGAATCAGGGACCTGGGTTCTAGTCTCTATCCCTCTACTAACCTGGAAAATGATACTAAACCACCAAAGAGCCTACTCTGTGCCAGGCTCTGTGCTGGGTAAGTGACATTTGGCACCTTAAATCCTTACAGCAATCCTGCCATGTCAGTGTCATACTCCACTTAACCAAAGACACTAAGGCTCAGAAAGATTAAATAGTTGACAAGTTTGTGATACTCAGGTATAAAATAAAGGAACCTGAACTACTTAAATTCTAATGTTCTTTATGATGATCCTTTCATGTTTTCATCCTCATTGTCCTTTTACTTTTTTGGTTGTTGTCCTTTTTTCTTTTCCTTCTCTGATACCTCATAACTGATATTTTTTTCTAATGTTTGGAAATCAATATAAATTCTTTGTAGAAACCACTTTCATTCACTTATGTTAAGACCATATGCCTGCTTGAATAATAATAAAATAATAATGTCAAAAGCTATAGAAAAATCTATTTCTTTGCCCAAGTGTAGGAAATCTGCAGTCAGACTTCCTTGCTCCAATTTTGACCTGTATTGTTATTATTAATACTTGTTCATGACTTCATTCATTTCAAGAAACATTTATTGATGACTCCACTCTATGGCTGGAACTGCATTAGGGGCTGGCAACACAAAGAACAAGATTCTATCCTTGTCTTTAAAGGCTCGCATAGTTAAAACTACTTAACAAGGTATTATTGCAACTTGTGACTTATCTTTGGAAACTCAAAGATCTTCAAAGAAAAGTATAGACAATTTCAGATTTTTGTCGGAAAAATTATTAAAGAATTAATCAACAACAAATAACTAATGCATTTTAGATAACATGAAAATTACCTCCCTTTTTTTTTTTTTTTTTTTTTTTTTTNTAAAGAATTAATCAACAACAAATAACTAATGCATTTTAGATAACATGAAAATTACCTCCCTTTTTTTTTTTTTTTTGTCATGTCTAGTAGCCTAACGGTATGCTAAAACCAGCTCATACAGACTCAGGAGACCCTACACCCCTTTCCAACTCCATGTTCAGTGATACCACCATGATTGCCTGAAGTCAGCCATGGTAGGAGTGGTTGCACCATGGAAATTGGAAAATGCTCTAAATCAGGGATTAACCCCCCCCTTCTCCACCCCAGCAAGAGTCAGTGGTTAAACATTTATCAGCATACTGTTGACTGGCACTTAAATGCCAAGGAAAGGGGCTTTCTCAAGTCTGTATTTCAAGGACTTTCCTCAGGCTCTCCCAAATTATAAGTTGCTCAATTGCCACATCTTATAACCTGTATGTTATTTCTATGACTTTAGTTGGAGTTTGGAGTTGGAAAAGTCCAGATGAACTTCCTTCACTTACTGAGCTCCGAAGCCACCCATATCATCACCATTCACTGTCTAAACACGCCAGTGTGGACAAGTGCTCAATCAAATGGCTCAGGATTGTCTATTGGCTTCAAGGGATGGAATGGCCAGATTTTTGAAGAAAACACTCTACTTGAACCTAAGGTGCTTTCAGATGACTGCAAGGTAAGGGATGGCACTTTTAGAATTGTTCAATATAACTAACATAAAATTGAGGAGGCCATAAAATTAAAATAGGTAAGACTTTAATTGCAAACTGAAGATCCAGAGGGTAATAAGTTTTAAGGTGCCCTATTTGTAATAACATTACATTTTTCAGAATCAATCATTTGCTTGTATCGTATCTTGTCACCTTCTGTCACATCCACTGGCCATCCATGGATTTTTACTTGCAAAACAGATGTTAATACATAAATTTAATTTTTATTGCTCATATAAAGTATCTATATTACCCCTGCATGGATAGAAAGAGCATATAAATAAATAGATTTATCTCATGTATTTCCACTACTGTAATTCTATATGTCATTATGCATGGAAGACAGGTTATAGAGGCAAGTCTGTTGTATTTCATTTTGTCATTCCCTCTATCTCATACCAAATATGGGCAGAATTGCAGATGGACTGGCCCTACCAATCAATATTTGAATCATAGCCCATTTTCCTTATTAAAATTAAATAATGAATGTTATAAAAAATCTATAATTTTAAAATATGGTGGTATAAAGCTTGTGTTGGCAAACTACATTCCATAGACCAAATCCAGCCCACCACTTGTTTTTGCAAATAAATGTTATTAGAACATAGCCACACTCATTCGTTTACTTATTATCTATGACTGTTGTCACAAGTGATGGCAGAGTTAAATAAATGTGACAGACTATGGGTCACAAAACCTAAGACACTTATTACCTAGCCCTTTACATAAGAGTTTCCCAACCCTGTTATAAAGAGCATCCACTTTACATACATACCGTTAATGACTTTAAGTAGCTTGGTTTCCTGTTCTTATGTACCACGAAGCCCGTGATTTAACATCTCTTACCATTTCCAGGGAACTCTACTTTTTCACAACATTTTATTTTCAGACAAATAGTGCTTGAGTACTTGAAAAATGGGAGGCAGACAGTTAGAGATATATGGCTTATTCTCTATAAGCAAAGAGATCAATATTATCAACAAACGCATTTAACTTTTATAATTTTTTCCAGAAACTTTCAGTGACCCACTACTATCTCTAAGACACAATCTCAACTTACCAGCTCTTTGTTTAGCACTTAAAACAGTCAGGCTCCAACCTATCTTACTAGTTTGGGCTTTCAGTGGCTTTTAGCCCTAAAATATGGACAAACTGATCTAATAATAATATCAATAATAATTCCTACTATTAGTCATTGGGGCACTTACCCTATATTACATACATTATTTTATATAATTATAACAGCTTTGTAAAGGAATTTCATTTTATAGGTAAGAAAATGAAGACACAGAGAGGTCAAATAACTTGCTCAAGGTCATGTAACTAATTAGTGGAGAGCAAGAAATAAACCTGGGGTGTGTATAATTCCAAAGTCCATGCCACACTATGCTGCTAGGGACTTTAACTGAAATCTCATTTAATCCTCACAACTGTGTGAGGTAAGTTTTTATTTTTCAAATTTTATATATAAAGAGAATGGTGGTACCTGGATTCCTATCAAAATATGCACTTTATCCCCACACGAGGCTTATTTTTGCAACCATCTTCTACTTTTCCAACAGTTTTTTGTTTGTGTGTTTGTTTTATATCATTGTCTTTCTCTGAAATGCCTCCTTTACCTCTCTAACCAAGTGGACATATTAGGCATACTTGAAGGCCCATTTTAAATTCTGAATTCCAAACTCAGGAAGCTTTCCCTGAGTACTTCAGTTGGAAATGAGGAATTTAGCGCTCACTGTCTACATTATTTATGTATATAAATATGTTTTATATATGTTGTCTTGTGTTATGTCTGTTTGTGTTTCCCCTCTTCAACTGGACTTATAAGGTGCTAGTATTCAAAAGCCAGAGCTAATTTATTCATCTTCATATTTCCCAAGCACTGTTAGAAAATAGAGGATTACATCTTACTCAACTGTGCCACTTGTACTTAGTATTAATAAATATTGCTTAAAAGGCTTAAGTTAATCTAATGGTGTCTTACACCACATACACAGACACACACCAAGCTGATGACTAGTAAAAGGAATTTGTAACTTAAATAATCACTAAGGTTCCTTCAAATTTTAAAATTTATATCATGATAATTCTATAAACAAGTAAGTGAATAAATTCCTTAATAAAATCTTCACAAAACTAGCCAGTTGTGTTTCTCTATTTTGTCCTGTTGAATCTTAATCATAAGAGATTTTGTGATATGTTTTTGTTCCATAATAGAATTTGACAGAAACAAAAGACCATGCAGTAATAAAAAAACAGAAAGGACTAGAAAGGAGAGAGGAAAGAAACTATATAAACAGTAACCACAGACTGGGAAAAAAAAAAAAACCTAAAAGGTGATTCAACAGAATTATAATTTACTTCTGACTGAAGCAATTCTGATTATTTCCTGCCTAAATTACAGAGAGGTTGAGATAGCTCATTGCATTTCATCCAAGAATGCCCATCCTAAAGAATCATCTCCAAATAAAGGAACACAGAACAGATGGGTGTTACTCAAATTAGGAATAGTACAGCCTGTTAATTCATATCTGGTCCGATGATCCACAGACAACAGAAGCAGAAGCCTACCCTTAGTTCCTGAGACTGAAAAATCAGAACACACATTGCCATTTGGAGAAAAGAATGAACCAATGTTTTCAATTAGTCATAGTGAGTGTTACCATTGAGCACTTACTCTATGCCAGCACTTACTTTCTTCTAGGGACTTTCTATTCATTATCTCTAATCCTTAAACTAAATCTTCATTGTCTGACAGTGAAGGGCATTGTCTGCTGAGAATGACTGCTAGTGACACAATTACATGTCAAAGCATTTTGTTCTTGTTTTACAGATTCAAGATGGCAGCTGGCATAAGGCAAAATTCCTTTTTCACACCCAGGACCCTAATCAGCTTCCAGTAATTGAAGTACAAAAACTTCCTCATCTCAAAACCGAAAGGAAGTACTACATTGAAAGCAGTTCTGTATGCTTTCTCTAAGGTTTCTGAATTAGTTCAGAATTCGTGCTGTTGGCCAGGTAATTGCCGCAGAGGGAAAAATATAGACAGAAAGATACTATCATTGTGAAAGGCATGGAATAAAGCATTGGCGAAATCTTAAAGAATCTCAGGAAGAAAAGATTTCCTCCTAAGAAGGAGAAAAGGCATTTTTAAAGGACTATAATTGATAAAGTATTTAATTCTTTAGAAAATTTTATTGATCTGAGCTTTCTTACAGAATTCCCTAGAACTGAAAATTTATAAACATGGAATTCTTCAGGGTATCCTCTATTTTTTGACTGAGAGCAAAGTACCCATTAGACAGCTGGAGATGCAGAGCACTATGGAGCAATACTGGCTAATGCTTCCAAATGTGCAATGCTTCTGTCTAAAAATTACAAGCCACAGTCTAACATGTCTTATTTTCCCAAACACTAAGCTGTATTCAGGTCCCCAATGGGCATATACATCTTAGCCGGTGGTACACTACCTCTTACGTGTTGCCTTTTTGTGTTGCTTGGTGCTCTTCCTAAAACAAGGTGCTTGTGGCTTTCATAGACTATTTTACTTTTTTCTTCGTCTTTGTTATTCTTTAAGAGTGTATGTACTGGTTACATCAAGATATGTTTTGGTTGTTAGTACTTATTTTAATTTGTTTGGTTACATGCTTAATAACAAGTAAAACATTATTTATGTGAAGTCCTTGTTCTATTTTAAAATTCTCTTTGTGGATATGGAATCAAAGCCAGCACGCTGTAACCTGTGCGTATGCACAAGAGAATTAGGAGGTTTCTTTTGTTTTTATTTTTTAAAGTGTTGTAAAAAATATTACAGGCCAGCTACTTCCCGTAGTGGGTTTGGGTTAGAGTTTGGGGTTGTGATATACTATTTTTAAAAAATCCATGATCATCTGGAATGATACTATGTATATATATATTTTGTAAAGTTTTAATTCAGCAAATCTTTTGAAATTGCTGCTGTTTTAAATTATAAAAACCATTATTTCTGCTTCATAGGAATTATATGTTTTGTAGTATTCATTGATTTTATCTCACTATTCTTAAATTTACTGTGTTTGGACCTAAAAGAATTCAATTTACCAGTCTTGACAGCAATGTTCAGGAAAAAAAAAGTCTTTAGCCATTTAAAATAAGCTCAGCCCATTCAGACTTTCCTTGTCAGAGAAATGTTAGTTCAGTATTAAAATAAAAATACTATACCTTTTGGTATATAGAAAAGCTTGTACATCCATTATAAACATATCTTTAGCCACAGCAAACCACACTTACCTATCTATAATAAAAAGATGCTTGAAATCTTTTTTGGTGGTGTTCGTTTTCTTCTTTTGTTACCATATCCTTTTATTACCTATGATAGCCCCCTGGCATAGTCCTTCTGTACTCTGTACCTTTGCATTATTACAAAATATCTGTTACGTACCTATCAGAGGATTATAGGGTCTATTTCCTACTTGTACAAAATGAGGTCATGGCACAGAATAAACTCTCATATATGGTCAACTGACTTTCAACAAAGGTGCCAAGACCATTTAACGGGAAATGGATAGTTTTTTCAACACATGGTGCTGGGAAAAATGAATATCCACAAGCAAAAGAATGAAGTTGGACCGTTATCTGGTATCATGTATAAATCTTTACTCAAAATGGATCAAAGTGCTAAATATAAGAGCTAAACTTCTAAAACTCTTAGAAAAAAACATAGGGGAAAGTCTCCATGACATTGGATTTAGTAATGATTTCTTGAAGATGACACTAAAAGCATGCTCAAAAGAAGAAAAAGATAAATTGGACTACATCAAAAATAAGAACTTCTGTACATCAAAGGACGCTATCAAGAGAGTAAGAAGACATCCCACAGAATGGGAGAAAAAATTTGAAAATCATATATCTGATAAGGAATTAATACCCCAGAATGTATTTTTTTAAACTCCTACACCTCAGCAGCTCTTTCTTCCCACAGATCCTGTCCCCATGCTTTAATAAAACCACCATTTTGCACCAAAATTTAATTAATTAACCAACTAATTAAATTAAACTTCTACAACTCAAAATAAAAAGCAATCCAATTGAAAAATGGGCAAAGGACTTAACAGACATTTCTCCAAAGAAGATATACAAATAGCCAACAAAAGAAAAGATACTCAACATCTCCAGTTATTTAGAAAATGCAAATCAAAGCCATAGGTAGATACCACTTGACACTCAGTACAATGACTATTATCAAAAAGAAAAACAATAACAAAAAAAAAGGAAAGTAACAAGCATTGGTAAGGATGTGCATAAAGTGGAACCTTTGTATTTTGCTGGTGGGAATGTAAAATGGTGCAGCCATTGTGGAAAATAGTTTGGAAGCTTCTCAAAAGTTAAACATAAAATTACCATTTGACCCAGTAATTCTAACTTGTGTATATGCCCAAAAGAATTGAAAGGAGGGACTCAAACAGATGTTTGTGTACAAGTGTTCATGGAGATATTATTCAGAATAACCAAAAGCTGGAAACAACCCGAATGTGCATCCACAGATGAATTGATTAACAAAATGTGGTATATTCATACAATGGAATATTATTTAGTATTAAAAAGAAATGAAATTCTGATATATGCTACAACACTGATCACCTTGAAAACATTAGGCTATGTGAAATAAGCCAGATGAAAAAAGGGCAAGTTATCTGAAGTACGTACCACTTATCTGAAGTACCAAGAACAGACAAATTCAAAGACAGGAAATAGAACAAAAGTTATCAGAGGCTGGGGGAGGTGGGAATGGGGAACAATTTTGTAATGAGTACAGAGTTTCTGTTTGGAATGATGACAGAGTTCTGGAGATGGATGGTAATAATGGTTACACAACCTATGAATGTACTCAGTGCAACTGAGTTGACACTTAAAATGATTTAAATGACCGATATTATGTTGTACATTTTACCACAATTTTTTTTAATGGAGTGATGGCAAATATGACTGATTTCCTGCTTGAGGACCATAGAATTATTTTTTAAAAGGAGCAAAATGTGCTATACCTCTTGTTTCTCCCCCCCCAAAAAATTTATTTCAGAGACCTAAGTGGTTTTTCTAGATATCATTTAAGAAATAAATATATATATAATAGAAATACCTTACTTTTTTTTGTTTTAGAAATATTAAATTTAAAGCACATTTCAATCAACGTAATCATAGGCAATATAGTATGTGTAGTGATTAAGAGTACTCTGGGGATTAGCTGTGTGACTTTGGGTATATTATTCTTCATTGCCTCAGTTTCTTCACTGCAAAATGAGAATAATAAAAGTAAAAATATTTATAAGTTAGGGTTCTTAGAGAAACAGAACCAGTAGGAGATATAGATATAAATAGAAATACAGATTGCATAAATAATATAAATATAATATTATGATATATATGCATGATATATAAAAATATTTTTATTTTATGTTTTTATATGGAAACATTGTGATGAATTGGCTTACACAATTATGGAAGCTGAGAATTCCCACAATCTGCCACCTGTAAACTAGAGAAGGCCAGTGATGTAATTAAGTCCTAAGGCCTGAGAACCAGGGAAGCCAATGGATTAAAATCCAGTCTCTGGGCCAGTGAAGATAGGAGGTCCTAACTCAAGCAGGCAGACAAAGCAAAAAAAAAAAAACCACATTCTTCCTTACTCTGCCTTTTGTTTGATTCAGGCCCTCAGTGGATTGGATGATGACCATGCACGTCGTGGGAGAGGGACAATTTATCAAGTCCACTGGTTCAAAGACTAGTCTCCTCCAGAAATGCTATCACAGAAACATCCAGAAATAATTTTTAATGTGGACACCTATGGTTGGTCAAATTGGCATACAAAATTAACTATCATATTATCTCACTTGGCGGTTGAATGCATTCAATAAATTACCGTGGGAAAGTATAAAACTGCCTGGCGCAAAGCCATCAATCACTCTGTAAGCATTAGCTGTTGCTCTTGTTGAAGTAGCAACATCATTGAAGATTTAATAGATAAGCTCCATGCTAGTTATCACCAACGAGGTGGTGGCAAATCCCTTAATAAAATTATTCATCTGTTTTATAGCCATGCCATCCCCATAATTTGTTTTGTAACAATAGATTTTATATTTTTAGAACATAGATTAAATATAAAGTCTTTCTAGAAATAAGGTACGACTATAGCAGTATATAATTATATAATGTGCCTCCATTTTCTCCCCATTTTTTATATTAATGTAGGAATTATAGTGGTCATTATAAGTAAATATCATCAATTTTTTTGTAATATAAAACCATAGCAGGAGGAATATTGGATTTCAATAAATAAAACTTGGGACACCTGTGCGGCTCAGTTGGTTAAGCGTCTGCTTTCAGCTCAGGTCATGATCTTGGGGTCCTGGGATGGAGTCTCAAATCTGGCTCAGTAGGGAACCTGCTTCTCCCTCTGCTTCTATTGTTCGCCCTGCTTGTACTCTTTTTCTCTCAAATAAATAAATAAATAAATAAATAAATAAATAAATAAATAAATAAATAAATAAATAATATTTTAAAAAAAAATATGCATAAAACTTGAATTGAGTTCCAACCCTCTGATTCATCGGTCTGGGGTACTTGGTTAAGTCACTAATTCTCCACTTCCTTATCTATGTTGGCCCCTTTTTTTTTTTTGTCTTCTTCTTCTAGTTATATGACGTAGGTGTGTTAAAAATTCCCAACTGTGATTATGGACATCCTTGTTTCTCCTTTTACATCTCACATTTTTGCTTTATACTTGTAATTAGTTGCATTCAAATTTACCACAGCTTTATTCAGAGGTGTCCTGCTAAATGTTTAATAACTAGCCCTCCAGGGTGAAAAGAGAAAAATCCCTACTTGTAGTGTTAGCCAGTTTTCATGGCGTAAATGCTTGGACCATGCCAATTTTGTGTTGTAACTTATTAGTGTCAACATAGTACATCTTTATGCGTCTTTTTATTTGTAACCTTTCTACATTCTTCTGTTTAGGCATATTTTTTATACTCGGCATATGCTTGTAGATGTGTTTATTTTTAATCTACTTTGACAATTTTAGACTCTTATAGTATGTAGTCTGTTTAAGTTAGTGTAGTTACTGTTATATTTGCATTTAAACCTGATATTTTACTATTATTTTGTATTAGTCTCATCTCTGTTTCTTTTTTCTTCCTTTGGACTGGTAAAATATTTTTTATTCCATTTTCCCTCTTTTAGCTTGTTAAATATTATTTTTATTTTCTCTTAGTGGCTACTTTAAAGTCAATAATATGTATCCTTGACTTTGTAGGGGCCACATACATTAGTACTTTTCTACGTTCCAGACAACTCAAGGATATCACAAAACTTTAGCTCCACTTATCTCTCTCTGACATTTTGGAATGTTATTGTCAGGTATTTTAATTCATCACATATTTAGAATCCTACGGGATATTGTTATTTTCTAATATTTTAAACTGACAATATTTATTTGGTTTTATCCACCTATTTATACTTTCCTGTACTTTTCTTTCCTTCCTTCCATCCTTCATATTTTAAGTGAACTTGAAAGAAGCAAGAGAAGATGACATATGCTTTATATAAAGGCAGAGTTACCACTGAAATTGATAAATTTAAGCATTAGGGCCCTGAAGTGGCTTTCACAAATGTCATCACATGGACATTTATGTTTGTAAAGTTTGCAAAAGTATAGTAACTTTTAGTTATTTTCCATCAAGAGGACCCTACATTGGTATGAGCCTCGGGCTTCACAAAACCTAGATCTATTTTTGCTTTTTACCTGGAATGAAACATAAATGTCATTCTTTCTGTAGGAAACAACAGCTTTTGTTTGCCTGAGGACTATAGTAAACAAAAAGAGGGAATGTTGCTAGAGGCCCAGAAATGATCTGAGCAGTAGAAACATGGTGTTCAGCAGTAGGCACTATGACAGACCTCATTTTCTGACCAAAATGTTAAGTTTGGTCCTCCCATCCCAGACTAGCAGCTTTTATGGTTTCAAAAATAAGTGTAAGCTAAGCCTTCAATGTAATGTGCTCTGCCCTATTCAAACACAACTTTTCTACCATGACCTACATAGTAATCTAAAGGTATGATTAAGTTATTATCACCTCAGCCCGGGTACACAATTATGCAATCTGTGTGCGTTTTTTTTTTTTAAGATTTTATTTATTTATTTGACAGAGAGATAGAGAGCACAAGTAGGCAGAGCGGCAGGCAGAGGGAGAGGGAGAAGCAGGCTCTCCACTGAGCAGGGAGCCTGATGTGGGACTCGATCCCAGGACCCTGGGATCATGACCTGAGCTGAAGACAGCAGCTCAACCAACTGAGCCACTCAGGCACCCCAATCTGTGTGCTTCGGATTCAAAGTCCTGGTATAACGCAAAGCTAATTTAGAAAAATGGCACCTCTGTAGAGAAGAGCAACCAGGGGTATAGAGCTATCATCTTGACTGTGCCTAGCAGTGGAGTTTCAGAACTGCACACAAGGGCAAAGTAATCTCCGTAACAATCCATTAAAAATAATTTACGTTCACAAGGTATCTAGTGTAGGACAAATTTAGAGTTAAAACTCAAGAAAATGTTTGAATATAGTTGACACACAATGTTACATTTGATTCAGGTGTACAACATAGTGATTCAACATCTCTGTTATGGTATGATGACCAACACAATTCTGAAAAAGGACCAAAGGAGGAGGACTTATTTACACAGTTTGAAAACTTACTATAAAATTAAAGTCATCAAGAAAGTGTGGTATTGGTGCAAAGCTAGACATATAAATCAATGAAACAGAAAGTCCAGAAGTAAATCCTTATATTTGTGATCACCATATTTCTTACAAAAGGCATTTCAAGGGGGAAGGATGATCTTTTCAACAAATGGTGCTTGGATAAGGAAAAAATCCATATGTGAAAAATAAATCATTAATTTGCACTATAAAAAACTCATCATGGATCATAGATCTAAATGTAAGAGCTAAAAATAAAAAATTTCTTGAAAATATAGTAGAAAATATAGTAGAAAATCTTTGGGCTAGCCAAAAATTTATTAGTGTGACACAAGAAGCAGAATTCATTTTAAAAAAATCATGAACTGGACTTCACTGAAATATGAAATTTTTCTCTTTAAAAGACATAATTAGGAAAATTAAAAACCATCCACACAGTGGGAGAATGTATTTGCAAACACTACAAGGACTTTGTATTAATTATCTCTTTCTGTGTAGCAAATGCCCCAAAACTTAGCAGTTTAATACAACAAATATTTATTATATTACCCAATTTTTGAATATGAGGAATCTGAGTGCAACTGTTGGACGGTGCTGTGGCCATGTCAAGACTTGACTAGGACTAGAGAATCTGCTTCCAAGCTCACTCACGTGGCTGTTGACAGACCTCAGTTCCTTGCTGGTTGCTGCCCAGTGTATTAGTTTCTTAGGGCTGCTACAAGAAAATAGGTCAAATGTGTAGCTTGAATACCAGAAACTTATTTTCTGACAGTTCTGCAGGCCAGAAGTCCAAAATCAAGTGTTGGCAGGTTTGGTTTCTTCTGAGGCCTCTCTCTCTGGCTTGCAGATGACCTCCTTCTTGCTGTGTCTTCACATGGTCTTTTTCCTGTGTGCACACATCCCCGATCTCTAATTGTGTCCAAATTTCCCCTTCTAGAAGTACACTGGACAGACTGAATTAGGGTCCACCTGAATGGCCCATTTTAACTTAGTCACCTTTTAAAGGTCCTATCTCCAAATACAGCCACATTTTGAGGTACTAAGGATGAGGTTTCAACATATGAATTCTAGAGGGACACAGTTCAGCCTTATAATGAGAGTTCAGCTCCCTGTTACATGAGCCTTCCTGGTAGGGCAACTCAGAACATGGCAGCTTGCTTCCCTCAGAGTAAGTGATCTGGGAGAGAGAGTGAGAGAGCAATTGCCTGAAACAGAAACCACAGACATTTTTCAAACCTAATCTCAGGAGCAACACAATAAACTTCTACTGTACACTATCAGTAACACAGGCCAATCCTGGATAATTTGGGGGCATTTTATACACTGTCATGAACAGCAGGAGGTGGGGATCATTAAGGAACATCCTGATGGCTAGCTACAAAAGATTTCTATCCTTAATATATGAAGAACTACAATTTGATGATAAAAAACAAATAACTCAATTAAAAGTAAGCAAAAGATTTGAATATTTCACTAATCCAGATAGAGAACTGGCCAGTAGCACATGAAAAGTGCTCAACATCGTTAGTCATTAAAGAAATGCAAATTAAGTTCATAGTGAGATACCACTATCTACCCATAATCAAAAAGACTGACAAAAAATACCAATTGTTGGCAAGGATGTAGAAAAATTGGAACCCTCATACATTGCCAATGGGCATGTAAAATGGTATAGCTACTTTGGAAAACAGTTTGGCCATTTCTTAAAAATTAAATATAAACTTACCATATGGTCTAGAAATTCCACTCCTAGGTATCGGCTCAAGAGAAATGAGAATATATATATATATATATATATATATATATATATATATATAATACACACATATATATACGTATATGTATACATATGTGTGTATATATATATATATATATATATATATATACACAAAGACTTGTATGGGAATGTGGAAGCAGAATTTTTCATAAAACCAAACCCAGAAACAATTCAAATGCTCACTAACTGATGAATAACCAAAATGCAATATATCCGTACAATGGAATATTATTCAGTAGCAAAAAGGAATAAACTACTGAGACATGCTACAACATGGATGAACCTCAAAAACGATGCTAAATGAAAAAGGCCAGACTCAAAAGACCACGCATGATATTATTTCATATGAAATTTTCAGGAAGGGCAAATGTACAGGAATGGAAAGTAGATCAATGGTTGCCTTGCAGCTGGGGATGGGTAAAAGGATTGACTCCAAATGGGAACAAAGGTATTACATGACGGTAGATGGAAATGTTCTAAAACTAGATTTTGTTGGTGCACAATTGTATAAAATTTCAAGTTTAAATTGTTGAATTATATTTTATTATAGGTGTATTTTATTTTATGTGAATTATACCTCAATGAAGCTGTTAAAATGATGCACACAATAAAACAGTTCTCCATATTTCACAGAAACATAATATATTTAAGGAGTCATATTAAAGGTATAAGAGTGAGGGATCGGGTAATGATAGTTGAGATATACAAACAGCAAAAATATTAAGGAGAAAGTTGTCGCACATGAGAAGAATGTGCCAAGAAGTGGGAAATGTGATTATCTCAACTTTGTCCTCCATGATCTGAAAGAGAAAACAATTAAGGAAGCTATCAACAGTAGGACTCTCAAAATTACTGGTAGGATAAGGAAAATAATACTTATATTTGTGGAATGCTTTACTGTTTACAAAGTTCTTTCACACACATTTTTCTCATTTAATTCTCAAAATAGTTCTGTGAAATACGTATAACTATCTCCAATTTATAGATAGATTCACTGAGATCTAAAGGGGTCACCTAGCTATGGGCAAAGGAGATTTAAACCCAGTGCTTTTTCCCTACCTCTTTTACTTGGCTGATCCCATCAGATTCTTTTCCCCAGACATTTGGAATTAGATAATAGTGAGTCTCCATGATTCTATAAGCACTGAGAATATAGAAACCTCAGAGTTGTGAAATGGCAGTATTTTTTAACGAAGTACATTGAAGAAGAGAGACAACTTGCCTACAGAGAAAGTAGAATGAAGCCAATTCAGTGACAAGAGGCCCTGTGGCTACAGAGGCACACAATGACACCGTGGTAGCCATGGAGATGTGCCACCCAGATCTTCTTCAAAGAAGGACTTGCTACCTAGCCACAAAGAGTGCAGTCCAGTGGTCAGCTCCAGCTGCAGAGAGCTTCTTGGCCAAGATCATGCCCTTTCTGTATCAGGTGACCCAGTGGGGCCAGATATAAAGTATGAGGCAGTTCTGCCTGAAGTGGGACTCTCTAAAGACCAATGTTTTCTCTGAGCCAACTGTCAGCTTGGCCAAACCTTGTCAGACCTGCATCACAATTTAAATGCTTTCTCTGGCCAATCCCTCCCCTTTCTCTTCACAGGTGTTTATCCCTAACAACTCCAGCAGCATCTGTTTCTGAAGAGCCCAACCTGCAACACATCACAGCACATACCCATATACAATAAGACTCAGACTTCCAGGCTTTCTGGTTCTTGGCTCCTGCCTTGTTTGTGGACACAGCTGAAATTCCACAACCTGGCCTTTATCTTAAGCTAGCTCAAATGCAAACAAAGGGCTTTGACCAGAACGTTAAATTTCTGTTTCAGTGCTGCCACTGATGTGTCATTTAATCTTGAGCAAATCGTTTTATTTCTCTGGGTCTTTGTTTTCTTGGCTGTCTAATGAAGGGTCAGGAAAGGCCCTTGTAATCTACATTCTCTAGTCAGGCAGACAGTTGACTACACAAAGTACCTGCTGAGCCACTGGGCAATGATTTACCCATCATTGTATTTCAGTCACAGATATGATGCTTTCCTATAAAGTACTCCTAGGTTTCTGGCTGTTAAAATGAACTTAACTGTGATTCTGGCAAAGGGCCAGTTCCCAAAGTGGTTAGGAGAGAGGCAAGGTGATGCCTGGTGCAGAGGCAGGAGACAGAAATGATAGGCACAATCCTATAGTGAAGGCTTGGGCTTGTTACTCTACTTCACTGAGGAGGAAAAGCAGGAGAAAGGAATTTGAGGAACTGGATAGGAATTCGGCGACAGCTCCACATAATTTCTGCCTCCCTTTCTTTGTCCTTGTCCTATATCCATCCTTGCATACAATGCCATGCTCTACATGCCAACAACCCAGAGTTCCCTCTTTCAGGACCACCCAAGCCTTCCATTTACATTCAAACCTACCATTCAACAATACCACCACAACCTCCAGGATCTCCGTTAAAACTACAGTCACACAGATGGGATTGTTTAACTTAGTAAATGAGTAGCTGTGATGCCATCAAGGAGCCTTAGTGGTTTAACGATTTTTCCTCCAGTGACTGTTAAACACATACACACACACACACACACACACACACACACACACATTACAGGAACAAATGTAGGGAATTGACAAAAGTTTTAAAATCCTACAGAGTCTTTATGCTTCTGGTGTCTGATCTGTAGTTCCAGAACTTTTCCCTTTCTTAAATGGAAATCTGGATGGTTTTATTCTCTTGAGGATCAACACTCCCTCTTGTTGCTCCCATCTCACAAATCTTATCTTTAGCAAAAACCACATGGATTCTTTCTATCATTTAGCCCCCTTCCCCAGTGTAAATAAGTGATCTGGCCTGAATATTCAAAGGCTTTGTTTGACTCTATGGGCAGCTAAGCTAGCACTTGTATCTCCAAAAGAGACTATCCATATGATTCCTCTGGAAGCTTCTTTCTCACAACCCATAAGAAGATTGTACTAAACTCTCCCAATCTACTTCAATGCTTCTTCTGCTACTTTATCCCTGGTGCCCTAGCTAGGTTTTGAAATTTTATCCCTCCCTCCCTCTGCTCACCCATTTGAAATTCCCATTCCTTGACCAACTTGCAAATGAGTTGATAACAGTTAAATGTCCTGCATTGAGGAGGTAATACAAAGCAGCCTACAGCTGAGATGCTTTGAAGCATTTATGCAGCAAAAAATATATCTCCTATGAAGTCTCCTTAAACAGTGAGAAAAATACCTTGCAGACATAATGTGAAGACTAGGTGAAAGGGCCTTAAGTCCAGTACCTAATAATAATAATTTTGAAAAGTAACTGAAATAGATAAGTGTGGTTTTTGGTTTTTGTGTTTTTTGTATTTTTTAGATCTTCTATTCCTGGGGATTGAACTTGTGGGCCAGACTTTAGGGATACACACACACACACACACACACACACACACACACACACACACACACACTTCTCTTAAAGAGAATCCTGAGGGATGCTGGGAATGGGAAACTTGACTGTTGTGGGCTATTACTGACAGAAGTGAAAGAAAAGTTAATTTCTTCTTTCCTATCTGAAAACTCTCAGGATTCGCTGTAACAATAGTCACCACATATTGAATTTATTTCAGTAACTACTGGCTTATTTCCATGCTCGATTCCATTTAATCTTCACAATAACACTGAACACCATCGTCTCTAAGTGCATAGGTGAAGAATGAAGCTTGCCGAAGCGTGACATCAAGCATTTCTTCCATTTTCATACAAGGTTAATCGTTAACACCGACCAGGATGGGTCTTAATCTTTCCCAAACTGTCCGGGACTTGCTTCTCTTTGCTCCGCCCCGCACCTCCACTCTCCACAGACCAGTGTGGCGGAGCCCGGGTGGAAGGCGGGGAAAGCGGGCGGAGGCTGTCTCCCTGGGGGAAGGGTTTGGCTAATCCCCGCCCCGGAAGTGAGCTCACAATGGGCGTGGCTTCACGCCAATTCTCTGAGAGTCTCCTGGACGGACTGCCGCAGAGCCGTAAAGGACCCTATCAGTCGTAAAGTGGCGAGGGGCGGAAGTGCTGCTTTACGACTATTTGGAGGAAAGCTGCAGGCCGGCGTTTGCTGATTGCGATTTTCGGCCGCACACGTGGGAAGCTGTCGGTGTTCCGGCCCAGAATTCGTTCCTTTTGGCGTGGATAAGCTGCACCGAAGGACAGAGTGGCAGCGGAGGCCAGGGGCCGTGAGTTGATGGATATTGCTGTTGCAAATGAAGAGACATTGGGTCGAGGTCTGCACAGTGGAACTGAGGGGGCGCGGCTAAGTGTCGAATCCGGTAGGGAGAGAGTCGGGGGCATAGCAGGGACGGACGCTGGCAGTGTAGAAGCGAAGAATGGACTGGCAGGAATGGAGAGGACAGAGGATAGAGAAGGAAGTGAACAAAAGGCAGAGGAGATGCGAGTGGACCTAACGGTTGTGAAACAAGAAATTTTGGACTGGTCGGAAGTGGAAGACGGGGTGCTGGATGGCCGGTGGGTAAAGCAGGAGGTGGAGGATGGGCCTGAGGTGAAAGAGGAGAAATCAGGCACTTTGGAGGTGAAGCAGGAGATGGATGATAGTTTTGTGGTAAAAGAAGAGAAAGTGGATGAAGCGGAGGTAAAAGAAGAGGAAGTGAAGGTGAAGGAAGAGGTGATGGACTGGCTAGATGTGAAGGAAGAGAAGAAAGATAACTTGGAGATAAAAGAGGAGGTGTTTGTTGCTCAGAACATTAAAAAGGAGGAAATGATGGATGAAGTTTGTGTAAAAGAAGAGAAGTATTTCCCAAAGGAAGAAGTGATGGATGATACAAAGGTGAAAGAAGAGCCTCAGATAAATCCCCCAGTGAGTTTCAAGCGGAAACTGGCCATGTCAAGGTAGGACAGGGAGAAATTCACTGGGAGAATAAAGCTTTGGAGTCCTCTATTGTCTGGATTGAAGGAAATCTAGCAGCCGGGTGTGGAATAATGAAAAATAAATGCAAACATGGGTCCCTAGAGCTTCCATGTTGCTGGTGCAGCGAGGGGTAATTGAGAAGTCAGGGTTTTGTCAAAGGACAACAAATTCGGTGAAAATGTGTCAGGTTGTTGGTGGCCAGTGGGCAATGGCCAAGTAAGGAAGTTTAAATTCTGGGACCAGAAAACCCTTGGACCAGATTCTGGTTTGACTTAATACGCTCTTGAGCCAGTGTTCTTTAAAAAAGGATAGACATAAGGAAAAGTCTAATAAAACTAACAATGACAACATGGATTAAGTTAAAATTTGGGAAAAAATGCACTTGAACTCACCCAACTGTCCACTTTCTCAAAGGATAGTAGGAATATTTATTACTTTATAATTTCCTTATAGTGTATGACCATGTGACAGCATTGAAAATAAAAGAGTGGTCAGATTCTTGGGACTATTACTGTCTAGACACAGGGGGCCAAATAGAAATGACTGTAGTTTGGCTGTCAGTATCCCAAGATCCTAGAAGAGTAATTCGAGATAGATGATGGGTCGTTGCATTTCTAGATTATTTTAATGCTCATTTTAAATTGGGTGTGGAGATGAGGAGAAAAGATGGAGCCGAGGGGCGCCTGGGTGGCTCAGTCATTAAGCGTCTGCCTTCGGCTGAGATCATGATCCCAGGGTCCTGGGAACGAGCCCTCCATCGGGCTCCCTGTTAGGCGGGAGGCCTGATTCTCCCTCTCCCCCTGCTTGTGTTTCCTCTCCCGCTGTGTCTCTCTCTGTGTCAAATAAATAAATAAAATCTTTTAAAAAACATACAGCCGATACTCTGTAAATTTGACTTGGTCTCGTATTCTTTTTGTGGTATGTGTGCCTTTAAGATATGTAAATTCATGAATTGGACTGTAGCGCATGCATGCGCACACAATCTTAAGCAGACTGCCAGGAATTACAAATTAAGATATTAATGAATAATCTTATCCTCTGACTGCAGTAGAAAAAGAAGTCTAAGTGAGATTTTTAAAAAATTTAATACATGTTTTCTTGAATTATGTAGTGCTATCAACATTGTAAATGTAATGGTCGTTGGAGACGGAGACAGTTTCCTAGAGGAGAATGTTCCAAGGATGTGTGACAGCTATCAAGTATTTTATCAGAGTAACTTGCATATACTTCATTCACTGACTGCATGTCTATAAATTGTGAGGAGTAACTGAATTAGCATTAAAAATTTGTAAGTAAGTAGTATTAATATTTGATAACTTACTAAGTTTCTTGTGGGCTTTTGTAGGTGTGAAACTTGTGGTACAGAAGAAGCAAAGTACAAGTGTCCACGTTGTATGCGATATTCCTGCAGGTATGTATCTGATTTCCTGCCTTACTACCTTTGTCTGTACCCTTCTTACCTCAGAGTATAATAGTACCACCTCATTTGTCTCTTCAGTTTGCCCTGTGTAAAGAAACACAAAGCAGAACTGACCTGTAATGGGGTTCGAGATAAGACTGCATATGTCTCCATACAGCAGTTTACGGAAATGAATCTCCTAAGTGGTAAGTCATCTTATGCATTGCAGATTGATGCTTCCTGGCCATTGTCATATGTCATTTGTTTATTTTTCTATTTTGAAATTTTTAGATTATCGGTTTTTGGAAGATGTGGCAAGAACAGCGGACCACATTTCTAGAGATGCTTTCTTAAAAAGACCAATAAGCAATAAACATGTAAGTATTTCTTTTCATCTCTTCTTAGAATTCTTTTAATGAGTTAGATTCGTTTTTTTCACCTAATAAATGTAATAAGTGGCTGTTGTGATCCAGAGCTATTCCAGTTACTAGGGATACTACATCAGTGACCAAAACAAAGTTCTTTCCCTCATGGAGCTTGTATTGTTTGGGGAGAGACAGGAGATGGGTAGAGGAACAAATATAATTTCAAGGAGAGTTAATTGCATGTAGAAAATAAAACACAGGAGATAAAAGAAAATGAAAATGGTGTTTATTGGGAGGAGGTCTTGAGTATTTTCAGTACAGTAATTTGGAGAAGCTTCTCTGAGAGATGACATATAAGCGGTGATCTGAATGATGAGCAAAAGGCAGCCACATGAACCTTTGGAGGAAGACTATTTTAGGTAGTGACAAAAGTGTAAGTAAGACTGAGTTAGGAATGAGGTTGGTAAAATGGGGACAGGGTGACTAAAGCATAGGTGAGTAAAGAGGAGAATGTTGAACATGAGGTTCAATATATTCTAAGTGAAAATAGAAGCCATGGGAAGGTTTTGAGCACGTTTGGTTTTTGAAAGGTCACTCTTGCTGCTGTCTGAAAAATGAGCTTTAGTAGGCAAGAGTGGAAGATTGAAGCAGGGAGTCTAGTTACAAAGCTGTTGCTGTTCAGATGAAACATGATGGTGGCTTGGATAATGCTGTTAAATTATTAGGAAGTGTTTAGATTCTAATTTTGAAGTAAGAACTAACAGGGCTTGCTCTTCTAATACACCTAATTTTCATACTCTTTCAACCCTTTTGCATTCCTTAAGCTAAGTATGCAAATTAAAGCTTATGTATTTGAAATATTTTGCAACTGCTATTCTAGAAATTCTTTAATATAGTTGTTAAATCATGTCATGGAATTATGTTCCTTTTTCAAAGACCATTTTAGTTTTGGAGTTGCAGCATTTTAGCACTTTTAAAACATCTTATTTTATTGTTATTACTGGTACAGACTTGGCATTTCACATATCTGAAAGAAAAATTAGCATGCATCAGCATGTTTTTCTCAAGTTTAAGCATAATAAAATTCTGCTTAAAATATAAGTTTTTAAATTTTTTATTTTTATCATAAAGAATTGCATGCATATTAAAGAAGTATAAAATACAAATACACTGTTTAATGAATAACTATAAAGCGAACATCCATGTAACTACCATCCAGGTCCAGAATTAGAACATTATCAACATCTCAGAAATTCATAAGCCACTCTATTGTGCTGTTCCTTGATCCAGTCTTCTGAATGGTTTTCTAGTTTAGGACCATATCATTTATTTGTCCATTCTATTCATGGACTCAGTTTTCTATCAACATGGACTCCAGGTTTTCTGTAATAACAACAAAAAAAACCTTAACAGAATTGCAGTGAGCACTTCTATTTATGAATTGTGGTTTGTGTATGCACACGTTTTTTTCTAGGGTTTATACCTGGGAATGGATTTACTCTGTTGTGGGGTATGCACATCTTCAATTTTACTAGATGTAACCAAAACATTTTCTGAAGTGTTTATACCAGTTTAGACTCCCAATATTGTGTGTACCTGTTGTTACATCCTCTCCAATACTTGATTTGATCAGTGTTTTTAAAATTTTTGTCAACTTGATAGCTTTGTAATTTTATCAGGGTTTTTAATTTGCAGTTCTCTGATTTCTTTTTTTTTTTTTTTTTTTTTTTTTTTTTTTGGTCAGTTCTCTGATTTCTAATGAGATCAAGCATCTTTCAAATATAGGCCATTTGGATTTCATTTTATAGAATGCCTGGTCAAGTCTCTTGCTCATCTTTTTATTGGTCAACTTTCCTTTCCTTACTGGTTTGTAGGAATGCCTTGTATTTCTTGGATGCCTGTTGGTAGTTGGTTGTATGTGTTATAAATACCTTCTTCCATTCTGTGGCTTTTTTCACTCTATAATATCTTTGATGAACAGATGTTCTTAATGTAGTCAAATTTATCATGTTTCCTTTATAATTAGTAGTTTTATATGTTTATAAAGAAACTCTTTCCCACTTTGAAGTTATAAAGCTGTTTTCCCATAGTTATTTTCTAAAAGTTTTTACAGTATTGCATCTCACTTTTATGTCTGTAAACTACCTGGAATTAATTTTTTTGCATCATGTGAAGTGGAGATCCCATTTAATTTTCCATATGGATGATCCACTTTCTTAGCACCATTTATTGAAAAGTTCATCCTTTCCTACTGCTCTCCAGGACTGCCTTTGTCATATATCAAGCATCCTTATATGCTTGGGTCAGTTTTTGGCCTGTCTGTTCTATTCTGTTGGCCTACTTGTCTATCCATACCAATACTACACTCTCTCAATTGTAGTTTTTTACTGCAACTCTCTATCTCATAGAGTAATTCTTCTGACTTTGTTCATTTTCTGGAATATGGCTATACTCTCATTATGGGTATGACTCTATGTAATTCTATACAAATATGATGAATCACCTATTGATTCTACATTCCCCTTTCCCCACCTGGGAATTTTAATTGGGGTTGCATTTATTTTACAGAGTAACTTGGGTGACTGGACTTCTTTACCGCATTAAATCTTGAAATCTCTGCATTTATTTAATATAGTTAATATCTCTGTAATTTTCTCTGTAGAGCTCTTATATGTTTTTTGTTAGATTTATTCCTGGGAACTTTAGAGGTGCCCAGGTGGCTCAGTTGGTTAAGTGTCTGACTCTTGATTTCGGCTTAGGTCATGATCTTGGGGTCCTGGGATCGAGCCCTACATCAGGCTCTGTGTTCAGCACAGAGTCTGCTTCTCCCTCTCCTTCTGCTCCTCCTCTGCTCTCTTTCCCCGTCTCTCTCAAATAAATAAATAGATAAATTTCTTAAAATATTTGTTACTAGGCACTTTATTTTTTCATGCTTTTTAAAATAGTATTTCTTTTTTATTTTTAATCTCTTTGCTGATATTTAGGAATGATATTTTTGTTGTTATTTTATGGCATTATAATCTGGATTTTATAAAATTAAAATCTGTACTTGTGCCTTATCTTTCGATTCCTTGAGATTTTCTCTATAAACAGTTTGTCCCAATTTGTTTTTCTCTTTCTATCCTATTCTCTTTTTCTTATTGGAATACCTACCTAGGACTTTCCATTCATTGTTAGGTATTAGTGATGATAGTAGATATTTTTGTTGTTAAGTCCTGAGTCCTCCCCTGGGTTTGATTTGCTAGATGGATTCACATGATTCAACATACAGTTGTACTCATGGCTAAAACTTATTACAGTGAAAGAATATAGAGCAAAATTAGCAAAAACAAAAGGAGCAAAGTCTGAAGGAATCCAGTTGTAAGCTTCCAAGAATCCTCTCCATTTGGAGTCACACAATATACCGTTAATTCCTCTTTGTCAGTGAGTTGTGATAACACTTGTGAAGTATTGTCTGCTAGGCAAGCTCATTAGAAATTCACTACGCAAGGCTTTTACTGGGGGCTGGTCACAGAAGCATCCTCCCTCTGTCTAGCAAGTGCCAAATTCCAGACTCCCGGAAGGAAAGCAAATAAAACCGTGTTGTTTATACAAACAATTCAGGCACAGTGAACCACACTTACTGTTTTAGGAAAAGTCAGTGTAGGGAACCATTTACCAATCATTCAGATTTCCAGGCACCAGCCAGGGGACAACCTTGGAGGCAAAACCACCTAAAGGTAACAGTCTCAGTCCTGCTATCTTAACTCCTGTACATCTTTGTTTTATAACTCCTGATTACAGAAGGAAAATTGCCAAGATTGCATCATGATGTTTGCTCTTAAATTATTTCTAGATATAATTTGATGTCTAGATTATGGAGGTTTTAGTCCTAGTTTGCTATCGGATTTTATCATGAATTATGGTTGTATTTTATCAAATGCTTCTTCTGTATTTGATTATTTCACTTTTATTTTAATCTATAATCTATATAAATAATTTTAATTGGTTTTCTATTTTAAACTAAACTGGCATGGTGTGCTATTATCATANGTATTTGATTATTTCACTTTTATTTTAATCTATAATCTGTATAAATAATTTTAATTGGTTTTCTATTTTAAACTAAACTGGCATGGTGTGCTATTATCATATCATGCTTTTTTTACTCTGCAGAATTCCTTTGAATTATATGTTTGTGTTCACCTTATCCATGCTCTCATTTTGTATTTCTCTTCATGAGTGAGAGTAACCTTTAATTTTCCTTTTTGGTGTTCTCAGGNAAAAGCAGAGGCTTTAAACCACTGAGCCACCCAGGCGCCCTGCATTTATTTTACAGAGTAACTTGGGTGACTGGACTTCTTTACCGCATTAAATCTTGAAATNATCATGCTTTTTTTACTCTGCAGAATTCCTTTGAATTATATGTTTGTGTTCACCTTATCCATGCTCTCATTTTGTATTTCTCTTCATGAGTGAGAGTAACCTTTAATTTTCCTTTTTGGTGTTCTCAGGTTTCCATATCAAAGTGATTCTAATTTCATAAAATTATTTGGCAGCGTTCTCATTTTATTCTTGGATGCATTCACTAATATTGGAATTACTTCTTCCTTGGGAGTTTGGTAAAATTATTAAGGGACCAGTATGGGCTTAGAGTTTGGGCTACTGAGGTATAGTCTTTACTATTTGTGGGATTCTGCAGGTTTTCTGTGTCTTTTTGATTTAGTGTTACTAGAAATTACGTTTTTCTAAGTATTTGTCCACTTGACGTAAGTTTTCAAATTTATTGGCATAAAGTGCTTCATAAACCTCTCCTTTACAGTTCTGTAGGAGTTGTAATTTCATTTGTGATATTGGCTATTTATGTCTTTTTTTCTTAGATCAGTTGCTGTTATATGTATTTTCTATTTTGTTAATATGTCCTCTTGACNGTAATTTCATTTGTGATATTGGCTATTTATGTCTTTTTTTTCTTAGATCAGTTGCTGTTATATGTATTTTCTATTTTGTTAATATGTCCTCTTGACTTTTGTTATATCTTTTTTTTTTTATGTTTAGTTTAATTGCACTGTGGTTAGAGAACATACTCTTTAAAGTACATTCCTTTAAAATACNTTATGTTTAGTTTAATTGCACTGTGGTTAGAGAACATACTCTTTAAAGTACATTCCTTTAAAATACATCAGTATTTGTTTTTGTGGCCCAGTTTATGGTCAAANCATCAGTATTTGTGTTTGTGGCCCAGTTTATGGTCAAATTTTGTAATGTTCTCTGCTTGAAAAAAAGAATACAGTTGCTAAATGTAGTACTCTATATACCCTTTATAGGTCAGGTTTATTATGTTGTTCAAATTGTTTATAATTACTGACTTTTTACTGACTTTTTTTGTGTGTTTCATCTATAAGTTTCAAAAAGAAGTATGTTAACATTTCCCAGTAGATAAACTAAAACAGACCAGTTTGATTTGTTTCCCTTTGTGGTTCAATTTGTTTTGCTTTATATGTTTTAAGCCTAAATTATTAAATGCATACCTCAGGAAATACTTCTTCTTGGTGTATTTATCCTTTGGAATTATGAGGTAACCCTCTTTGACTCTAGCTTTTTGTGTACTTTGACTAATACTTACAAAGTTCTTTGCTTGGTATTTGCATGGTCTCTTTTTTTCCTTAAGGCCTCTCTGTGTCCTTATGTTCTGATTATAGTTGGTTTCCAGTTCTTCTTCCATTTGATAGTCTGTTACTTTTAACTAAATCATTAAGTTCATTTACATTTTAATAACATTACCTGTATAATTGACTTTAAATGTGTCACATTATTTTTGCTATTTGTACCAGTTTTTTTTTCTTCTTGTCTTTTGTACTGTTGGTTTTTTTTTCTTAGTCATTTAAATTTTTCTCTTTAGTTTAGAACTTATACACCCTTTTTCTGTCCTTTCATTGGTTAAGCTAGACATTACAACATGCATGCTTAATTTGCCAGTATCTAAAGTTAAGTACTACTGTACCTGAACCCTGTGCCTAAGCAATGCAAAAGACCTTAGAATAGGAGTTGGCAGACTTTTTCTGTAAAGGGTCAAATAGTCAATATTTTTTCCAGGCCATATGCTTTCTGTCACAACTACTCAACTCTGCTGTTATATCAAGAAAGCAATCAGAAACAATATATAAACGAATGGGTGGGGCTGCATTCCAACAGAATTTATTTATAAAGATAAGTATTAGGTAGATAACAGTTTAGCAGCAGTTACCTTAAATTCCATTTAACCTTATTTGAGAGAGAGAGTGTGTGCGTAAGCAGGGGGAGGAGCAGAGAGAGGGGAAGAAGCAGACTCCCCTTGAGTGTGGAGCCAGAGACTGGGCTCCATCCCAGGATGCCCAGATTATGACCTTAGCCAAAGTCAGACACTTAACCGGCTGAGCTACCCAAGCGCCCCCTTGAGTTTATATATCCTACTTTGCTCTTTATTCCTTCTATCACCATTTTAGATCTTACATCTGAGAGATAACTTTCTTCCTGCTTCAAGTACATCCTTTAGAATTTCCTTTAGAGAAGGAAATTAGAGGGTTTGCTTTTTGCCACCTCTTGGGTTCCTGTGTTAGGTTTTTGTTTGGGCTTTTTTTTTTTTTTAATTTCTATGTATTTGCCATTCTTCATTTTGAAATGAATTTTCTCTATGGGATTCTGGTTTAGAATTAGTGTTCCATTGTCTATGGCTTCCACTGTTATTGTTGCAGTCACCTGGAGTTTTTTTTTTTTTTTTTATTCTTTGCCCCAGGGGTACGGGTCTGTGAATCATCAGGCTTACATCTTTCACAGCATTCACCATAGCACAAACCCTCCCCAATATCCATAACCCATCCACCCTATCCCTACCCTCCCACCCCCTAGTAACCCTCAGTTTGTTTTGTGAGATTAGGAGTCTCTTATGGTTTGTCTCCCTCCCCATCCCATCTTGTTACATTATTTTTCCCTCCCTACCCCCCACGACCCCCCACCCTAACTCTCAAGTTCCTCATATCAGAGAAATCATATGATAATTGTCTTTCTCTGATTGACTTATTTCACTCAGCATAATACCCTCCAGTTCCATCCATGTCGTTGCAAACGGCAAGATTTCGTTTCTTTTGATAGCTGCATAGTATTCCATTGTATATATATACCACATCATCTTTATCCATTCATCTGTTGATGGACATCTAGGTTCTTTCCATAGTTTGGCTATTGTGGACATTGCTGCTATAAACATTCGGGTGCACGTGCCCCTGAGGATCACTACCTTTGTGTCTTTAGGATAAATACCCAGTAGTGCGATTGCTGGGTCGTAGGGTAGCTCCATTTTCAACTTTTTGAGGAATCTCCATACTGTTTTCCAGANCAGTCACCTGGAGTTTTTAACTACCTTTGAAATCTTGTAAAAAATGGCTGCATTTTTTTAATCTTTGGTGTTCTGTATTTGTGCTATAAAACAAAAATGCAAATTTCATCTTGAGAATTGTTAGATTTCTTGAATCTGTGGCATATCTTCAATCAGTTCTGGGAAATTTTCATCCCATTTCTATTAAAAGATTACTTCTGGGGGTGCCTGGGTGGCTCAGTGGGTTAAGCCTCTGCCTTCGGCTCGGGTCATGATCTCAGGGTCCTGGGATAGAGTGCTGCATCGGGCTCTCTGCTTAGCGGGGAGCCTGCTTACCCCTCTCTGCCTGCCTCTCTGCCTACTTGTGATCTCTCTCTCTCTGTCAAATAAATAAATAAAATCTTTAAAAAAAAAANTAAAAAAAAAAAGATTACCTCTGCCTTATTCCTTCTCTTTTTTCTAAAACTATCATTAAATGTGAGTCAAGTCTTCTCTTCATATCTTACCTACCCGTTAACTTCTCTGATTTTTTTTAATCTTTTTTGTCTCTGTAATATATTTTGGAAATATTCTAGTTTTATTTAGTTCTTTGAAAAATCTGCTTAGTCAGTTTTTGTAGTTTCTCTTCACTGCACATATTTTCAAGCTGTTATGTTTTTAAATTTTTCAGAGCTATTCTACAGTCTCTGTATGATCCTTTTAGTATCTGAATATATGGGGAATTCTCAGCTACCTCTTTTTTCTCTTTTAGTTCTTGCTCACTGACCTTTGTTTTCTTGCATTATTTATGCTTTTTTTTTTTTTATTGAGTACTGCTTTTTTCCCCTTAAATTATTTATGAGAACTTTCTGGAGAATAGGACGCAGGCCTTCTTTTATTCTGCCAGATACCTGAGAATATTGCAAATCTGGACCCATCTTAAACCAAGTTGAAAGTTTAAGATTTCCTTGACTACACAAACAAGGCAAATCATTTCAGATCTCAGCAAGAACTGGCCCATGGCCACAGCTTCTAATAAATTGTTTTTCCTTTTTCCCCTCTGTTCCAGTCATTCCAGTATAAATTTTCTCACATGCTCTGGGGACAGGGTTTATTTCTGGTTCACCCTTATCTTATTATTAAGCATATTCTGTTACTGAGATTCATTTGAGGAAGGGTTCCTAGAAGATTACAGCGTCTTAACTCTGACCCTGTTGCTGAGAAGGCTGTTGAAAGGAAAAGCCTATATGTGCCAGAATTTGCTTTGCTTACCTCTCTGAGGTTTCGCTTCTCACTAAACATTGGCCTGTATTTTCCTGTTTTGTTTTTTTTTCTCAGCTCTTCAGTGCTTTTAAAGGTGATTTTTTAAATGTATTTTATTATATATATTTATTTCCGCCATTATCTTTAATTCTTAGATGTTTTCAGTGGGAGGGTTGGTCCTTACAGTCATTGCCATTACTGATACCGAAGTGCCATGAGTTATAAAATTGCATGTAATATCATAAATTATTTCCCTTAACAGATGATAACTGACTCTTCCTTTTGCTTGGCTTATGATTTGTCTGACTCTTTGCATTGCAAATTCTCGATTCCCATTCACTTAACCAAAAACTTGCATTTATACTTTGTCATTTGAATCATCAAGGAAGAAGTCTTAGTGATAATACTTCCTTCACCACTCTCTGGAGTTGACTAGTTCAGCTTAACCAATTCAGATAGTCAGTGGAGTAACACATGTCAGAGGCAGATTATTCATATACCCCATTTTGTATAGTCTACAGCGTTGGCTTCTTTAAGTTGGGCTTGTACTAGGCAATGCCATGGTTCCTCCCCTGAGTAAGCTACCTGTCTAGTAATCAAAGCAGGCATGTATATATATAGCTAAGTATGGTATAAACTCCTCAGTAAAAGAAAAGGAATTTTACAGGTAGCCCCTATGAATTGCCAAATGACCTATATTTTTAAAAATCCCATTAAATCCTTCTTTTGGTTATAGGATGTATGGTTAAAAACACAGGCTATAGAATTAGATATACCTGAGTGTGAATATAGGCTCTCTCTCTCACAAATAGCTATGTAATGTTGGCATCTCATTAACTTTTGTTCCTAGATTGGGGGTAGTAATAGTACCTATCCGATAGTATTGTGAGGATGAAATGAGATATTTATTGCTCTTTAGTGCAGTTTGTGAAACATAAGTACCCAATAAAGCTTAACTATTATATTTGAACATTGTTTTATTCACTTCTGAAATTTAAGGCATTTTAAAATTAATTTGTCCATTTATTTATTTTTGGTTATTAGATGTACTTTATGAAAAATCGTGCCAGAAGACAAGGTATTAACTTAAAGCTTCTACCTAATGGATTCACCAAGAGAAAAGAAAATTCAACATTTTTTGATAGGAAGTAAGTTTCTAACTTAATTCTTAGTATATTAGGTTATATTAGGTATTCTGATTTGATCAGGAACGTCTTTTAAGGTTTGGTTTGCTATAGAGCATTATTACCCAAAGTGTGGTCTGTAAGCTTTTTGTTAATGATCTATGCCATGATAATTGCACAAATTGAAAATAAGCATTTGGAAATTTAGACCAATTTTATGTCATGTGACTAATAAAAATCTGGGTTATGGTATGTGTGTATGTACGTGTATCTGTGTATATGTGTATATCTGAGACCTAAGATACCATGGAAGTATTTTAGAGGTTACAAGGACAAAATGATAAAGCAGGACCCCTGTACAATTTTGACTGGAACAGTTTGAGTTTTATATCATTTTCTATCAAACCCCCAAACTGGGGTTCCAGTAAGATGTTGGGAAACAGGGAGCCTTGGAAAACATTTACTCTATAGTAAATCTGTGAGTATGGATAAATACAATAAAGATTAGCCTGCTCCTTTCTGTGAGTTCTAGGTCTAAAAGGTCCCATTAGTACAGAGGAGAACAGGATCCCAAAATACTATGAGTAGGCCACTAAATTATTAAGTAATACTTTTCAAATGTTACTATTCTGGACTTAGAGTAAAGAATCCTGAGTGAGTTCTGCCTTCTTCAGCCTCTTAGTAACTGCAAGGCCTTGAGCCAATTACCTTCTTTGGTCCTCATCTGTATGATGTGGGGGTTGTAGTAGGTAAACTAAGGTTCTCTCCCAGTTTTATCACTTCTTAAACTGAAAAGGCAGAATCATCAGAATTACCATTATTCTGTTAAACTTTCCACCTTTTCAAAATAAGTTAGAAGTTATATATCCATTTATATGTTTCAAGACAAATATTTATAAAAGTGGTTTTCCTTTTTCCTGGGTAGCTTCCAGAAATAAAGTAATGTTTTTTGTTTATCAAATGTGAGATGATTCTAGTGTGCATTTTGAAACCGACATATTTAGAAATTGACATAATTTATTTGAAATTTAAGGGAGCTGGTTCATTTCTTCTCCAATATAAAATGTATTCCTGTGTTATGAAGGAAAGGATTCAGATCGATTGTCATCAGAGCTTAGTTCTTAGTACTAAAAAGCGTATACCCTCAAATGTACAATTATGGGGTCTCTGGATACATGAATGTATATGGGAAGGTTTTTGGTTTTTTGTTTTTTGTTGGGGTTTTTTTTTTTTCAAAATTAAATATTCAGTATATTTCTTGGGTTTAGAACCCCAATTTATACTTGGTTATTTTGGAATACCTCAGATCTCTGAAGTAGTAAATTGGACTGCTTTTACACTATGCCTTTTGCTCATGAATTTATAGTTATTTGGAGTTGGTTTTCTTAAAATTTTGTAGTGTTTTCACATGAGGAGATTAGCAACATGGTTCATAATAGGATTTAGAGATGATCTGAAAATGGAGATAACAATAGCTACTATGTAGAGTTGTTACCTTTTTTTTTTAAGGCTTTATAGATCGAGAGGGAGAGAAAGTACACAGGTTGGGGGGAGGGGCAATTGGAGAGGGAGAAGCAGACTCCCCACTGAGCAGGGAGCCCAATGGCGGGCTCAATCCCAGGACTGGGGGATCATGACCTGAGCTGAAGGCAGACGCTTGACTGACTGAGCCACTGAGGAGCCTGAAGTTGTGACCTTTAAGGTATTGATTTACCTAACCACTAATTGGAACGTAGGAAGGAATCAGTGTATGTAGCAGCTGTAAAAATAATTCATACACATCATTAAAAAGGTTAAAGGAAAAGGAGCACCTATAATTCCATTATGTAGAGATGACCACTGATAACCACTTGGTGTTTCCTTCTAATCATGTTTTCTTCTTTTCTTCCATTAATAAAATAAAACATGATATTAAATGCATAAGAGTATACAAAGTTACATGACTCTTTTCAAGTTAAACATTACTAATTTTTTTTATGAGTAAAAGAATTACTTTTTTCTGCAGCTAGGAGCTTTTCTTGTTAATGCAAATCTGCCTTATTTCTAAGTAGTATATTCCAGCAATGCCTACTATGTTTTAATTTATTTATTTCCATATTCATGAACATTTAGCTTATTTCTAGTTTCTAATTATTAGAAATAATGCCATAATAAACTTTACATTAAATCATTCTCCCTTGAAGAATTGTTTTGTTTGTTTACATGACTTTTTTTATACGATCAGTCCCTAGAAAGTAGACTTACTGGATGAGAGACTACATCTGATTATTGGAAAGGGTGATATCTTGAATTTTTTTTTTTAAGATGTGCCTGTTTATAGCTCATCTTACTCTGTTCCATACATAGGGAATATTTTCACCAGTCTGTTCATCGTTTAATTTGGTCTTACATTCATTTTTGATGCATTTTAAATAGTTATAAAAAGTCTGTACAATCTAGAGGTAGTAAGATGGAGGAGTTAAGAGGAGAAAGTGGAGCCAGGCTGCCTATATTCAAATTTATAATCAGCCTCCTCCTAGCTCCCTGATACTAAGCTAAACCACCTAACTTCTTTTTGCCTCAGTTTCCTGATCTATAAAGTGTGACTTACAATAATAAACTGGGATTAAACCAGTTTTCATTTCCATTTGTAGTATATGAGAATACCCATTTAAACATCTCATACCACTGAATTTTCTCTTTAAAAAAATGTTGCTAACTTGAAAGGTTGAAATGATATTTTTTTTAATTTGCTTTTTATTTAAGTGCTACTGAGATATGGAATATTTGAATACATGTTTCAGAGTATAAAGTTTGACTTAATCCAATCTATACGGTAAGATGATCTTTTATAGGACCATCTTGGGGGTCAGTTCAGTGAAAAAAAAATAAATAAATAATAGTAAAAATTATTCAAAATCTATGTAACTGAATTTTCCATTTGTTTGTTGTTAAATTGCCCATTATTATTTTTAAATGAAAATAGTTTTGCTATTAACTGAATTTAAAATGTCTATATTCAGGGCGCCTGGGTGGCTCAGTGGGTTAAAGCCTCTGCTTTCGGCTCAGGTCATGATCTCAGCGTCCTGGGATCGAGGCCCACATCAGGCTCCCTGCTCAGCAGGGAGCCTGCTTCCTCCTCTCTCTCTGCCTGCCTCTCTGCCTACTTGTAATCTCTCNTGTCAAATAAATAAATAAAAAAAAAATCTAAAAAAAAAAAATGTCTATATTCAGATATTAGATGAATAAAGCATTAAGGTGAGTTCCCAGTTAGGTGAAAGCCATACTAAATATTGAGAATATTGCTGGTTAGTTCATTGATAATCAGCTTGAAAATCTCTTTAGTGTGTCCCAATATTTTGTTCATTTTTCAGCATTTTCATCAGTGATTTAGATCATGCTTTCTTATTGTGGCCCTCCTGACATTTTGAGCCAGAGAATTCTTTGTTGTAAAGGGCTATTTTGTGCATTTTAGGATATTTAGTAGCATCCCTGGCCTCTACCCACTAGATATTGGTAACACACACACACACACACACACACACACACACACCCCTCTCTCTACCCACCCACCTCTCCTCTACCCACTAGATATTGGTAACACACACACACACACACACACACACACACACACACACACCCCTCTCTCTACCCACCCACCTCTCTTGTGGCAACAGGAAATGTCTCCAGAGATTATCAGATGTTTCCTGGAGTGGGGACAGAGGGAGAGGCAAAATCACCCCTACTTGAGAACCAGTGGTTTAGATTAATACAGAAGACCTACTTGAACTCAATGTATAGTCGAATCAGGATGGCAAAAAATTTCTCTTGCTCAAAGGTGGCGTATAAGTAGCAAGACAAATATATAAGGTCTTGTACTTCACTTGTAGAGGGAGAAAATGGAACAAAATTAAAAAATTTAGAGGTACCTTCTTCAGGATACCTTTGTTTTCTTAGCCATTCATATGAAGATGACTAGGTTTTAATGATTTTAAGTGTTATTTTATGATTTAGTGTTATTAGATGATGTGTTATTTAAGATGATTGTTGGAAGGAGGGAAGACGGGGATACTAAGTCTTTTCACAGGATTATTTTCACTTCCCATGTCCCGATATTCTATTTTTAAGAGGTTCATTTTCAGTACTTTTTTTCAACTTTCAAAAGTGATTAATGTTTTGACTCAGATAAACCTGAATTTGAATATTCCCTCTACTATTTAGTACATACTAGGTGACCTTGGGCAAGATTGAATTTACTGTGTTGAGAGGATTAAATGAAATTATACCTAGAGCAGTACCTGGCACTTAATAAATAATATACAGTGACAGTTCAAGGTCTCCTTCTCTTATCTGAAATCCTTGGGGATATGGTAAATTTACTATATTATATTCATCTCTAAGAGGTCTGGAGCAGCCTTACATAATCAAGAGTACTATGTCTACAATGAAACCTGCTAATGTTTACATTGTAATGGGTAAATAATGATTGTGAACTGGCTCAGGCAGGTTTTGCTGGCAAAGGAGTTACTGAGAAAACTTTCAACTTCAGATACTTGGGGATTTTACTGTAACTGTCCATATGAGATTTTGGTCCTGTATACTAATATGATTTGCTGTAACTCCCTCAATATTAAATTGGTCATTTGCTTGTTCAAGCAGCTTGAGTTATAATATAGTAAAAAACTCAAATTGAACTTATTTAAAATTAAATGTTCCAATGGTAATTTTTGAACGCAATGAAGAATTCTTAGTGGGTATTACCACACATCCATGTATGTGAAGTGTGACTAATACTCCGTTGTGCCTAAGTTACCTCTGTAGAACTATCAGTAAGTTATAGCAGGTGTGATAGGTACCTTAGAAGCATAAGGTTCATTGTAAATCAGGTATCCTTTATGGCAGGAGTTTTTGACCAGTGTGACTGTGAATATCTTAAATCTAATATGCAAAATTGTGTGATGTGTGATTTTTTATAAGAATAAAAAGTGTAATTTTTATTTGATTGTCAAAGTGGGGTATAACACTAATCAATCTGTGAGGTCAAGAATGTATTTAATAGGGGCGCCTGGGTGGCTCAGTGGGTTAAAGCCTCTGCTTTCGGCTCAGGTCATGATCTCAGGGTCCTGGGATCGAGGCCCACATCGGGCTCCCTGCTCGGCGGGGAGCCTGCTTCCCCCTCTCTCTGCCTGCTCTCTCTGCCTCCTTGTGATCTCTCTCCCTCTGTGAAATAAAGAAAGAAGGAAGGGAGGGAGGGAGGAAGGAAGGAAGGAAGGAAGGAAGGAGGAATGAATGAATGAATGAATGTATTTAATAGTGGGACACCTAGGTGGCTTGCTCAGTTAAGAGCCTGAGTCTTAATTTTGGCTCAAGTCATGATCTCATCCTTGAGACTGGGCTCCATGTCAGGCTCCATGCTGGGCTGGAGCCTGCTTAAGATTCTCTCTTCCCCACTCCCCTCCCCCCTCTCCCACTCTCTCTCTCTCTAAAAAAAAAAAGTAAATAATTCTTTAAATGTATTTAATAGTGGTGAACTTTAGAGGACTATTGAATTTGTAGGAATATCCTAATGGGTAACTTTAATGAACAAAGAAAAGTTAAGGGATGCTTATATTAAGAATAAGTTTAGCCAAAACATGATTGATATTCTTCCTCAAAAAATAGAAGAGCCTGATAAGGAAATGTGTCCAATAGAAGGCTTACCTACTTACTTTGGAGCAAATCCCAGACTATTCCTTAAAATAGTGACTCTTGCAGAGGTACTCTTTTACCTCATCTCTTTGTGAGATGTATAACTTATGTTCACTTTCACCCAGTGCTAATCAAAAACTGTGGCGGAAATATGAAAGATTTGTATAAAGAAAACCTAAACTCTACTGAATACCTTAAAAGATTGCAACAAATGGAAAAAGGTACCTGTACTTAGGAGATTCAGTATTCTAGAAATACCATTTCTTAAATGACTGATATGATCCTAATCAGGATACTAATTTTGTTTGGTTTTGATTTGAAATATTTTTTTCTTTTTTTGAGAAAAAGGAGTTTATGATAAAATGACTTAAGTTGATTTTGAAGAATAAACATGGAAGAAGCACCAGGAAAAACCTGAAAAAGAGGAGTAACGAGGCTAGACTCATTAAAATTTATGAAATTCTAAAAATAATAATAATAAAATAAAATTTATGAAATTCTAGTAAAATTTTTTTTGGTATTGACATAAAAATCCATAGGTAGCTTAAATTATAAGAAGTAGGTATAAACCTATTTAGTATTCTAGCAAATGAGGAAGATAGCATTTCAAAATTAATACAGATAATAAATGAGGTTGAGTCAGTGTGCTGTTTATCAGGAAATGCTGAGATTTTAACTAGAATTGCAGGTGGATTAAAATCTTAAATTTGAAATAAGAGATACTGGTGTATTTTCATATTCTTGAAGAGAGGAAATACCTCATCCAAAGCCATAAAGGGAAAAAAATAGCATAAAATTTTAAAAAATTGTATGGTTAGGGCGCCTGGGTGGCTCAGTGGGTTAAAGCCATGGGTCCCAGGGTCCTGGGATCGAGGCCCACATCGGGCTCCCTGCTCAGCGGGGAGCCTGCTTCCTCCTCTCTCCTCTCTCTCTGCCTGCCTCTCTGCCTACTGTGATCTCTCTCTCTGTGTCAAATGAATAAATAAAAATCTTAAAAAAAAAAATTGTATGGTTAAAAAAAGACCATAGTAAGCTCAAAAGACTAACTAGACCAAAATATATATATATATATATATATATATATATATATATATATATATATATATCTTTAGCATCTACGACAGAATGTTTATGCGTTAATAAAAGACTAGAACCTAATTAGGAAAAGGGGCAAGGATAGAAATAGATGGTCATGACACATCAAAGAAAGATATGTATATATAAATACATGGCCTATAAGTATATGTTGATAATATCTAATATAATGAAGGCTTGGGTAAGCCTGGCCAATTTGCTCTTCCACTGTTGATAATATACATTAGTGGTCATTTTAGAAGGCAATTTGGTAATATTTCTCAAAATGTTATGTATGCATACTCAAGTAATTTAGCCTACAAATGTATTCGTACAGTTTATAGAGTTACACATATCCGTTCCAGCATTGTTTTTAATAGTGTAAAAACTGGCAACAACTCAAGTGTTCACTACTATGGGACTGAGTTAAATCAATGGTATCTTCCCAAGGTGGAATTCTAGGTAGCCATTAAATAAAAGCAACCTAGATGTGGAAGAATTGTCTTGAAATGACATCATGATATGATCGATGAAAGAAAAAACAGAGTTTTTAAACAGAAAGATAGGAAGCTCACTTTTCCTCGATATAAAATTTGCATGCAGTGAAATATACAAATCTTAAGAGTACACTTGTTGAGTTTTGACAAATGCATATATATAGGCATACCGTTTTTTTTTGCACTTCACTTTATTGTGCTTTGCAGATACTGTGTTTTTTATGTGTCGAAGGTTTGCGACAATCCTCCATCAAGCAAGTCTTTTGGTGCCATTTTCCAACATTTGGTTGCTTCACGTCTCTATGTCACATTTTGGTAATTGTCGCAATATTTCAAACTTTATTGTTATTATTTGTCATGGTGATCTGTGATCAGTGATCTTTGATGTTGCTCTTGTAATTGTTTTGGAGTGCCATGAACTGCACCCATATGAGACAGTGAACTTAATTGATAAATGTGTGGATTCTGACTGTTCCACCAACTGGCCATTCCCCATCTTTCTCCCTCTCTTAACGCCTGCTGTTCCCTGAAATACAACAGTATTGAAATTAGGCCAATTAATAATTGCTATAGTGACCTCTTAAGTGTTCAAGTGTAAGAAAGAATCTCATGTCTTTCACTTTAAAGCAAAAACTAGAAATGATTAAGCTTAGTGAAGAAGGCATGTCAAAGCCTAAAGCTAGGCCTCTTGTGCCAAACAGCCAAGTTCTGAATGCAAAGGAAAAGTTCTTAAAGGAAATTAGAAATGCTACCCAGTGAACACAGGAATGATTAGAGAGCAAAACAGCCTATTGCTAATATGAGAAAGTTTAAGTAGTCTGGATAGAAGATAGATCAGTGACAACATTTCTGTAAGCCGAAGTCTAATCCAGATCAAAGCTCTAAATCTTTTCAGTTCTGTGAAGGCTGAAAGAGGTAAGGATGTTGCAGAAGAAAAGTCTGAAGCTAGCAGAGGTTGGTGTGTGAGGTTTAAGGAAAGAAGCCCTCCCTGTAACAAAAGCACAAGGTAAAGTAGCAAGTGCTGCTGTAGAAGCTGTAGCAAGTTACCCAGAAGATCTAGCCAATATAATTAGAGGTGATTACACTAAACAACAGATTTTCAGTGTAGACAAAACAGCCTTATATTGGAAGAAAATGCTTTCTAGACTTTTTGTAGCTAGGGAGGAAGTCAGTGTCTGGCTTCAAAGCTTCAGGGAGAGGCTGACTATCTTATTAGGGACTAATGCAGCCAGTGAGTTTAAGTTGAAGCCAAGGCTCTTTTACCATTCCAAAAATCCTAGAATGCTAAATCTAGTCTGCTTATGCTTTGTAAATGGAACAACAAAACCTGGATAACAGCACATCTGTTTACAACATGGTTTACTGAATATTTTAAGCCCACTGTTGAGAACTACTGTTCAGAAAAAAAAGATTTCTTTCAAAATATTGCTGCTCATTGACAATGCATTGGTCATCCAAGAGCTCTGATGGAGCTGGACAACATGATGAATGTTGTTTTCATTCCTGCTGACACAATGTCCATTCTGCAGCCCATGGGTCAGGGAGTCATTCAGACCTTCGAGTCTTACTATTGAAGAAATACAATTTGTAAGTCTATAGCTGCCGTAGATAGCGGTTCTTTTTTTTTTTTAATAAAGATTTTTATTTATGTATTTGACAGAGAGAGAGAGAGATCAAAGTAGGCTGAGAGGCAGGCAGAGAGAGAGGAGGAAGCAGGCTCCCTGCTGAGCATGGAGCCTGAAGCGGGCCTGGATCCCGGGACCCTGAGATCATGGCCTGAGCTGAAGGCAGAGGCTTTAACCCACTGAGCCACCCAGGCACCCAATAGTGGTTTTTCTAATGGACCGGGGCAGAGTCCTTTGAAAACCTTCTGGGGGGCCCACCATTCTAGATGCCATGAAGAACATTTGTGATTCATGGGAAAAAGTCAAAATATCAGCATTGACAGGTATGTTTAGAAGAAGTAATTCCAACCCTCATGGAGGGCGTTGAGGGGCTTAAGACCTTTGTGGAGGCAGTAACTGAAGGTAGAAGCAGCAAGAGAACTAGAAGTGGAGCCTGAAGAAGTGGCTAAATGGCTGCAATCTCAATATAGCTTTTACAGGTAAGGAGTTGCTTCTTATGAATGAAGATAGTGGTATCTTAAGATGGAGTCTGCTCCTGGTGAAGGTGCTCTGAAGATTGTTGAAAGGACAACAGAAGATTTAGATCAACTTAGTTGGTAAAGCAGTGGTAGGGTTTGAGAGGACTGACCTCAGTTTTGAAAGAAGTTCCGTGGATAAAGTGCTATGAAACAGCATCACATGCTACAGAGAAATCATTTGTGAAAGGAAGAGTCAGTCGATGCAGCAAACTTGACTGTTCTCTTATTTTTAAAAATTGCCACACTGATCAGTCAGTAGCCATCTATACTGAGGCAAGGCCCTCCCCCAGCAAAAAGATGATGACTCACTGAAATCTCAGATGATGGTTAGCACTTTTTTTTAGCGATAAGGTATTTTTTAATTAAGATATGTACTTTTTTTAGACATAATACTGCACACTTAACAGACTGCAGTGTAGTGTAAAAAATAACTTTATGCACTGGGAAACCAAAAAATTCATTTCACTGGCTTTGTTGCAGTATATACTTTCGTTACAGTGGTCTGAAACTGAAGCCATGATTATCTCCGAGGTATGCCTATATCTATATAACACAGTCCCTATGAATATATAGACTATTATTATCACCCTGGAAAGGTCTTTCCTTGTTAGCTCCTCTCCTCATCAGGGACATCCTGTGATGTCCTGGTGATGAGTTTTGCCTTATTTAAAATTCCACATATGAGATCGTATAGTTTACCCTTACTTTTGAATGATAGTTTAGCTGAGTATGAAATATCTTGATAATTTATTTTAATACTTCCATTCAGCTATATATTCCCTTCTTACTTTTTTGGCCACTTTTAAGAACACCGTTTTTTATATAGTCTTTTTTTTTTCTTACAGTTACTTTTCAGATCTTTAATTTTGTCTTTCTGCAGTTCTGCAGTTTCAGTATGATGCGGATCTTCGTGTGATTTTTTTTTAATTTATTTTCCTTGGGATTTGTGCTTTCTGAATATTACAGTTCTGGAAATTCTAAGGCATTATTTTAATTTCTCATTTGTTTGTCTTTGCTACATTCAGGGTAATTTATTCAGTTACATCATCCAAGTCACTATCTCCTCAGCTGTGTCTGATTAATCTTATCATTAGCTCATGCACTGTTTTTTTTTTTTGTTTCAGTTTTTTCATTTCTGGAAGTTCTGTGTCTTTCCCAAATCTTTTTGCTCTTTTAGATTGAACTGTATTCTTTTCTCACGTTTAAGTTCCCCTTCATTTAATAATTTAGAACATTTATTATCTGTGTAAATAATTCCAGTATTAGAAGTTCTTTTAAGTCTGTTACTGCTGTGTGCTGTTTCTGCTGACTTTTGATTATGGTGGCTGGTTTTCTTTTTTTTTTTTCTTCTAAAAAATAGCTATGAATGCAAGTTGCCATAGAAGGTGGCATGCATTTGCTTATGCCAAGATACTCTATGGGTCCTCTTTAATTTCTCAGTGCTAAGTTTCTCAGACTATATAAGTAGGAATAATTTGAACCCCAACCAATTTGAAGAAACTAGTTTCGCATTGTCAGTTGAGGTCTCTCCGTCTTCCCCTCTACCTTTCTCCCTAGAGCCTGAGCTAAGGTCCACATGTTTCCTAGTTGTCTCCTTTGCTAGTGGGCAGGGTTTTTTGGGGTTACACTTTCACTAGTTTTATGTTGTGATCCCAGTTTGAGGTCTCCAACATATGTGGGCCCAAGATCTTCTCTCCTGTTACCATGGTTGTTGACAAGCCTGTCAGTACCAAAATTGGCAAAGGTTTCCAGAGCAGGTGTCGCTTCAGCATTCCCCCAGGGTCTTTAGTTCCTGCTTCCTTTTGGTTCCGGAAAGCTCTTACTTGCTGATGAGTTCAGTCTGTTTAGTTCTTCAGGATTTCTTAATGTATGCTATTGAGAAGATTCAATATGTATGCTATTGTGTTCACATTATCTCTTCTAAAATGTCTTAATTGTTTAAAATAAATACTGGCCCCACTACAAAGGTAAGGCAGTAGTGAGAAAGAGATGGATCAGGAAGACATGATAACTACTTGTTCACCTAGCAATTCCACTTCCAGAAATTTATTTGATAGATACAACCATTTAAATGGAAAATGGAATATGTACAAGGATATTGAGTGCAGTGTTGTCTGTAATAGCAAAAGAGTAGTATGAATGTAAGTAATTTGTCAGTAGTGGACTACATAAATTATGGCATGTTTTTACAATGGAAAAAGAATGGAACAGGTCTGAATGTACTAATACAGAATGTCTAAGAGAGTCCAAGTCTTTATGAAGATGGTAGAAGTGTGCCCATTATTTAACAACATTATGAATTAATCATTGAGCTCCTGTCCTGTTTCAGAAGCTAGCCACTAGATGTCTCTCTTGTAAAGAAGTAACCTTTCACAGATTCGCAAAATTACCTTTTTTCCTTCGGATAAAATTACAGCATTCTAATTATATTGCGGTAATATACCCATCTACCCCTTTACTAACGTCAGTAGCATTTTTTTCCTTAAGCAGTTATATGGTGATACACTTCATAAAACACAGTACTTTATTTGTATTATGACCTATAAATAGGATAGGTTTGGGCTTTACTGCAAACTGACTTTAGAAAAGAGCAAAGAAAAAGGAAATGACGGGTTTAACAGTTGTGGTAATGGAGGGACAAGTGGATTTTGCGGTGATCTAGTTTGGTGGAAGGATTTCAGAGAGAGAGCAGGGATTTAGAAAAAACAGTGTGAAAAATTAGAAATTTAAGGGTTCCCCAAACACGCATTTCCTTACGGGGACCGTGTAGGCAGTGGAGGAAGTTTCTGTGACATAGCATCACAGAGGTTGTACTTTTCCATAACAGCAATTAGCCAGCATTCAAGAAAATGAAAAACACTCTTGGTCATCTTGGGGTCCCCACCCTGGTTCAGTTGGGGAAGTCCTTCCACAGTCCCCAGCTCTACTACTTCATGATATGCCTCTGGCATCTGTCTCTTTCCACTTCTTTCACTGTAGCATTTATTAACTATATTCTCCCATGTAGGCCCACCTTGTCTCACCCTGGATTATTGAGGAACTTATAAGTGCCCACCCTACCTCAGTGTCTCCTTGCCTCAGTCACTCGATACGTGGCTGTCCATTGCATCTTTATAAAATGTGTTTTTATTGTCATGGTTACCTGCTCAAAATTAAGAAGTTAAGTCTAGGTTTAAGGCTGGTCTTGTGGTGAGGCTATCAGATGCAAAAGGATGAATTAGTAAATTTAAGACAGTGTATGTGGTTTGGTGTGTCTAGAAACTAGGTGGGGAGTTGGTAAGTGGTGGGAGATGAGGTTAGAGAGAGCTGTACTTGGGCTGGGCCCTGCAGGACTTTATATGCCATGCCAGGGAGTATAGACAGTCATACTTTGAGTAGAAAATGTTCCTTTTGGTATGAGGGATCCATACTAAATATGAATTTTCATGGTCTGTCCCCACCTGATTTCCTAATATATTCAACCAAGGGTACCCAGGCTGGTTACCATGCTTAATCCTAGAATGTTTTCCTCATCCATTATTTTCTAGCCATCTGTGAAAATACACGATAGCTCATCTTCTCCATTATTTCTTTTTGCTGCAGTTCCTATAGTACATATTTTCTCCACAGTTAATATGAAACACATGCTGCATTTAGGGCTGGCATTCGGTTTTTGGTATGCATATGTATGTGCTTTCCTTTTTCCAGTCTAGTGTTTCTTAGTAAGGGCTCTACTGGCATTTTGAACAGGACAGTTTTTTTGTTGTGTGGGACTTTCCCATGCATTACAGGAAGGTTAGCATTTCTGGTCTCTGCCCACTAAAATGCCTAAAGTGCTTCCCAGTGTTGGAACAGTCAGAACTGCCCAGCCATTTCCAAATGTCCCCACCGCCCAGGTTGGTACAACTCCCAGTTGAGAACTGCTTTATTAAGTGCTCAAGTGTTTATCAGTTACTTGAAGCAAAATGTACTTTTTCATTTCAGTCTTCACCTGCTATATCCATTTTCTTAATATACTGTCTACTAAAGCCAGTACCACATACTTAACCTGTTTCCTATTATTATTGTGTAGTGGTGAAACTAATTTTTAAAAGAGCAAAATGTAATATATAACTGGAACTTTTCAAAGTATTTTCATAATGATGTGAGACATATAAAATTATGGTTTTTATTCTCCCCAATTCCAGTAATTTTAATCCATGCTAAGTAACTGCACAGATCCTTTGTATTCACTCTTCCAAAAACACTTATTATGGTACCAATCCTAATAAGATTAGATGGATTATTTTTATGAGGAATAGTTACATTTATTCTTGAGACTTTAAAATTTGCTCTTGAAATATATTTAAAAGATAAAATGCCTGTGAGTGAAGGATTATGTAGATATTTTACACAATTTTACACATTTTTTTTTCCTTGAAGGGTTTCAGAATTTGGTAGATTTTCTTTTGCTTTAAATTCAAATGCAGTTTTATAACTGATGGTGGAACAAAATAGTTTTTTCCTGAAATTCCCTCAGGTAGTATATGCTGCTTCCAAATTTCATAAGAGTTGACAATTTACAGATTAGTCTATCTTCCTTTTCTACTGCTTCAAAATGAAAGATAAAACCTAGAAAGAAGAAAACTTAAATTCCTTATTTCAGGATGCTTGATTTTGCATGAAATAAATTCAAATCTGTTTGAGCTATAAAAGGATGTATTATTGGTCACCATAACTGAATGTCCAGAGGTAGGATGGACTTCAGAGTTAATAGATAAATGACTTGATTACATCATCAACAACCCAGTTTATTGCTGGTTCTTCATTGTATCTTCAGTGGTGTCATCTGAATCCTTATGGTCATAGGATGCCCCTGGTAACAGTTTGAGTTGCGGTAAATATCCAGGAGTGCTTCTCTCCCAGCATTATTGAATGGGAAGCCTGAAATTCACCACCTAGGTCATCTGCCCAGTGCTGAGCCTGAGCCATTGTGTCAAGGAAAATCTAGGATAGTGATTTTCTTAAGCCAGCCAGTTAAGTGCATGTACCTAGAGGTAAGGAGTGGGTTCATTCATCAAAGTATGGTTATGGATTAGGAAGGAGGATGGTTGTAAGAGAATGCAAAGGAGGCAGTTAAACTGTAACTCTTATAGATGATTTCTAGATACAAAGGCAAATATACAAAATATAACTGAGCTGCATTTGAAGTAACAGTACATAAAAATACATGGTTTGTTATTAAACTTGAGGGGTTCTGGTAAGTTAATAATGGTACTGTTGATTAGAGCATAGACTCTGGAATTATACTGTCTGGGTTCACATCCCACCTCTGCAACTTTCCCCTGAATAATGACCTTGAAAGAGGGACTTTTCTCTATCTTAGGGTTCTCATCTGTAAAATGAATTAATGGCATTCAGAGTTAATAAGAATTGAATGAATTAATACATGTGAAACATTTAGAACAATGTGACATTAAAAGCACTTACACTGTTGTTACTATTATTGCTACTTGCTAGTGCTCTCTGGTAAAAGGATTTGCTGGTAGGTTTGGTAATCTATGGACTTGACTAATTAGTGATATAGTATTCCGAAGACTAGACATGTGGAAATTCTGGCTTTAGCTTACTCCCATGGAGTCACCTTTATTTAAAAATCAGAAGTAAAAATTTTAGACATACTTGAACTGACATGATCTCATTGTGCTTCTCAAAAGTAGTGAGAGACATTTCCCTTAATTACAAACAAGGGCTGAAAAGTTAATGTCTTGAATATACTGTAGAATATACTATGGAAATATTTACTAGGAGAGTTAAGTAGTAGGATGATGATTTCTCCCTCTCAATCCTTCATTTCATTCTTTAAAAAGCTTTGTTGTTGGTGCATTAACCACAGAATAAAATCCATAGTGTTTAGCAGAACATTCAGGGCTTTTAACAATCTAATACAAATCCAGCTGTTCAGTTTCATCTGTAGCCACTAAACACTAAATTCAGTGTGAGTGGAATTTGGTTAGGAACTTGTGGCAAAATATTCTCAGTTAAAGGACCTGTGAATATTTTTGTTCTAAGTTTTGTAATTCAGAACATTGAATTGAATGTAGAATTACAACAATGGCAGTAACAGTAACTAACATTTTTTTATATGTTCTGAGCTCTCAACATATATTTACTCATTTAATCCCATGATATAAATATCATTGTTATCCCCATTTTACTGTGAGAAACCTGAGTCACAGAGATTTGTCTCTTGCTCAAGATCACATTAAGTTATAAATTGTTAAGAGTAGGATTCAAGCACAGAGTCCACTTAACCTTTGCCCCATCCTCTCTCTGGTCCATATAGTGTGTTGAGTATTCTTCTCTGTACAGCATCCATGAAGGGTGCTTTCATACGGAAACTCTACTCCTCCTCTCACAGCTATATGGAAGGGAAACACAGTGCCCAGGATTGGTGGTTGATTTATGCCCCGAACAGAAGCTTTCCTTGGCCTCATCCCCTTTGTTTGCATCCTTAATGCCTAGGGAGCCCTTTGGAGTGTTCTTTGAGTAAATACTGGTTAGTCAGCGAGAGAGTGGAATGAAAATTGGTGATTTTTTTTAAGAACAAAAATATTCTAACTCATTTAAATTTTATATTAGAAATCTTAGTTCTTAGAATTCAACCTTCATATGTAGCTCTAAGCTGTGGCATATTTCTTAAGGAAGATAGCTTTGAAGCTGTCAAAATGATTAGGTAAGTGACCCTAGTTCTGGTTGGATAATAATTTCTGAAATAAAAAAAGAAACATCTTAAAAGAACCCATCCAATAAGGAATATTTTTAGGTTGAAAAGAATGTTCAAATTAGTCCTGTCTTTTCTAGGACTATCATCCTGTACTTGTATTTTGACATTTTTGATTATAAAAATGAGCAAATCACTATGTCAGAGATTTAATAGAGATACATAAAGTAAGAATGAATTCCTTTCGTTATGGCAAGAAATAACCATAGTTAAAAGTTTGGGATATTTCCTTCATACTTGTAAACACATTTATGGATATATATTTTAAACATATATGCTCCCATTCAACACGTACATTTTTCTACCTCAGTACATATAGTTCTGCCTCATCTTTTCATTCATTATGTAGATCTGCTATAATTTATTTAATCAGTTCTCTCATGATATCCATTTAGATTGTTTTTGATTTTTTTCTAGAGTGACACAGTGGACATGAGCATATGTCAGTACTTGTCCAATTATTTACTTGGAATAAATTCCTGGGAATAAAACTGTTGAGGCAAAAATATGTGTATTTTTTCATTGTGATTATTTGTTTATAGCTTTTATGAAATTGAACTACCAGAAGCTTAAGCAAATTTATATTTCTATCAACGATGGAAAGTGTCCATTTCACCACACTTCCCTAGTATTTTCTAGTTTTAACAACATCTTTGTAAATCTGACAGGTAAAAATATTTCATTTCTCTTTACATTTCTTTGTTTATAAATGAGCTTGAAAATCTTACGGTATCAAAAGATCAGTGCCATTTAAAAGGATCTGGTGCCTTTGTTTTTTGCCCTTCTTCCTTGGAATTATGATAGCACTCCAGATATGAAAATTAGCAATTTTAAGTCATGTAGTCAGAAGAATAATTACAGGCATGGGTGTAGAATTTGTCATACACGTACTGCTTTCTTGAAACTGTGGGAGAGAATGACCATTAAGAGTTTCTAGTAAGGGCGCCTGGGTGGCTCAGTGGGTTAAAGCCTCTGCTTTCGGCCCAGGTCATGATCTCAGGGTCCTGGGATCAAGGCCCGCATCGAGCTCTCTGCTTGGCAGGGAGCCTGCTTCCCCCTCTCTCTCTCTGCCTGCCTCTCTGCCTCCTTGTGATCTCTCTCCCGCTGTGAAATAAATAAATAAAATCTTTAAAAAAAAAAAAAAAAAGAGTTTCTAGTAAGCATTAGCTGTTAAGTAAGTGCCCTGTATTACCTTATTAAAGCGAAGTATAAAATAATATTTATTTTCCTCTTCTAATACCTCTGTTTCTCAACCTTTATTATTATTATTATTGCCTCCCAAGGAGCCCTTTTAGACATTTTCCTTCTAATTGCTCCCCCATGATATTTGATACCATAGATATACTGTGTACTTATTTATGTACAGTCGCCCTTTGGACGCCCACACGCCATGGTAATATTTAAGATTTTTTTTTTAGCGCTCCCAAATACAAACTTTACCTCCCTTTGGGGTGATGCTGCCCCCTTTAAGAATGCGTGATTGAGGGAGTAGGAGAGAAAGCTTTGCTATGCATGAGTAGTTTTTTTAGTTTCATGGGACTCAGAGGTCACTGTTCTCTTACTTTGTCAGGTGGTCCAAAAGGGGACATTAGGTTTCACAATTGCCACCATTGCCTCATTAGTCTGTTATCAAACTCTAGACATAGTGCCTTGAGGTGCCTAAGTTACCTAGATTATTTGGGTACAATGTTTCCATTCGTAAGAACATTGGTAATTATGGCAAGGATATGGGGACATTATTATAGTTGAAGGCATTTTGTTAAATTTAGAGAATAGTAGTCTTAATATAGTAGGAGTAACAGTGAATGTTTTAACCTTCATCCTGATGGTTCTCATTAAGTGATGATTCTGCCTCCCAGAGGACATCTGCAATAATTGGGGGCATGTTTGGTTGTCAGACCGGAGGGGAGTGGGTTGTTGCTCGTGGCATCTCAAGGGATGCTGCTAAACATCCTGCAGGGGAAAGTGTCTCCCCATCTTCCCACCTCCACCACTACCACCATAACAAAGAAGATGTGGTCCAAAATGTCAGCACTGCCAAGGGTAAGAAATCCTGTTCTAGTCCAGTGATTTTACTCCTTGGAATCTGTCTTTACAAAATAGTCCAAAAAATCGTGTGTGTGTGTGTGTGCATAAAGATACTCACTAAAGTGTTACATTTCCCTTTACAATGTTCTTTTAGAAAATTCACTGATACAAACAAAAAACTAAATTACTCACAATCCCCCTCAAAAATAATGTTGCTGGGAATTTGGTGTATGTGTATTTTTGTAATTGGGGCATGTATCACTATATATAATTATGAAAAGTGGGAAAAAGGGCACCTGGGTGGCTCAGTGGGTTAAAGCCTCTGCTTTCGGCTCAGGTCATGGTCTCAGGGTCCTGGGATCGAGGCCCTCGTCGGGCTCCCTGGTCTGCAGGGAGCCTGCTTCCTCTTCTCTCTCTGCCTGCCTCTCTGCCTACTTGTGATCTGATCTCTCTGTGTGTCAAATAAATAAATAAAATCTTTAAAAAAAAAATAAACATTTAAAAAGAACCGAAAAAAAAAAAAGTGGGAGATGAACTTAATTCTTTCGAGAACAAACTGATGCTTACCAGAGGGGAGGTGCGGTGGGGGGTGAAATAGATGATAGTGCTTATCATGATGAGCACTGATAGAACACTGTATGTTAACTACACTGGAATTAAAATTAAAAAATTAATTTAAAAAAAACCCTAATTCTTTGAGATTTAGATTTGAGTGCCCATGGCAGAACTACATCAGTTTCAGGAACACTAAAGGATTGGCACCTACTTTAGAGATAAAGTAACTCAACCATTTGAGGAATTCTTTATACAGTACCCTTCAACCTCTATGTCCGTTCTTTCACTTAAATCTTCTATTCTGAATTACTGTTTGCAAATGATTTTTACACTACTATAGAGTTAAAAAGTATAAGCAGATTTTCAATGAAGCTAACTTAATTTTGTGTACCAGTAGAAGTAAATAATAGACCCATCCATCCCTAGGAATAATCTTTTATTTTTTTCTTTACTGTAATTTAATATGGTAGAACAAATGATAAAAAATTGGAAGCAGTCATAATATCCATCAGTAGAGAATGGATAAATAGATTTTGGCATTTTTCACAAAATGAAATACTGTATGACAGTTTAATGAGCTAATCTGTATGATAAGTCTAAAGCATAATGTAAATGAAAAGCGAGGCATAGGATATTTAGAGTATGATAACTTTGAAGTAAATGTTAATATTACACAAAATCATATATTGTTTATAGGTATATATATACATAAAATATAAAACCATGGATGGCAAGAATATACACTCAACCTCAGAAAATTAGCCACCTTTGATGATGGATGGGAAGGGAATTTGATGATGGATGGGAAGGGAATTTGATGATGGATGGGAAGGGAATTTGATCAAGGAACAGTAGAAATAACTTTATTCCTTAGAAGAAAAAAATATTTCGAACAAATATGGCAATATGCAAGTTAGTTTAATCTGAGTATGGGTACATTGAGTGTTCTTTATACTCTTTTTCTTTGTTTTTGAAAAATTGCAAGATCACATTTTTTAAAAGTAAATGTACTTTTCAAATTTGTTCATGTTTGAACTGAGACCAAATATACAAAGATTTTTATAATAGTCATAATTTACCAATATATATAATAAAACAGTAGTGAATGACTTCTTTACAATCACAACTAGTTAACTATAGCAAATAAAATGATTTCCAATGACTTTTCTTCCTTTGTTTTTGGAATGCTAAGTACTTTCTGAAGGCATTTAGTGTCTACTGAATGTTAAGAAAGATAAATGGTTCTTGAAATTATTCAAGGTATGATTGGAGTAATTGAATATGATTTATAATTCCATAAGATGAATTCATAATCTTTTTTTCTCCCTATAACTTAACATGGAAGGAACAAATACATTTAGAAAAAAACCATATTGTACATTAAGATTAAAAAATTGGTTTATTTCTTACTAACAAATGTGAAATTGGGCATTAAGTGGCTCAGTTGGTTGAGTATCTGACTGTTGGTTTCAGCTCAGGTCATGACCTCAAGCTTGTGAGATCGACCCCCGTGTTGGGCACCACACTCCAATCACAGAATCTGCTTGAGATTCTTTCTTCCTCCCTCCCCCTCTGCTCCCTCACCCAACACGTGTGCTCTCTCTCTCAGATGAATAAATAAATAAAATAGGGGGGAAAAGGAAATGTGGAATCTCTGAGCCTCTTGATGGTGATATGACTACAATGCCTGTTTCGCAGATAGCGAACATTGCAGAGGGTTTTGTTTTAGAAGAATTGTTTATTTAAAACCAGGACCTGTTATATTTGCATTCAGATTTTTTTAGAGTTTTTTCCTCTGAGATTTTCGACATCTGGTCTTTAAATTAGTAAAGGGTGCTTTATGGCTTTGTTCTATCAAAAAAAAAAAACAAATACTAAACTTAACATGATTGTTTCTTATATGGTAAGTGGCATTTTCAACGTAAGTATAATCAAACGTATTTTTTTTCTAGCTAATGCCAGAACTGTCTTGTTGTTAAAACTTCCATAAGTAGATCTGTCATAGACTTACTCTAAAAGGATTTTTACTTGCTGTTATGGTTACCATATTTGACAAAAATTTGACTAAATCATGTAAATGTTTAGTGAGAGATACTCTACTAGATTGTATTAAAAGAAAATTATTTGAGATTTTGGAGCCATGCTGCTAAGGGATAGATTTATAGTGATGCTGGTCATTTGCTTGGATATGCTGTTGGCCATTAATTTGCCAGTGGGTTGTTAGAAATTTCTTCTAAGTAAGAAAAACGTAAAACCATCATATGGTGAAAACATTTAAATTTCTCTGTTGGATTGAATATTTCAAGCATTAAATTTTTTAAAGAAGGAATGGTATATAGTGTCACCAACTTTAGGTATGTTAAATAGAACATCTGGTCATTATGCTAAAATTAGACATTTAGTGAATTATTACTGTTGATCCTGTATCAAACCAAAGTTTAGACCTGAAAGCAAAAGGACTGTAGCTCAGAGTGCATTCTGCTTAGCAACCAACTTGTTGTCTACTGTTTTGCTCCTAAATGCACGTACTCATTGCTCAGAAGTGTATCTGCAGCCAGCTGGTCGCAACCAGACAACACTTCATTCACCTAATTTCCAGACTAGTTAGGCAAAGACATCAGTTCATTGTTTTTAGTCATGAGTGAATTTATTTGTAAACTTCAAGTGGTAACACACTGATCTCAAAAGCCCCTGAACTGTGTGAAATTACTAATTCGGGAATGTAAAGTCCTTGTAATTCAGAACTGCTGCACTTAATTTTGTTTTCCTCTCAAAAATCCTTACAGGTATATTGCTTTAAAAAACGCAACCTCCAAAATCTTAGAAAATTAGTAGAAAGATACTTTAAATTCTAGGAATACTTTTTGAATTATTATCTGAAAACAAAAATTTATTGTCTACCTTGATCCTCATAAGATTATCTTCTAATTTAGAAAACAACAGTTTTGTTGGCATGTGAAGCTCCAATTTCCTCAGAGTCAAGCTGTGTACATAGAAAAAAGGTATAGTATTACCAGTATCAAGAACTTCTTTGTTCTTAACTGTGTTTTTGTATTTACAATAAACTGTTAGCTTAAATATGATATCAAAATATATGTCAGGAGTAGAATGGATAACTAAGTTGATATCTTTGAAGTTGTATACCAGACTAAAGTCAGGGAAGGACTTAAATTTTATGGATGGGCATGTATAGCACAATAGTATATATGAATATGAATAATTGTTTGAGGAAAGTTACTCTTTCAGAGCAGTGTCTTAATTTTGTTTCTACAGAATTATAGTTCTAAACAATGTGCATATTTACTGAAAAGTTGAAAAACTTGAAATACTCTATTTTCAGGAAAAGTAGTATCAATTTTTTACCCTGGTCATATGATTTAGAATGAATAAACTTGAACATGCGCTGAAATTAGCATCATTTGCAACCTTTTTTCAGATTTTATATTTTTGCAACTTTCAAATATATTTCATCCTGAGTTCTTTCTTCTCATCTGTGAGCACAGGTGTGTGTTAAAAGAGGCTTCTTATTTTTATAATTGATTTATAGGGAGCTTCTCAAAATATTGCTTTTTAGACTTTTTAAGTGTGTCCAAGAAGTCTTTTTGAGTTTTTTTCCTAAGCAATTTTTGCTTAAAAGGATGTTCTATTTTGCCAAAAGTAAAATAAAAGATCTGTGTTTAGTCATTTAAACAAAAATCCACAAGATTTATTGGTAATTCCAAGTTAACCCTGTTAGTAGAAACTTATAAATAATAATATGTTTTGTTTTTGTTTTTTGTTGTTGTTGGAAAGAGTACCAGAAGATAAAACTATTAATGAAATCCTAAGACCTTACATTGATCCTGAAAAGTCTGATCCTGTAATTCATCAAAGGTATGCTTCAAAAATATTGTAATTTTCTGAAATTATTAAAAATGTTGAGGTACTGATTACGTGTGTATTTATTATGTAGATCAGTGACTTTATCAGAATGTGACATGTCAGTGCAGTTTACTTTCTGTGCCATTTCCTTGGTGTTTACTCAAGGCTTTGTCAGTCATGGAGGATGCTTTTGGATAGCAATAAAAATAGTACGTAATACTTAGTATTTACTGTTTTCCAGACACTCATTGAAGGAGATAATAAATATGTATTAATTTAATCCTCACAGTAACCCTTTAAGGTAGGTTACTACTCTTATACCCATTTTGCAGATGGGGAAATTAAGCCTTAAAGTGGTTAAATGACTTCATATAACAAATAAGCAGGGAAGCTGGGATTTAAACCCAGGCATTCTGGAATCATTCTGCACTGTTAACTCTCCAATCAAACTTCTTTAAAGTTGAATCAAAAACTTTTAAAATTAAGAGTTTCTGAGTGATTGTTAAAGACAGGGAATTCTGTTTCAAACAAGTCTTCCTAAAACTGATTAAGATTCTGCCTCCTGTCCAGAAACATAGCATGGACAAAAATGGTTAATGTAGAATAATAGTAGAAAGATTCAGTTATATATATGGGTTACAATAGCTCACTCTGTCCCTTTTTAGCTATGTGATCAAGGAGTAAGTTACTTAACTTTTGGACTTTAATTTTTTTCATCAGTAAAATGAGAATGATAATATTTACTAGATAAGGTTATTTGAAGCTGAAAAACAAACAAACAAAACCCCGTATATATAAAGTTTCTAGTACGGGGCCTAGCACACAGTAGGCAGCGCTCAAAAAGGGAAACTATTAGAGTGTGAATTAGTTTTGCTGAGCAGGAACCCATTTGACTTTTTTTTTCTCCAGATGGTACCTGCTTGGGATATGAATGCTTTATTTGGTTCTAGAGTAACCTGGTGTTTAAATTTTAGAACAGGTGGATTCTAAAATGTCTGATCCAATTCTAATTAAATCTCATCTACTTCTAATAAAAGGTTGTGCCCAGACTGAACCAGATCCACACCCCATAGCAAGTAGTGTCTTTGGTACACGTATAGTGGTTATTTTTTTCTTACTACTGGTAATACAGTTGTTATCTTTGGTCATGTGTTTGGCAGTAAGACAAATTGGATACATTATTTTAAATAAAATATCAAGTTTAACTTATTGAAATAGATATTTTTTAATTTAGAATATTTTACAGAGAGAAGAAAGGTAGTTTTTAAAAATTCAAATCCTTGGTTAGGAAATATTTTTAACCTTTTTTCTGTGCTTGGATAGTTGAATTTTAAATATTATTAGCTACTCATAAATGTTTGGTCTTCCATAAATACTGTCTTGAAATATATTAAAAATCAGTTTTGCTTCCTTCAATATGACATTTTTATTTCAGGTTGAAAGCCTACATTCGCTCTCAAACTGGGTTCCAAATTTTAATGAAGGTTGAATATATGCAGCAAAATTTAGTAAGGTAAAATTGATTCCCTCCCCATTTCTTTAAATATTTTCTAATTCTGTAATATAATTAAGTAGCTTGATTAGCTTAAGTAGCTGGTTATTATACTACTGTGATTTTCAAATTAAAATTTTAAAATAATCACACTTACAGGATAAATTCAATTGAAAAATTACTCTGGTTAAAATATCTTAAGATAGGATTTTGTGCAGGGCGCCTGGGTGGCTTAGTCGCTAAGTGTCTGCCTTCCGTTCAGGTCATGATCCCAGGGTGTAGGAGGGAGCCCCAAGTCAGACTCCCTGCTCAGCTGGGAGCCTGCTTCTTCTTCTCCCTCTGCTACTCTCCCTGCTCGTGCGCTCACTTGCTCCCTCCCTCCCCCCCCTCAAATAAATAAAATCTTAAAAAAGATTGTCATGAGAGATTATAAGATAGTTCATTCAGCACACAGTAAGTGTATGGTTTTATTACTACTACTACAGATAAATGGATTCTTACAAAGTGTCTACACATAAGATGAGACGAATAGCTAAGAACAGATTTAAACACCAAATCTTGACCACCATTTACCAACATACCTCAAATATTCTCAACTTCATGTCATTGATTGTAGTTCAGTGATAAAAAAATTGAAGTTTTCTATCACTTAGTTTTTTCCCTAGACTTTTTAACTCAGTATATTTATATATGTTACTTTTATTTTATTTACATATTTCGCATACTTCTACATGCCTTAACTCTACTCCTTCCCCCAAAAGATTTGGGGTCCCAAGTGAGGGATAGAAAGTTTTGTGGGTTTTGCAAAGATAGTTTATCCAGTTATAACATCCATGTTAACCAAAATCAGTATTTCTGAAATAGGCAATCAAACATTTATATAATTAGTGAGAAATACTGATGTAAAGGGTGCATCCTTTCAGTTTTGCCTAGCAAAATCTTAAAGTAAATTTCATACAATTCATGTTTAAGCAAAACAATTTGCATCATTCCCTTGGAATTTACCTATCAATCATTAAATAATTTTTCCTTCCTTGATTATGTTACCTCATTCAAATTCAGTTCCTGTCTTAACATTTACTATATTTTATTTAGTTAATTCTTATAAATGTTACATTTATGTCATACACTCTTAATGAGTATATTGTGGCTTCAGTTTCATACGCCTGTTAAGAGGAACACCTGTGAGAGTTTTTATGAAAAATGAAATCACTTTCTGGATAGTTGTCTCATCTCATCTTCTCCCAAGTCTTCTCCTGACAGCCTACTGACATGTCCAACATTCTAACACTTCTGTACCACTCTGAGCCTTTGCCAGCTCCTTGTCCTAGACTGCCAGTGTGGGGATAACATGTAAATGGCTCCAGAAGGGTTGGAAGGGAGACAGTAAAAGTGCTACCCATCCAGCTGATTAGCTTCATCATTTCCTTTGTTGTACTTATCAGACCTTGAATAATTACAGATAGCAGCCATTGCTACTATTTTAATGCTGCATGAATGCAATTATTTGTTTTCTTAAAAAGCACATGTTTGAAATATACTGCTTTTTTTATTATTAACATATAATGTATTATTTGTTTTAGGGGTCCAGGTCTGTGATTCAGTCTTAAGCAATTCACAGCAGTGACCACAGCACATACCCTCCCCAAAGTCCATGCTTTTCTCGACTTAATTAAAATATTTTGATGAGATTGGGCATCATCTTGACCACGGTCACCTTGTTTACCTAATCTGTTAGGCAAATAAGTAAATTTCTTTACCAAAGCTAAGGAAAACTACTCATTATCATTTTGGTACAACTGCTAAGAACAAAGCGTTTGGGTTTTTTTTCTTTCTTTTTTCCTTTTTTGTTTTGTTTTAGTTTATTACAGTTTTTGTTTTGTTTTGTTTCTTTGTTGTTTCCATTTTTATTTCCTCCATTACCAGAAAGAGAAGGTTTGCTATATTTTCATTTTAAGTCAAGGCAAACTGGGGCGTGGCCAGTGAAGAAATATGTTAGCTTACTGAGGCAGCCAAACTTGACTCTTTGGCATAGTATCCTTTTCTTCCAAAATTCAAGGAAACCAAAACTATACATGTTAAAAGGTGGATACTGAGTATTTTAAAGTTTATAATAGAGGACAGGCTGTTTGGCTCAGATAGCATTCACTTTTAACTTGGAAATGTGTGGTATAAATGCTTGAAGATGCAAAGAGGTTAGATATTTTGAGATGGAGATTTCAGCATGTCCTAGCAGACAAGGGTTTTTCAGGAGAGTGGCTGGCAGAAATGCCTACAGCATGACATGATCCAGAGGGGAGCAGTTGGGAAAATCATTTCACGCAATTGCATTAGAAATCAAGATACAGAGAGACCAGAGCACAGGAAGTTACCAAATTGGAAAGGTTTATTTTAACAGAGAGGATAAACCTGAACCCGAAACCAGGTCAAAGAAGTGCACTGATTTGAAGGTCCAGTGACCTAATTGTAGGCACTCTATTTCTCTTTGCTTCATTTTCTGTTAAGATCCTTTATTTTCTTTTATTTTATACCTTCTTTAGGAACCCATAGAGGACCAAAATTGGGCCTTAGGTTAACCTTAATCCCCAAAAGGAAAGGAATGATAGATTAATAAAGTAAAAGGTGAGTGTTGTTCAGGGAATACCTAGAATAGGCTGTTTTGATACTAAACCTGAATCAATCTGAATAACATGAAAAGTATTTTGATTTTCTCTTATCTATATAAAAAACTTGCCATCCAAATTTCCCCATTTGAGTTGTTTATTTGAACTAAGTGGTCTATGAAAACATTAGGAAAAAGGGTGAAGGTTGCAACCTAGGTCCTTAGAAACTCCAATGAAGGAGTTTTTATTCTGAGTTGGGCTAAGGTACATCATATATTTCAGATTATTAAGTCATCTTCATGATATAGTGATCCTAATTGCTATAATACTTTCCAGTTGAAAATTAGATACATGAGAATACTTTTAGAAATTGATTTTCATTTGGTTTTTTTTAATTAAAGATTTTTAAATCACAGTGTTTTTCAGATAATGCATTCATAGGTAGGATAAGATGAGCACTTACATTTGATTGTATACTTAATTACACGTTTCATTAAACATTCAGAGAACATCTAAGTAAGATTACTATAGGTTTTAAAATGTTAGGCTTTTAATATAAGATAAGCATGCTAAAATAGGATTTTACTATTTCCTAAAAAGTACTTACAAGGCAGAAACATGTAGTTGCCTTGTGGCTGTTGATTTTAAATGTATCCTACGATTTACAGCATTCCGATGACTCCAGAGTGAAGTCTTTTTACCAAATACTTGGTGTTGCCAGTTTCCACTGGTTGTGTGTTCCATTCTTGGAGGGTTTATGATAGTTGTCTCATGATGTACCTGATCAGCTAGAGCAGTCTTAAATGTTTCCCAGTTTTTAGCTTTGCCATGTTTTTAGTTTTAGACTTAGGGGATTATAGAATGCATGTCTAACACTAAGGAATTTGCTGCTGATCTGTTTGGGAGTTTTCTTTCCAGAATACACAGGGTTTGAATTTGTATTTTCTTATAAAAAGCTAATGTGGCTTTGTAAATAAATTCATGTATTCATTCACTTATAAACAGTGATACCCACTTTGGTCCAGGTTATCATTCTAGACATTAGGGTAATGGCAGTAAGGAGAACCATTCCTGCCCCTGTAGAGCTTACGTTCTCAGTGGAGGAGAATTCATGAGAGGTGCTTGTGTTCTCAGGCCACCCTTTATCTCTTGCCACAGCATTTCTTTTTTCTTTTCTTTTCTTTTTTTTTTTAAGACTTTATTTATTTGACAGAGAGAGATCACAAGTAGGCAGAGAGGCAGGCAGAGATAGGAGGAAGCAGGCTCCCTGCTGAGCAGAGAGCCTGATGCAGGGCTCAATCCCAGGACCCTGAGATCATGACCTGAGCCGAAGGCAGAGGCTTAACCCACTGAGCTGCCCAGGTGCCCCGCCACAGCATTTCTTAACCAGCTCTCTCTTCTCGGAAAGTAAATGAGTGGTTTTGAAACAGAAAAACCTATGCTGGTGATGTCAGGTCCTGTAAGAGGCAGTCATTGTGTTGCTGCTCACTTAACTGTTCATTCAGTTGTAGTTTTCCAAATCTATTTTCTGTATTTTACCTACTAATGGAGCCATTTATTTCTCATAAAGAAGTTGAGATACATTTTCTCTTCATGTTTACTTTGCTGCTTTTATGTAAGGTCCTTTTATTTGTTTTTGTTTTTTTAAGATTTATTTATTTGAGAGAAAGAACGGGAGGGAGGGGCAGAGGGAGAGAGAATCCCAAGCAGACTTTACTCTGAGTGCAGAGCCCAGAGTGAGGCTCAGTCCCACAACCCCAAGATCCAAGACCTGAGCCGAAACCAAGAGTTGGTCACTTAACCGACTGCATTACCCAGGCGCCCCTATAAGGGCCTAGCTTTGATAAAGATGTGGTTTAAACTATTATGGGATAATTCTTTCCAAATTTACTCAAAAACCATTAATTAAGCACTTTTATCTTTGAGCATATAAATAAAAGCTGGGGTTTATTCAAGAATGAAAGGGGTATAGTTATACTGTAGTCGGGGAAAACAAACACGAAGCAGTGGTGACTAACTGAGGTTCCCTGGCACAGATCTGTTTTTTGAGAGATGCAGGTAGAGCCTGGAGAGTCTTTGGGTACATTGAGTTTTAAGTAGAAGTTCCATTTTCTGGAACATTATTTTTTAAAACAATGGCCTTTTTATACTACTCATTTGTTATTAAGATCCCTTCAGAGTGAGATTATGTCATATTCTAGTAAGAAATAGTAATATTATCTTTTTGGAATACATAATCTGTGGAGACGTAGACCTGATTTTACTTTGAGAGCTTCCAGACTAGACTTTGTAGACCAAAAGTCTCACCATTGTAAATACTAACCTTATTAGATCACTGCTTCTCAAACCTAGCCCACGTTATGAGATGTTCCAAAATAACCTTTTTGTTTTTATGCAAAAGCCTACATCAAAGTAGATTTTCTATAAAGTCAAAGTAATGTTATAAATTTGGTTCAAACCCTGGAAAGGTACTAAGCCTGTTTTCTCACCTGAAAGGGGGATCAAAACAGAAGCAGTTGTGCCTTGGTTTGAAGATTACTTTGTGATGTTAGCTGCTTAGTACAGTGCCTGGTACATAGCAAATCACTCTTGGTAAATACATATTAGTCATGTATTAAGAGTTGTGATGGGGCGCCTGGGTGTCAGTTTTTGTTAAGCATCTGCCTTTGGCTCAGGTCATGATTTCAGGGTCCTGGGATCGAGCCCCACGTCAGGCTCTCTGCTCACTGGGGAGCCTGCTTATGCTCACTTTCTCTTTCTCAAATAAATAAAATCTTTTTAAAAAAATTATAAAAAAAAATAAGAGTTGTGATAGTCAACATCTTGCAGAATTGACTCTATATAAGGGTTTTTATTATTGTTTTAATCCTAAAGATTACTTCCTTAGGAAAAGGAGGAAATCTGCTTAAAACAAAAAAATCCCATGTAGCCAGCAGTGGACTGTATTATGCATTACTTTTTTAAAAATAACTTGTTTCAGCCATTTTGTATTTCTTATACTTGTAGGATGTACCCTAAGTTCAATGTTACCTATACTTTCAACATGTTCACCATTAATCACATGGGGGCAGATACCCAATCATGTTAGTTTCTATTTCTTTTAATATGAATTGGATATTGGGGGAATGAGGTTTGAGGAGCTTGTGTACTTAAGGTGTTATCAAGTATTATTTCTGTACAGTGATTCCCAGATGTAGATATATTTTCAACCTTCCTCCCAAACTCCAAATCCTGGGATCTTATCTTATTAACACATCTCATTAAATCTTAAGCCATTTAGAGCACATCTGTTTCTTTCTGGTGCTTGTGTGTGTGTGTGTGTTGTTTTAAATATAGATTAAATGGGTTGATTATGTTCCTGGCATCTAGTAAGCAGTCAGCAAATGTTGATACTTACTTCTTGTTACTGATGCTATCATTCTTGTAGTGAGACCTAAGACCTTAGAGCTATCTTTCACTTTTCCCTTACTGCCCTGGCTTACATGGTTGCCTCCATAATGAGTGTCTCCTCTCCATTTTTCTGAGTAGACTATTGTTTGTCAGTATTTGCAGTGGAGCCTATCCCTTCCCACCAAGTGGATGTGATTTCCTTATCCTTTGAGCCTTAAAAAAATATGTTGTACTTTTCATCATTTCCTGCAATCATGTCTTATTTTTCTCCTAATAAGATTTATGCTATTCTATAATAAACTCCCTTTTGAAAACAGTGACTACATTAGGCATCTTCATCTTTATATTTCCTGCAGTACTCAATGACTTTCCCATAGTAGGAATTTCAATGTTAATTTTTTAACAAGTAGTATACTAATTCACTTAAATGTATGTTTGCTTGCTATTTGCTAGGTGTTGATACCACTTTAATACCCAAAAGCAGGACTGGGACTTTTTCTAAAATGGCCAGAGAGTAAATGTTTTTGGCATGGTGGGCCATATGGTCACAATTGTCAGCTCTGCCATTATAGCGCATAAGCAACTATAGATAATACATAAATGAATGGGTATGACTTATGTTCCAGTAAGACTTTATTACTTTATTATTTTATTACTTTATTATTTACTTTATTTACAAAACAGTGGGTTGGATTTGGCCTGCTGACTGTAGTTTGCCAATCTCTGCTCTAAAAGGAATTTTTTTTTTTTTAAGTAGGTTCTACACCCAGCTTGGAGCTCAACATAGGGCTTAAACTCACAACCCTGAGATCAAGACCTGAGCAGAGATCAAGAGTTGGATGCTTAACCAGCTGAGCCACCCTGATTGAGGGCTTCAATTCTCATTATAGAAAATGAGAGAGAAAAATAGAAAGAGATTGTAACAACAAGAAGTATAATTTAAAATTACTTCAGAAAAAGCAGGTCCTCCTCAAAAGACAGGCTTTTTGATAAATGAACTTGACCTAAAGTATCATTGAGCCCCTGCCATGTGCCAGCTCAGTGTTAAGCCCTATACAGGCATCTAAAAGACTAGCCCTCAAAGAGATCACAGTCTAGGACAGAAGACAGATACATGATAAATGCTACAATAGATATGTATTTTATATATAAGGCATAACAAGTGCCCAATGAAAGGAATGGGCATTTTGCATAGACCATCCAGACTTGTCATTTTTTGATGGAAGTGCACACCAATTGCCTTCATTCTACTTGCAAAGATTGGCATATAAAGTTAAGGGTTTAGACTTTAAACCCAAGCCAAATTAAAGTATTATTTAGTAGGCTTTGACCTAATGAGCATCACAGAAGATTATTACTCTTCTTGGGGACACTATCCTATTATAGTTGCACAGATTTTATTAGCTGTTTCCTACTGTGCTCTTTGTAGTTAATAATTTTTGGAACACTTTTTTTTTTTTTTTTAAATCAACCAGCAAAAGTATGAGCTCCTTCTCTTGGATGATTTTATTTCCATGCTGAGAGGATGTTTTTTAAATAAAAACTAAGCTTACTTTACTTTCTTTGGATCTGTAACATGAAATATTTTAAAAATCATTTTCAGTGAAATTAAAAAAGTAAGGCTGGGACGCCTGGGTGCTCAGTGGGTTAAAGCCTCTGCCTTTGGCTCAGGTCATGATTTCAGGGTCCTGGTATCGAGCCCTGCATCTGCTCAGCAGGGAGCCTGCTTCCTCCTCTTTCTGCTTGCCTCTCTGCCTACTTGTAACCTCTCTCTCTCTGTCAAATAAATAATAAAAAATCTTTAAAAAAAAAAGGTACTTTTTCCTATGTTGTTTTAGAGAAATTGATTTTGCCTATGTAAAGGCCTCAAGTGAGACCCACCTGATCTCCTTTTGGCTTTCACTAACACCCCCCCCCACCCCCTGCCCAGTAAGCAAAGACCTTTTCTATCTTAGAGCAGAGCTGACCTCCAGTTCACATAACTTGGTCAGATTCTGATTTCCCTGACTCTCAGCTCTGCCTGCAAGGTACCACCTCCGAGCCTTAGTTAATTTTAAGAACCTGGTCTCTTGCCTGCCTTTCTTCATAGCGCTGCCACATCCCTCCTTGCTTTTTAACTAACCCATACCCCTACTGGCCAATTATTCCTCCTTACCATAAACATCTCTCCAACTGAACATTTAACCTGTATTTCTTTTCTCACAACATGCTTCTCAAATTTCAGTGTCCATCATAATCATTTAGGACAGTTGTTGGAAATACAGATTTCCAGCCTACCCTCAAGACGCTCTGGTTTATCAGTTTCACATAGGACCCAGAAACCTGCATTTTTTACAGTCTCTGCTTCTAAGTTATCCCTGCGATCATACTTTGAGAAACACTGGCCAGGGTGGTAAACTCCATGAGGATATTTTTGGTTCCCATACAGTGTCTGACATGTTTTCTGTATAATAAGTATTTGGCAGATGTTTATTCAGTTGAATTGTTAAAGATGTAAAAAGAAATACAAAATTTGATATTAAGATGGATTTTTTGAAATCAAATTTTTACATCTTTATAGATATTAATCTGTATCATTTGCCTAATTGAACTGGAACTGGAAATTTAAATTATCTTATTTCAGGTTTACAGAAAATAATTGAAAAATATACTTTGAAGATATTCTAAGTAAGAAATTTATAGTATGCAGTTAAAAGTTAGGATTTTTAAAAATGTCCTGCCATTAGAAAACAAGGTGTTAGAAGTTAACATTATTTTGAGAATATTGGTACAGAATAAAATACATTATCAGAGAACATTAAAGGAATTTCAGAATGTCTAAGGACAGCATTAATTACTTTCAGATGTCTTGTCTTAGGAAAATTGCAGACTCTGTTGTTGCCTTTTAGTTAGATCCCTTGAAAGTAACTGTGCTGAAGGAAGGGTTAGTAAAGGTAGCAGTATGCTCTCTAGATGGGATTACTTGAGTTTCCTCGTTTTCCTTTTGGAATTTGATTCTATTAATGAGTACTTAAAATAGTAAGCAAACTTGCATGTAATAGAAGATGCCATCATCCATGATTGCTCATCTACAAGATATATTTCCAGTAAAAATTTTACTTTAAATGTAGTATTTTTTTTGTTTTGATTAATTTTATACTAATAATTGTTAAAATTATTCAAACCAGAAGTATTTTTAACATTTAAGTATTAAGGTCATAGGTAATAAAATTAAATTTTTAGCTTACATACACATTTTTGCAACAGAAAAGTATAAATGGGTAATCAATAAAAGATTTTCAAACATAAATGCATTACTCAGGGTAAAATTCTTTGGAGAATTGGAGTGGAAATACAAGTTCAAGAAGAAGAGGAAACCATATAAGATTTCTAACTATTAAGGAAGATCTTCGAAAAAAAAAAAAAGAGCATGTTCATGTATCTCTTAAATGGTTGATAGCGGGATCAAATTGCTATGGTACTTAGATTTGAGTGAATTTATTTAAGAGTGAGGTAACGTTTCCATTTTAAATCATCAGTATTGACACTCCACAATAAATTGTGTTGTTTTCATCTATTTAAACTTGTGCATAAAGATTTTAAATGAAATTTTAGATGGTCTATTTAAAAATATACAAAAGTGGGGCATCTGGGTGGCTCAGTCCATTAAGCATCCAACTTTGGTTTTATCTCAGGTCAGGATCTCAGGGCTCCGAGATTGAGCCCCATGTTGGGCTCCATGCTCAGTGCATTGTCTACTTGAGATTCTTTACCTCTCCCTCTTCTATTCCTCCCCTCCCTGGCATGCGCACTCTCTCTCACACACTCTTTCTCTAAATAAAATCCTTAAGTCTTCCCAAACATACAAAAAAATGTTTGCTGCAAGGGTGAATTAAGATCAAAGTTAAATCTAGAGGCAAATAGGTATCTTTATGAAACATAATATTAATAACAACCTCTTACTGAGTGCCTCCACTGTTTTTTAGGTGCCTCAGTAAGGATTTTGGATACATTGTGATTATGTTACATTATACAGGCATTCTAAGTTTTACACATTGTAATTGCATAGAGAGCCCTGCCTGCAGGTTCTTAACCACCAAATGGTGTTACATAGATCCAAACCTAACCTGCCTATCTCCCAGTGCATTGGTCTGTTTTCTTCAATACAGCACATGCCATAAATGGACAAAATGCATGTTCTTAGATTATGTAAAACCCAACCCCAGTTCTTTGTTAGACCTTTTTGGGATTGTTGATTACTTTTCAGAGTGAGAGCCATGGTCAAGATGAATACGTGCTCAAAATGGTATTAACCTTTGGCCACATTTCAAGTCTAGACCTTAGAACAGAGGAAGCAAGAGATCATTTGAAGACTAGAAAATGTTAGAATCAATCTGAAGAGTACCCATACATATAAAGGAAATACGCAGAATGAGGTACTAAATATTTTTATCAGAGAAGACATATTCAGTAGGTTTTATGCGTGGCATTCTGCTTGAAACAGTTTTATGATAAGAACTATAAATTTAGCTGCAGAGAAGCTGAAGCCCAGCCAGTTGGCACAGCTGGGTTAGTATTTACAGGGCAGATGCAAGTGCAACTATTAAAGTTTCAGTAGCTGTGAACTTGAGAATGCTAATTTGAGAGGCTGTACTGAAGAGTAGATCCAAAATTATATGATGGTCAGATTCTTACTAGGTTGTAAGTCTACAGCTCCCATAGTGATGATCTCATTTCAAATATATATCTTATTGATTACTAGTTACAGGAATTATGTGAAATATAAAGTGAGAGTTTTCTCTGAAAGCTTGAGAAATTATTTTAATTCTCAATATTGATGTACTAAATGTATACATTCTGGTTATATGGTAATTTGTAACCAACTTTATATACTCTTCAGTGGCAATAATGACATGATTAGTTGACATTTCTAAGTGATTTCAGATATTTCCTTTTAGCCAAAGAGCTTCAATCTTCTCCAACCATACCTTTCTTAATTTTTTTATAAGTACCCAAACTGTGAATTCTGTGTATATTCCCATATCTACTTTCCACTTAGTCCTGTAGACACCTCGTTTACTCCTGACTCTGTGTACCTTGTACATATATTTTTTTCCTGAAAAGCCTTCATCCTTGACCTCTAGTGAATACCTAATAATTCACCACTATTTTCCCAGAGCCTTGAACAGTGTCTGGTACAAGGTAGACCCTCAATAAATATGTATTGAGTGAGGAATAAGTGAACAAGTAAACAGTAGAGTGAAGGAATTCAAGATCTGCTTTATAACCCCAACCCTACATCTACTTGAGTGACCCTGAGTAAGATACTTAATTTCTCAGAGCTTCATTGCCCTCAGGCGGAAGACCAAAAAAAAAAAAAAAAACTAGAGTAAGTTCTTGCCAATTCTAATGTGATATAATTCTGTGATGTAGTTAATTCATGAACTATTTAACTTTTAAGCAAAAGTTTCTCTGAGGAAATGGATATTTTGCGAAGTGATAATTCTAATAAAAATTGAAGATTAAGGGGCACCTGGGTGGCTCAGTTGGTTAAGCGTCTGCCTTAGGCCCAGGTTGTGATCCCAAGGTCCTGGGATGGAGCCCTTCATCGGGCTCCCTACTCCGAGGGGAGCCTGCTTCTCCCTCAGCCTGCCACTCTCCCTGCTTGTGCTCTCTTTCTGTGTCAAATAAATAAGTAAATCTTAAAAAAAAAAAAAAATTGAAGATTGAGTCTGCACTAATCATAATACTCATACATTCAGTTTAGTCCCAGAAGAATTATGTTTTGTTAACAAGAGTAAGTCTAATTAAGGGAATTATACCCTGTGTTAATTAGAAAAATCTTTGAAGGAGGAGGGATTTTAACAACCAGTTAAGAAGGGGAGGTAGATGGCATCAGGAAAATACAAATCAAAACCACGATGAGACACCACCTCACACCAGTCAGAATGGCTAAAATTAACACATCAGAAAACAACAGATGTTGGCGAGGATGCGGAGAAAGGGGAACCCTCCTACACCACTGGTGGGAATGTAGGCTGGTACAGCCACTCTGGAAAATAGTATGGAGGTTCCTCAAAAAGTTGAAAATAGAGCTACCCTACGATACCCAGTAATCACACTACTGAGTATTTACCCTAAAGATATAAATGTAGTGATCCGAAGGAGCACGTGCACCCTAATGTTTATAGCAACAGTGTCCACAATAGCCAAACTATGGAAAGAACCTAGTTGTCCACCAACAGATGAATGGATAAAGAAGATGTGGTGTGTTTGTGTGTGTACACACACACACACACACACACACACACACACAGTGGAATACTATGCAGCCATCAAAAGAAACAAAATCTTACCATTTGCAACGACGTAGATGGAACTGGAGGGTGTTATGCTAAGTGAAATAAGTCAGTCAGAGAAAGACAATTATCATATAATCTCTCTGATACGAGGAATTTGAGAGGCAGGGCGGTGGGAGGTTGTGGGGGGGTAGGGAGGGAAAAAATGAAACAAGATGGAATTGGGAGGGAGACAAACCATAAGAGACTCTTAATCTCATGAAAGAAACTAAGGGTTGTTGGGGGTTGGGATGGGTAGAGATAGGGTGTCTGGGTTATGGACATTGGGGAGGGTATGTGCTATGGTGAGTGCTGTGAAATGTATAAGCCTGATGATTCACAGACCTGTACCCCTGGGGCAAATAATACATTATATGTTAATTTAAAAAAAAAAAAGATGGAGAGGTAGCCAGGATTAGCAAATGAAGTACCTAGATATTGAAGGTACTGTGCAGTCTGAAAGAATATGTGTAGGTGGTAAGGAACAAGAGAGAATATTTTTTGAGTATCTACTTAGCTTTAGAAGTTTTAACATGACACTTGTCCCAATGAAATTTGTTAATTATTTCTTTGACTAGTACCCTCAGTAAACTGTGGGATTTATTTCTGTGAACTTCTGTTACCTAGCAGACCACCTCTATGTGGTAGATACTAAATAAATATTTGAGGAATTAATTGATGAATAAGTGTTTACATTTTCACATGCATTAATTATAATGAAGTACGTACTATATCTCTACAAGATAGGAAGGTTAAGCTCTGAGAAATTGACACACCCAAAAGAAACCAATTTATAGTTACACAGCCAGGTTTTGGACTTAGGTCTGTCTATAAGATCATGCTTTTTCTACTAACTAGTCTGGTCATAGACAATGAACATAATTCCTGACTAGCATGTCATTCATTTCCCTGCTAGAGGTGCTTTATTTTAAAAAATCTTTGGAATATAAAGCCTTATTACTAATACTAGTTGGACAAGTTCTGCTTTAGAAACATTTCATCTGTTAAATTCACTTATGTAATCTTTATAAGCTAGCTGTTGAATAGATAACTTTTCCGTCATTATACCGATGAAAATGGAGTACCCCTGAGGAGTCACAGATCTTAAGGAGCCTAAGCCTCTGGATTTAAAAGTAGTTGAGGTTCCAGTAAGGATCAGGGAAGACTGAACAAATGGCATCTAGAACAAGTAAGAGTCTTGTAAGGCCTTCCTTAAAGTTTTAAAATATGTAATTGGCCACTATTTTACCACCTCCCATAGCTTTCATACCATGGATGGACTAGAATCATTTACCACTGCAGTTATGAACTGTTAAACCTTCTGAAAGAGGAGGCATATGTCTGCACTACCAAGCTCGTGACTGGTGCCCCATATCAAGCACTTGTAGTTCTCATTTACATAGATATATTGAAGTCCCAAAACAAAGTGCAGCAAATTACTAATTCAACTACTGTTGGCTTTTTTTTTTTTTTAATGAAAACTAAGAGAAACTAGGTAATGAAAAATTCAGCTTTGGCAAGATCCATTTCTAATATGACTTGGACTGCATAAATTGCAAAAATTGTGACACAGTATTATTTGGAGAAATATTAAAACCTTTTTCTTTTAAACAGAAGAATTCATACTCTCAGACCTCTGTACTTAGTTTGGTTTTGTATGTTTTAGTTTATGTATCTTCTCCTATTCTAGGTCTTCCTTAACATTCTGGTTTCTTTCTTCCTTTTCATTTGGATTTTGAAAACCTGTATGTTTCTTTAATCTGTTTACTTTCTACTTTATTGAAATAAGTTTAGTACTTTAAAGTTTGTATTATTTTCAAGGAATTTAATAAATGTGGATCTAAAACAGTTTGCAATTGATTCAAAAACCATAATTCAGTTATGCCAGGATGAGCCATACCTTAAAAACAGTTAACTCTCAGATAACTGATTTATATCAGGGTTAATTTGGGGCTCCTGACTGGCTCAGTCTGTAGAGCATGCGACTCTTGATCTCAGGATCCTGAATTCAGGCCCCATGCTGGGCACAGAGCTTGCTTACATATACACACACACACACACACACACACACACACACACACACACATATATTAATTTTTTTAATAGCCAAAGATTCAACCTTGTACATTTGGAATCAGTTCGTTGCACCTTTAACTCAGAAATCTAGATTGAGAAATAAATCAGTGGTTAAAAATATAAGTTAAGTGCTATAAATATTATATAAATATCAAAACTTGTAGGGGTGGGTGGGCACTTGGGTGGCTCAGTCGGTTAATCGTCTGCCTTCGGCTCGGGTCATGATCCTAGAGTCCCCAGATCAAGCCCCACTGCTCAGCAGGGAGCCTGTTTCTCCCTCTCCCTCTCCCTGCCGTTCCCCTGCTTGTGTGTGCGTGCACTCTCTCTCTCGGTCAAATAAATAAAATCTTTAAACAATATATCAAAACTTGTAGAATTTTAAAGCTGGAGTCAACTTGGTGATCACCTCATCCTGTGACTTTATTTTTTAGTGGAAGAAGTTCTGTGACCTAGGAACTACTATTAGATTATTAAATTTGGAGAATATTCATATTTAGTTTCAATATTTTATAGGAGCGGAAAGGGAGATGATCTAAGGAGTGTCAGTGATGGGAAATAAAGTAGTTTGTAACTTTTTAAAATTCTGTCCTCTTTTGAGTTAGAAATTTTTTTTAAATCCTAATATGAAAATAAAGTAGAGGAAGAAGTTGAGCACTTGGCCAGTTTCTTTGAAAGTTAGTAATAGAGCCAAGATTAAAAGCATACCCTTGACTATCAAGACAACTTTTATTTATATAATGTCAATCACTGTAACACCTGTTTAGCCTACTGAGCCATGCTGCCCTTCTAATGCCCCTGTGAAGCTGCCTGGAGCAGAGTCAGCTAGCAAGCCTGTGAGGGTGAGCAAGTGAAATAACAAGAGGAAATGTCTGAGAGGGTCCCTAAGGGTTAAAAAAAAAGACAAATGTTGGTGTCTTAATTCTTTCAAACCTAAGTAGTTTGTCTTGTGGTAGCAGAGCCATTTTACTAATGGGAACTCCAGAGTTGAGAAAATTTCAAACAGATAAAGCTGTCCCTTACGATTCAGTTAACTTAATGGCTTGCAAAAGAGCTAAGGTCTAAAAATGTTTTAGGCAATGCCAAGCTGGACTCTACACCTTGCCTAAAGATAATAGAAATAGAAACATTGAAAGTTCTTTTAGCTTCCTGGAAGTAAATGTGACCTAAAATAATAGTTTGAAAGTTGTAATTCTATATTTAAAATGTAAAATGCATAAAAAGGCAAATGTGTTTCCGTACTTACAATAATAAGTGCCATTTTTTGTTACTCTGAAGAAGTCCAATGACCTGAACTAAAGTGTCTATCCGAATGTGTTTTATTTTAGATAAATGCAAATGTAAAACTTTGTTCATGGCTTAAGTAAATGAGCTAACAGTTTCTCTGTTTTATCATTTAACCCCCCACAATAACTCTGAAGTGATACTGTCACTCTTTTCAGTTTCATGTGTGGAAACTAGGGATCAAAGAAGTAAAGTAACTTGTCCAGAATCACAGACCAGTGAGTGATGGCACCAGGACTTTAACTCACGGTGTTAGGCCCCAAACCCAAGCAGCCACTAAAAGTTGCTGCTTTATTTAACTACAAGTCACAAAATGTTACCCCATATGTGTTTGATAGCTTTTTTTTATAAACAGTTTACATAATTTACTTTTCAGATTTACGGGAAATTTTAATGGTAGACTGAAAGTAACCAGTAGTAGTAGAAAAATAAAGAAATTCAGGATTTCAACTAAAAGATTATCTAGTAAAGTCAGACCTCTTTAACAAACTTGAAAGTTGAAACCTAGAAGCTTACTGACACTCAATACCAATATTGCTGTGATTAGAAGTTTACAACATTTTAGGGGAAACACTAAATAAAATTCAGTGGTTCTAATGAAAACCATACAGCATAACAAATTTTCATTGTATTTGAATAAAGTATTTTAAAAATAATTCATTATAAGTTCTTATAAATCTTTGCATCCTAAGTGCTTCGTTGAAATAGAAAGAAAAGTAAAGGGGCCTGTAAAAGGGCACATAAAATGGACCAAAAATTTTTTTAACTAAACAAGTAATCATTGTAGTTTTAAAGTTGAAGTAATATATAACTTACCACATGGTGATTTTTTTTTTTTAGAGTTTATTTATTTATCTGACACAGAGATCACAAGTAGGCAGAGAGGCAGGCAGAGAGAGAGGAGGAAACAGGCTCCCTGCTTAGATGCGGGGTTTGATCCCAGGACCCTGAGATCATGACCCAAGCCGAAGGCAGAGGCTTTAACCCACTGAGCCACCCAGGCACCCCACTACATGGTTATTTTTAAGTATCTTTAGATATTCCTGTGCTGGGAACATATTTCATACTGTATCAGCAAGAATATTAGGCTTTCAGTTATGTGGCTTTTGAAGAATTTTTTTTAATTCAGCTTTGACAATAAAGAGAAACCTAATGAAGATTGAATATTATGAAAAACAAATTACCTAAAATGTTCAGTCTACACTGAAAATTATCAAAAAGTGTAATAAGTGGAAAACATCCCCTTATTTGTGAAATGTTTCTTAATAGCAGTTTTGTGATTCAGTTTAAATTCACAGAAGATAAGTTGCTGCAAGTATTCGTAAGATATACTACTTGAAAATTTCCTATTTGAGAATTCAAGTCTCATTTTCTCCTAAGAAAAATTTGGTTATATCCATTTTATATTTTACTTTAAAAGTTAATCTTGTACTTTGATATCTAATTCAATCTCATTTTTCTCTTATGTATAATTACTGCTAACTTTAAAAAAAAGATACTGCTTATTTCAAAGGGAAATAATGTTTAAAAGATGCGAAGCATTTAATCCTTGAATGCTGGAACCACTTTTAAAGTATTGTAAGCACATCTGTGTTACATTACACAGGGAAAAGAATGTATGCATTCCATGGCCTATGGGCACTAGGGTGGCTAGTTTAGGAAAACTGAGTATTTTGCATTTCATGTTTTTTTCAACATAAAAAGTTTTCTGTGATTCTAAAATGAAGAATTGAATTCCAAGTGTAGGGAATGTAGTCAGGCAAACATAAGTGAAGTTGTTCTTTCTCTTGTCACCTACTTCTGAAAAATAAATCATTTTCTATAGCGGGTTTGTCTTTGCATTTTGTTAAGCGCTTCCCCTCCCCGCCCCCCACCTTATTTGAAAAGTATTCCATGGAACAGACTTACGGAGAAATCACTACACCAGGAGTTCTTCATAAATGCGTTGCATGTCTCAGTCAGCTGCAAGTTACGGAGCAAATAATGTATTACTCATTAGGAAATACCAAAGTTTGTAAATGATTTACTCTTAACAAAATTATAACAGATTCAAATGTATTCCAGTGATAACTTCACTCTTGATCACTTGTATCCAGTATGCTTTCTTGAGCAGGAAGGAAAAGGATGGAGTTAGAGTTGTCAGGCTGGGTGTCCCTTAGAATGTGTGTTCTGCATGTGAATATCATCTGTCATTGGTGGAGATGGAAGAAAAAAGTTGGAGAATTATGACTGCTACACTGGTGGACATGTTCTCAACTTTTTTCTCTTTAACGTGACATGATGTTCACATGCTAACACATTCCCACATGCAACTCCTAGTGAGTTAGATGAGATTCCACCCTTTTCTCTACTACCCCAGAAAAGCAAGCATGGGGGAGAGTGTTAGAGGAATGCATCTTTAATGAACTCAAAAAAAAAAAAAGTTTTTTAAGTTGTGACTTGAGAGGTTCATACGTTAAGGAACATTAGCATCTAATTACCTGTGACACATTTGACAGCTACGTCATAACTGATAAACTCCATATTCCTTAAATTTTGTGATTTAGCCTCATCCAGAAACTCAAACCTATTTAATTTTTGTGTTCTTTTTTTTTATTTCAAAATAAAGGAAGGCCTAATTTAATTGTATGGCAATNCTTGAGAGGTTCATACCTTAAGGAACATTAGCATCTAATTACCTGTGACACATTTGACAGCTACGTCATGACTGATAAACTCCATATTCCTTAAATTTTGTGATTTAGCCTCATCCAGAAACTCAAACCTATTTAATTTTTGTGTTCTTTTTTTTTATTTCAAAATAAAGGAAGGCCTAATTTAATTGTATGGCAATGTAAATTTCTGGAGACTATTTATAATTAGAATTAACTTTTTACGAAAGTATTTGTAGCCAGTTATTTTAATACCATATGTTACTGGAAATTATCATGAGATAGTTTTTTGTTTTTCTTTAAGGGCTCAAACAAAATATATTTGAGGAATTTGAATTTTGAACTAGTCATTGCCTGATCCAAGAAGAATTCATGACACAATAAACCATAGATATTGTGTAAAAGTTAGTCTTTATTCCTTGATCTGAAAATTACTTGTTCTCAAACTTTTCTAATATCAAATTATTTGATGTGCTCTTGATTTAGCTTTATTTTTTTTTTAAGATTTTATTTATTTATTTGACACAGAGAGAGAGATTACAAGTAGGCAGAGAGGCAGGCAGAGAGACAGGGAGAGGAGGAAGCAGGCTCCCCGCTGAGCAGAGAGCCTGATGCGGGCCTCGATCCCAGGACGCTGAGATCATGACCTGAGCCGAAAGCAGAGGCTTTAACCCACTGAGCCACCCAGGCGCCCTTGATTTAGCTTTAGAACCTGTATAATAATAGCACTTTTACCTGATTTTTTTAGAGGTACTAAATGTACTATAAGGAAATAACTATTGAATTAATGTTGTTAACATTAAAAAATTTTTTAATGTAAGGGACTCTGATATAGCTTCTTTATTAGTAACTTTGAATTTTTAAGGGTGTTTTTTATTTTTGTTTTGCTTTTTTCATTGTAAGGTATTATGAACTGGATCCTTCCAAAAGTCTCCGTGACAATTTGAGGAACAAAGTGATTATTGAGTATCCAACATTACATGTGGTATTAAAAGAATCCAGTCATGACATGGAAGTTCTTCACCAAGGTAAATGTAAATTTGTTCCTGTAATGCTTAGAATAACTCTAGTGAACCTGAGCAATTACATAACTGTCTTTATTTCTTTATATATTTGTTTTCCCACTGTATTTACACACTTAACTGAATTCGCTCTATAGCTAGCTATAGTTAATGTAAAGAACCAAATGAATGAGCTGCTGATTCTGTCATGTTTGAGAGCACATGGCTTATAATACCATTTTAAAATGAGTAAGTTTGTCTATAAAATGACATTCTTTGCCTTATTAGAGTTCTACAGGTTTTTGTCTTTTTTAAAGCTAATCGCCTTTAAGTAACGGTCTGTCCAATACCAGATAAATTTGTAGTTAAAACTCTTTAGAGAGGGATTATAAAACATTTTTAGTATCTTACCTTATAGAAGGGGATAATGTTTGAAAGAATGTCATGTTTAAAATTTGAACTGTGTTTAGAATAAGCTAGTGCCATTGATTTGGCCTTTATCTCCTTTTTTTGAATGCACTGGTTTTATTTTCCTCGATGTTTGTTCCTTTGGCTATCTTTCTTGTCATTTTAGTGATTCTTTAAAAGTAGATACTTGTCCCTCTTTGGTGAGTAATGGAATTTGAAGTATTAAAACTGGAAATGATATATGTAGAAGCTTAGTATCTAAAATGACTTATCCATCTTTGCCACCACTGGTTAGAATAAGCTACTTGTGTTTCTAAATGCAAATTCTAGAGGATGAATAAAATTCAGAAATTACTTTATTACTTTTTAAAAGGGAGAGAGGTGACTCAACTCAAAACTATTAGATACCACTATTCAAATAGTTATAGGCCAAGTTTGATTGTAACAGTCTCCAGATGACCAGGGAATCCTTGGATTGGATTGAATCCATTTTTAAAATATTACTTAAAAGAGGTAGTTTAGGTTTTATTGTTACACCAGCAGTATAGGCTGAAATAGGCAGTAACCTTTATTTTAAGGTGTTCTCTTACATGTGTATAGTAGGTATTTTTCTTAGCAAAAGTGAATAGGAGAAAATTTTTTTTCAAAGTGGCCAAAATTTTGTCAGCATCACAATTTGAAACTAGAATTTTAGATAGCAAACCTGAAGTTTCTAATAATCGGTTATGGGTCCCTAAATCTTTAGATTAATTCTTGACTTTATATTTTTCATAATTTGAGAATATCTGACTTTATTTTCTCAAATTACAACTGTGTTATAAATGACCAGTTTCACTTTTTTTTTTTTTAAGTGTGTAAAACCTTACTTTTTCCTTAATATAATTCACATAGCTCTCTCAATGTTGGTTTCAGGGAAAGTTGTTTAGTAATGTGGATTACTAGCCAGGGCAAACATGTCTGTGTAAATAAACAGAGCACACACAGCAACTCTTTCACCTTGTTTAGGAATGCACACTGAAGGAAGGCTTCCTGTAACAAAGCAAAATGAAAAGGCTACTTTTGCAGTGTACTTGGAACCTGATTAAGAAAAATTTGCTATTTTTTGGTGGGTATATGATATTTGACTTATTTACAGAAAGACAAGTGACTAGTGCTTTCAGGATAGAGGATCATTTAGAGCTGCTGTGGCAAAAAACTTGAGGAGGGTCTGACAGGATCTTAAGGACCATACCAGTGTTGTCACATCATAAATAACACATACACTAAAAATAATGCTGGGTCTTTTGTACATCCATTTCTTTGTGTGAGCACTTCAAGTTATCTGTTCTTTGTACGTTCTCATAGCTTCAGATATCCTGCAGGGTGGTCTCCTAATGCAGGAGGAGGGTTATATAAGAACAGGGCATTTTCTTTGGAAAGCCTTGAAATTCCTTCTCTCTCCGGAGGCAAAATGTTGGATTTTGATCTTGAGTTCATAGCACAAGGTGTCTCTCTTCTAGTTCAGGAAAAATGTGTTTTTGGGCTGGCATTCAGTAGTTTTCACACTTGATCATTGTTATAATGTTTGCTATGGTTGTAGATTGCCATAATTTCTTTTCAGAAGTCTGCCAGTATTGATGGTCAATAGGCAAGTTTTATTTCTTTGCTTTTTAAGGAATGTAAAAGGTTGAGCAGTTAAGGTAGCCCACTAGACTGGAAATGTGGAGTGCTGATCACCCATCTTCTATCAGTCCAGTGGGAAGTGCTCAGAATGGCATTACTTGCTTCACAGGTCCCTGTTTGCCAAAGTTAGCTAGGAGCTTTAAATGACTTAATAAGAGCATGCTACTTTTCTTTCTTTTTTTTTTTTTTTAAGATTTTATTTATTTAATTGACACAGAGAGAGAGATTACAGGTAGGCAGAGAGGCAGGCCGAGAGACAGGGAGAGGAGGAAGCAGGCTCCCCGCTGAGCAGAGAGCCTGATGCGGGCCTCGATCCCAGGACCCTGAGATCATGACCTGAGCGAAGGCAGAGGCTTTAACCCACTGAGCCACCCAGGCGCCCGAGCATGCTACTTTTCAATCTTAAGAAACAAAGAATGGAGTACAATAAAAGAATAAAACAGGCCACTTCAGGAAGCAAAGAAAGAGAAGCGTTTCCCCCAAACTGCAGTAGTACAAAGCTCCATTAATTTAAAAATATCACCAAAATGTATTTCTCTATTGTTCTAAAATAACTCCAGTAGAAAATGTCTTCGCCTTTTGACAAGGAATCCAACCCAAAACTGAGGACTCCAATTAGTGAAAATACATAGTGTAGAAACTACTCATCAGTCTCTTGTTAGGCCAATATATCCTTTCATCCATTCTCCCTCCCTCTTTCCTCCCCTCATTCTTCCTTACCCCTTTCTCTTCCTCTCTTTCACTGTGTGTGGCATATTGGGGTAGGGAGATGGGGATGGATCTCAGGCACAAGAACACACAAACTTTACAGTGCGATAGGTGCTATAATAAAACATGTATAAATTGCAAGGAAAGCTAGAGGAAAAACAACTGACTTGTATTATGGAGATACTTAAAGGATTGTGCTAGAGTTTATGAAATTCCACAAGGATCAGGACTATATCTTGGACTTAACCTGTTTCAGTGGTTTACTCATAAAAAAGGATTCAGTAAACATTTTGGTTGCTGGGACAATCTTTAAATCTAGGTACCATTGACAAACCCCAAGGAACTTGGCAGTTGAATATGAGGCAAGAGCTAGGTTTCTGATTCTAGCATCAGCTCTTATTAAGCTGTGGCCCCTTGAGCATTTACTTTGCGTCTGAGCTTTGTTTCCCCATCTACACACTGGAAATACGTAGCAGTAAGCCTGTTGCAAAATAATCTGTATTTTAACCTGAATTTTCATAGTGTTTTAATATATTATTTCCTTTTAGCTTCACTATGGAATGAAATAGAGCTGTTACTCTGGTTGACTTGCATTCATGTTGATTCAGCAAACAGGCTACACTGGGAGGTTAGATATAAGGAGGAAAGATCTAGTCTCTCTCCTTAAGGAGCTCTCAGTTTAGTAAGCGAATCATAGTCCTGCTTGCTCTAGACAGGACAGCTCCTTTAAAGGAGTTCCATTTCTGCTCCAAGTTATCTTTCCTATGAAAGGAAGGAGATGGCGATTAGCTAGTCCTCTCTCAGCCCACATTCACTCAACATACACTGACCCTTAATTTTAAGTTTAAAAAAAAAATGATGGAAAAATTTATTCCAACCACATTTGGCCAGCCTATGTGATAATTGTGATCTTTTCAGTGGTACGATTATGGGATCATAACCACACTGTGAAGTGACCATTCCCAAGTCTTCCACAGAGTCAGGAAGGATGTTGCCTCACAAAATATAATTGCCACTCTCAGACATCGTTTCTTTATTGTGGCCAGATCTGTATATCCCGGCTGCCTGGAACATGACATGGTTTGTCTGTCCCCATGAGCAGTGCTGTTGGTATGCATCAGAAGGGAGGAAAGAAGACAGAAAAGCAAAACAAGCTAAACAGAAACAGTATAAACACTTGACTTTGTTTACTTATTTTTTTCAGTGAAAAGTGAATCTACCAAGAACATTGGCAATGAAAATTGAGCACTTCTTCTGGAGAAGAAGGTGAAAAGTCCCAGACAGTTGCAGAGGACTGACTGTGCATTGACTAGCTGTTGGATGACTGGGATATTGTCAGTGGGTGGTTGAAATTTTTTGTTTGAGAGTAATTAAACAATCTAAAAATTTTTTTGAAAAAGGTGTATTTTCTAGCCTCTTGGATTGATTTGTATAAGGCCCTTATTCCCAGGAATAACCCTTTTTCTGCACTGGACCAGCGTAGTGCTTGTTTTAGGTCCAGGGTTTTAATATGCTTGATTCTATAGGCTGAAAACTTCTTTTGTATGTTAGTTTGATTCAAGACCAAACCCAAAGATCACCTGTGTCAGCTACAGAGTTGGCAGTCTGGTTGGTAGAACTCACTAAACATAAAGGCCTTGTGGCCCACCATGTAGCCACAGGACGACTGACCCATCGTTGCCAATTCTTGTCTTTGGGGTTTATTTGTAACTCACCCTCTTGAGATGACTGAGTGGGTCTTTTTAACTTGGGTAGCATCTAGTACAATGTCACATGTAAAGGATAAATACTATTAACTCTACTTCTTATATTCAGTTCACAAAATCAATGGCTTCTCATTGTTTGAACCGTCAGTGCTNATACAATGTCACATGTAAAGGATAAATACTATTAACTCTCTACTTCTTATATTCAGTTCACAAAATCAATGGCTTCTCATTGTTTGAACCGTCAGTGCTCACAAATTTGACTCTCCTTGTTTGCACTGTGAGCTGTGTCTTATTATGAATTCTGTGCCTTTCATCCTGTTCCCATTCCACTCTCCTCATTACCACACAGGGGTGTTGTGATGAGCAGTTTTATGCTGTTTTGAAACATCCAGCAATAACTAAAGAAAGAAACACTTGGAACTCTTCAAAGTGTTACTGGAATGTATATATGCATTTGTGTATATACATGGCTTAATTTATACCTTATGGCAGCTCTGTATACATTATGATCTCACATACTGAAATTAAAGTTTCCTAGTTTTATTGGAATTTATACAGTTATGAAATTGCAATATGGCTATAAAAGAGTAAAAGATTATTACATCTGTGTTGCATCTGTGTACTTAATGGTTAAGAAAACAATGATAAAATGGGACATTGGTGAATTCATTTTTAGTTTATAATTGGAATAAGTTTTAGACCAAAAGGAAGCCAGAGGCATTAATTAAAGAGGCTTGGGAAAAAATAGAAATATGAACTAAGAATGAGAGGATGAGCATAGGAGAAACTTGTAGAACACAAATATGTGTAACCTGGGGGTCAAAACTGGAGAAGCAAATCCAAAGACAATAATGCCACAAAGACCCTTAGTATAAAAGTAATAGTGGAACTGATTCATAGAAAATGAGGTCTTGCAATTTGAGAAATAGTTACACTTCCTAAAAGAACTTCAGGAATCTTCCTCATACAGTGAAAGGTTTGTGTAGAATTAGGTTTTTCACAGTATTTCTGGGGAGACAACTAAAAGGATTCCTGTTTAATCTAAAAGTGAAATTTATTTTCTTGAAACAGGCAAGAAATCAGATGAATTGAATCAAATGTGTAACAGAATTTTTAGTGGGAAAAGTGGGATAAAGTACACACCAGGAGCATATGATCTGAATATCAGGATGGAGAGCAATTTCCTGATAGTGAAATCTGTTATGACATAGTCTTATTTCCAAGAAAAGTTTTGAGTTCCATGTCTTCTAGAATTTAAATTGAAAACTGGACAACCAAAAGATATATCCTGTGTTTTCCCCGCTGCCGGCGAGGAAAACAAAAGGGGGAAAACATCTGCATGATGCATTGCGTCTTTGCCATCCTTATACTCTAGAATTCGCTTAGATTTTTCAATTATAGACTGTTCTTAGGAAAGAAATTTAGCATAGTTCCCTTAAATATAACTATCAGCTCATTTGATTAATATATATATTTATTCCCATGGGATTTACAACAAACATGTTTGAGTAAATAACTATGACAACTGCTTCGAGGGGGTGAAGTTGCAATAATTCACCGAGAGCCCTAGAAGTCTGTAGTAGTAAGACTTAATTTCTTTTTTTTTGAGGGCCCTCTCCATTTGGATTCTTGACAAATTCGGATGAATAAACAAGCTCCCTGACCCATGTTAAGTTCAACATCCTGCATTTTGTTCATGAATCACATTTTAAAAGGAGGAAAGCTTCACCTGGCCCTTCTTTATTTTTCAAACAATGATTTCAAAGGCAAGGTAGGCCTTTCATAATTGCTAATTATTATATATGGGATTAATAGCCATAAATTACAGTAAACAAAGCTTGCACCTGTTCATATTATAAATAGGAGTTAAAGAGAGTTAGTATAATAGATATTTAAGATTCCAAAGTGTAGTTGAGCCAATTTGTTTCCCTGTAGCAAGTAGTGCAATTCAGCTTTCACGGTGTATAGTGAAATGTCAAACACATAACTCTAATGCCAACGATTTTCTTTTTTACATTTGGTTTAAAATGGTTGACATATACAGTGTGTTATACCTAATTTCATATTAGTCATTAAGTTTTAAAAAATACCTAGTTTGCTTTAATTTATACTACTGGGTTAAAATTTATTTTCAAGTAGATATTTTACACTTTTGATTGTTAACCAATTGTTCTTCGGTTGCAAGTAACAGAAACTCAACTCAGGCTCATATACAGGGAAGTCCAGGCATGACTCAGTCCAAACACCCTAGGAAGCCATCTTTCCATCTCTCATACTTAGCTCCGATCTGTTTTCCTTTGTTAACTTTCTCTTTCAGGCCATCTTTCTTTTTGGGGAGGGAGGCAGTGAAGAGAGAATGGTAGATGGCAGCCATTGATAGTGTCAGCTTATGTTGTCATAACCAAAGCATGGCAGCAAGTTATATAAAATTTGGTAAAGAACTTGGATTTTGGGGCACCTGGGTGGCTCAGTGGGTTAAGCCTCTGCCTTCAGCTCAGGTCATGATCTCAGGGTCCTGGGATCAAGTCCTGCCACGGGCTCTCTGCTCAGCAGGGAGCCTGCTTCACCCCAACCCCCTCTGCCTGCCTCTCTGCCTACTTGTGATCTCTCTCTCTGTGAAATAAATAAAATCTTTAAAAAAAAAAAAAAACTTGGATTTTTCCCATATTCGAACACATTCCATCCCTGAGCTGATCCGGAGAGGAGTTACCCCAGAGGAAGGGGAAATTACCAGAAAAAAGAAGAGGGTAGGGAACAGGAGAGGCAAGACATTACTGAGAATACAAAACTAACAGATGTTCATTGCACCCTCTTTGAGTTTGAGTAGCAAGAATTTTCTGATTGGAAATAAGGAGTAAAATTCAAAACTAACCTGTAAATCCTCATTGGCTTTGACTAGAGATTTCAATTCCTACTTGATGCCATTGCTGATTTGAGTTGCCATTATAGACTTTTAAAAAATATTTTCATTGTGTTTGACATTTTGTTGCTGCTGCTGTCATCACATGCACATAGCACCAGTCCGTTGCCATCACAGTTTGGAAACTTTGTTTCATCAACAGTTGAAAAATTTTGATATTGAAATGAGATTTGTATTGGAGGAAAGTACTTTAAAAACACGAACACTACTGGGGCGCCTAAGTGGCTCAGTCGTTGTGATCCCGGGGTCCTGGGTTTGAGCCCCACATCGGGCTCCCTGCTCAGTAGGGAGCCTGCTTCTCCCCCTCCCTCTGCCTCTCCCCTGCTTGTGTTCTCTCTCTCTGGCAAATGAATAAGTAAAATCTTTCCAAAAAAATGAGCACTGCTTAAATAAAAGTAGGCTCTTAAAAAAATGTGGGGGGATTTGCTATAAAGTGTTTTCTTTCAACTTTGGTCAGTGAAAGCTATCTGAAGTATGTGTGCGTATGTTCTTTAAAATGAGCTATAATGTAAACATTTCCCATACTGGAGTGTGGCCGACTGCACTCATCTTGAACTTCATAACCGAATGCATCCTTTAGCCTTTGATGAGCTACTACACAAATCTATTGCCAGTTTTCTTTCTTGGTGAATAAAGTACGAAAACCCTTACCCTTTTTTTTTTTATTTATTCGACAGAGAGAGACACAGCGAGAGAGGGAACACAAGTAGGGGGAGNTATCCTTTAGCCTTTGATGAGCTACTACACAAATCTATTGCCGGTTTTCTTTCTTGGTGAATAAAGTACGAAAACCCTTACCCTTTTTTTTTTATTTATTCGACAGAGAGAGACACAGCGAGAGAGGGAACACAAGTAGGGGGAGTAGGAGAGGGAGAAGCAGGCTTCTCACAGAGCAGGAAGCCAGATGTGGGGCTTGATCCCAGGACCCTGGGATCATGACCTGAGCCGAAGGCAGACCCTTAACGACTGAGCCGCCCAGGCGCCCCCAAAACCCTTACCCTTTATGATTTGGCCCAACCTCCTAGTTTCACTGCCTCCTCTGTGCCTCTCTCTCCCTTCCCTCCCTTCCTCCCCTTTCTTTTTCACGCTTTGCCTCAGTCATGAAACAACATAAAGGTTATTACATGGGCAATCCAGGTTTTGTCACCTTTCTGTGCCTTTCTTCTCATTCATTGTCTCTCTATGAACATACTACCTATTCTCTGAGACCTGGCTTGAGCGGTAATAGCTATGACCCCTGCATGTAGAAGTCATAGTTATATTCACACTGGTTGTGTCTCCTGATTGTCTGATGCTAATGCCATACTGCTTATTAAATATGTTTACTATCATACCAATAATAAGAGTAAATAGGTAACATGTAGTAATAGCTTATAAAATACCAAGCATTATTCCAAGTACTTTATGTACTTGGATCAACAGTTAAGATTTCTCACGATGGTCTGGTGAAGTAGATGTGATAGTAAAGCCCGGCAGTAAGTGGGGTGCAAGACAAAAAAATTCAGTAAGTGAAACGGGTTTGCATTGTTGTAGGCTGAAAGATAGGACAGGCTGAGCTGGTACAATAAACTGTCCAGGAATTCCTAGCGTCTTAACTGTAGAGTCCCAAGTCCATTCTGTATTTTGGCACCACATGGTAGCAGATGGCCACCTAGGCTGAAGTGTTGATGGGTCAATTCTGAGTCAGTCCTATATCTGACTCGTACTTCTAGGATAACAGAGTGAGTCCAGCAATCTCCTAGGTAGTTGATGCCTGTTTCATTATCCTTATCTGAGGTGAACCCATCCCCTGCCTCCCCACTTCCTGAGACAACCTACTGTTTTTTTCCCCAGCGTCACCTCCCCTCTCCTATTCCTCACCTTCACCAAGAGTTAAGAATTTGAGCCCATCTGCCACTTGTGAACAAGGGCTAGATGGATAATGGAAATGATCATGTCAGCAGCATTACTAATAGGATTTACCTTAAGTCATGAAAAAGCTAAGCCTAGAAGCTAAAGCTTATTCTTAGGTCAAATTGCTAAATGCTAAATGAGGGAGCTTGAATATTTTCTTTCTCTTGATTCCTCTCTGTACCTGGCCTTATCTTTCTTCCTGTCTATATAATCATTGGTGAAATTCTTCTAGTCTTAAAGACCAAATCTGTGGTTGGTGTTTGCATGAGAACAGAAGCACAGTTACTGGCCTAAAGTAAGCCCTCAATAAAGATCGGGCATTAAGATGAGGTGGGAGGAGTAGGAAACCTCTCTGGGTTGAAAGATTTTATAAAAAGTTTTAATTTTTGATCTCTTTCAATCTATAGCAAAAGTCCTGACTGATAGGATAATATTAACAGCTAAAAACCTAGAACTTAGCATGATCTGGGCACCATTGTAAACATAAGTATCAGTCATTGAATCCTCACAATCCTGTGAGGTAGGTACCACTGTGTTTCTTTGAACCTAAAACACCATTAATGATAAGATGTGCCTTTTATGTAACACCAAGAAAGAAAAAATTGCTGCCAGTTAACGACATAATGCTTTTGAAAAACTCAATTTAGACTGTTTATACTTCTAGAGAGAACTCTTCTGGTCATTTTATTTCAACAAATCTAACCCTCCATCAATTTGTAAGACACAACATTTTGTATACCACCAGGAACAAAAAACAGAGCTTCTTTATGTGATACATCCTGACTTGAGATGGTAAAATATGAAATAATAGCACAGAATTAATGTAATAGGGTATTGAGACAAGTTTTTATATCACTCTGTGCTTATATAAAAAGAAAAACTTAAGTGAAATTACTGGGTGGCATTCTGAAAGCTTCCCGGCAATCAGGACAGTGATTTGTGGACCCAAACACTGAAAGGCTGCAGTTGTCCACTTGTGCCACCAGAAACAGCCACCAAGTCCACATAGACACAGGAAGTGACAACTGCATCATGGCTGTGGCCTGGCCAAAAGCTGTTTCACAACTAAAGATTTCAGAGATGTTAAAATGTGGGCTCGGAGACCCTTGAGTACAGTACCATTATCCCCCTTTTGTAGGATATGGGCAGAGAAACTTAGTCACAGGTCAGTCACATGGCGAGTAAAGAGGTGAGCCTGGATTCAGACCAAGGCCAGTTGGGCTTCAGAGGTCACGTTCTTAACTTTTAATCTACATAACCTCCCGAGCGGGCTTGGTCTGGGTCTTCCAGCGACTTTAACATTTTTTTGAAAAGGCCAGTTTCTTTATAATTTGTGAAACTGCTTTGCTTGGAGCTTTTTCTCTTCGATGATGGACAGCAGGCTGGGTTCCTCTTAGTATGTTTCGTTCCTCTTGGGTATTTCATCCATGGTACTCACATATTTTGCCAGTTTGGGCATAAAAACTTCAATCACTTCATTTTGTTTGAAAACAGCTGTTAATGCTAATACCAGTTTCTTTCAGTGGATTCCAGGGTATTAGCCTCAAGTCTGTTTTACTGGCCCCTGTGAATTGTGTACTGCCTATCTGAGCACTGCTCCATGCACTTGCAGCAGACCTCAGGGCACGTGGCTCTCTAGTGCTCCCTGGAGAAGGGGAAGGGGCCCAGGGGAAAGGACATAAGGATACAAAGACAGCTGTTAATGATTGTCACATTGCAGGAGGGACATGTGCTGTGTGTGCTGGTGACTCCAGCTGAGAGCTATTGAGCATTGCCTCTGGACAGGACAGGCTTGGGGGGTCAGGCTGGGGGTAGTTAGGACAACCCCATGGGAGAAAGTACCATTTCGGGACCTGCTGGGAATTGGGAATGGCTTCAGAAGTGGGAAGGACTTTTTTTTCATGGTGGGAGGACACCCATGAAAAGACCAGAGGAGACAAATAAAAGGCCTTGTCAACAGGGAAATGTGAGTTTTCATTCTTAATTCCATAAAATTAAAGCCATTTCTCATGCTCTGAACTATATAACCAAGGAAGAGAAGTACATTAAACCACTTGATTTTTAAAGGGGGGATTTTCTATCTCCCTGGGGTAGGTCATGTGGGGACTATCGAATGGTGATTTTGCTTTTAACTTCAGAAAGACTTCCCTTCTCCCAGGTTTCTGCTAAGCACTCAAAGTTATTTTTACTGTGCGAGGAGACTCACACACCACCTCTTGGTATCTTGATTTCTTTTGGCTCCTTGAACAGTTGATTCTAGTTTAAGTCCACATGGTACAAGTCTGTGGGTACAAAGACAGTCCCAAAAACCCAGTAACTTTTTAGTTTTCCTAGAGCCCTGTGGTCCTACTCTTAACTGCTGCTCTGTGTTCCTAAAGAAAAACAGTAGGATCCAACCTCTGTGTTTTGAAGTTTCGGTGGCTGGTTAACCAGATGCTGGGATGCTGTGCTTGTGGGCCCCCACCAACACAGAAGAGACAGCAGCTTTTTCCATGTTCCTGACAGATTGGAAGGTGTTTTTTCACACTCTCTGCTTCAGATCTCTCCCTGGAAAGGTTGGTCAGTTGTTCAGCCAACGTCTTTGGCCTCTGCAGTTAGTGCAGCTTAGAAGCCTGTAAATCGTTTCTACCACATTTGGACCCTCACAAACAAAACTTCTAAGCATTGGAAATGGAAAACTTGAGGTGCTGAGGAGAGCCAAGTGAGAGCGGGCATCCGGTCTCCCCAGGACTGAATTCATGGGACTCTGTAAGAAGGAACACTGTTTGTGTCTGACCTGTGTGTGGACAGTCAAAGGGACAACATGATCCAGAGGTTCTTTTCTCACTTTCCTAAGTGGCAAGGGGAGTAGTTGTGAGGTTTGGCTTGGTTTTCTTTCTGAGCAATCACATTCTCTTTTTCCTACCAAACTTGGGTGCTCCTTAGGAGTGAGAGGGCAAGCAAGCTATTTCTCAGCATATATCACACGTCGAAAAGTACTTGACTTGAAATTCTGTAATGTAGCCCACCTAGAAGTACTTCATTATCATCTGTAATCTCCTACAGTCCCATTTTGTCTTTCTCCAAAGAGTAGTAAGGAATTAGAAAATTGAGACCAAGTGATGGTACAAGTATAGATTATGTTAAAAAGTATAGTGAAAATCTGTTGTTTGCTTCCCAACATGCATCCCCATTCTTTCTGGTAACCATACCTTGAGTTCCTCTGGGAAACTGCCAGCTCCTCTTTGTTCTCAGCCATCTGGTTTGGATGGGATTAGGCCCAGCCCTAGCTCCTGGGTGAGTTTTCAGCAGCCTAAACAGATCAGAATATCCCACTCCTGTGACCACAAGTTTGATTCCAACTGTGCAGGTGGCCCAAGCTGGTGCAATCCGAGGAAACTACAAAACAGGCAGGGCACAGACTCTCCCTGTGTAAAATGTAAGGCTGTAAAAATGTAAGGCTGAAAGTGGGCTAGCCTGTTTTGCTACTGTAAGGAGAGCCTGCCTGAAGCCAAGCCATCTACCCCTGTGGAGTGTTCAGTTGCACTAGCCAATACATTCCTTTTCTTTTTCCTTATTCGAGTATTTGTAAGTTGGACTTTCTGTCAACTATATCAGAATTTGAAACCAGGAAATGAAGTGTGGCAAGTTATAGGCCCTTGATTATGGACTTGGCTGAATCTAGATTGTGAGGCGAGCCTCTGTCCTGGACTAGAGTGTTCGTAGGAATGACATTGTTCCATAAAAGAAAAATAATCTGAACTTTCCCTTTAAGGACATTTTACGGCAGTGGTACACAGCTCTTCTGTGACATTCCATTTATAGAACTTGGCCATGTGATCACACCTACTCAACAAGGAAATCGAAGAAAGTTTTGATGCCGAGTGGCGATGTGATTGACTGAAAGCTGTGGATCTCCTCTAAGGAAGAGAATTAAATAGGTATTGGAGGACAAGGAACAGTCTTTACTATAGTTGACCATTAGCAGTTCTTGCTTTGTGGTACTGGAGTAGTTGATTTTTCCATTGTCTAATGTATATTGGGACCTTCAGTTCATATGTCTCCCTGGGCTACAAAATTAAGGGACTTGGACAAAAAGTTCAGGCTGTAGGATGGATCGATTGTAAGTTGAAGCCTTTGTAAATCTCACAAGAAAGATTTACTTTGAAGCTAACACCTCTGAAAACCAAGAAAGCATAAAATAGGGCCTTGCTATAAGAAATGTTTTCTGCTTGTGCTGAGTAGTTCCAAGCAGGCTGAGGGCAGTAGTCTGCATCCTTGACTGAATGGAAAAGCCAGATTCCTTCCTACAGTTAAGTTAGTTCAAGCAAAATAAGGGAGAAGGGAAAGATTAGGACCTGGAATAAGTGTGATCTCCCAAGCCTCTTCTAGAATCCTCTTGTTATACCTTTCCAACCTGTCCAAAGGGACATCCATGCCTTTTGAAAAGATGCAACTGGTGTACAGCCCTCTGGCAAAGTAGCTGTTCCTCCCCTCTCTGGGTCATTGCTTTGTATTCCCCCCAGACGGAGGCCAATGTGGAAACAGAAGCCCTTAATTATAACCACTCCAAACCTGTACTCTAAATGAAAAGCTATTGTAATCAACTAGATCTCTACTTTTACTACTAACCCATAGAATTGACAGTGTATTAATCAGGGTTCTCTAAACAGAACCAAAAAGGGTGTATATATGGAAAGAGAAATAGATTTATTATTTTTTTTCTTGTCTTTTTAAAAATATTTTTATTAAATTCAGTTAGCCAACTTGTAGCACATCATTAGTTTCAGGTGTACTCTTCAATAATTTATCAGTTGTATATAACACCCAGTGGTCATCACATAATGTGCCCACATCCTTTATGCCCATCACACAATTACCCCATCACCCCACCCACCTCCCCTCCAGCAACCCTCAGTTTGTTTTCACAGTTAACAGTCTCATGGTTTTTCTCCCTCTCTGATGACTTCCCATTCTGTTTTCCCCTCCCTTCCCTAAGGTCCTCTTCCCTGTTTCTTATGGCCCACATATGAGTGAAATCACATGATAACTGTCTTTCTCTGATTGACTTATTTCACTCAACATAATACCCTCCAGTTCAAAATAGATTTATTATACGGAATTGGCTCATGTGATTATGGAATCTGACAATTCCAGATCTGCATGCAAGGTGAGACAGCAAGCTAGAAACCCAGGAGAGTGATGTTTCAGTTGAAGTCTGAAGGAATGTCCTAGTTCAAAGGTGGTCAAGGAAGAGGAATTCTTACTCAGGAGGGTCAGCCTTTCTGTTCTTTTCAGGCTTTCAGTTAATTGGCTGTGACCCACCTACACTGGGAGAGCAATCTACTTTACTCAGTCTTTTAATTGAAATGTTAATCTCATCCAAAATACCTTCACAGAAACATCTAGAATAATGTTTGCCTAAATATCTGGGCACTATCTGGCCCAGTCAATTTGACCCAAAATTAAACATCACAACCAAAACACACAGATGGGAGCCAACTAAAGTCATGAGGTGGGTGCCTGGGTGGCTCAGTAGGTTAAGCGTTTGCCTTCAGCTCAGGTCATGATCCTGGGGTCCTGGGATCGAGTCCCATGTTGGGCTCCCTGCCCTGCAGGGAGTCTGCTTCTCCCTCTGCGCCTTCCTCTACTCATTCTCTCTCTTGCTCACTCTCTCTCAAATAAATAAAATCTTAAAAAAAAAAAAAAAGAATCATGAGGTGCTTCTCTCTCTGCTCCTTCCCCTACTCATTCTCTCTCTCTCTCTCTTTCTTGCTCACTCTCAAAGAAATAAAACCTTAAAAAAAAAAATCATGAGGGATTTACATCTCAGAGAAATCCTCAGTGCCAAAAATGGTTGCACAACCCCTAAATAAGTCCTCAGAACCCCATCCCCCACCACTCATACACTCTAGTGTTACACCAACCAGCAGTAGCTTCTAAAGCTGTATGGTCCTCTAAAGAGGTTGGACAAGGGAGATCCACTTGGAGAACAAAATGGAGGCAACCCCAGACCTTCACTTCACTGCAAATAGGGAGTCTTTGCCATTTCTTTCCACAAAAATTATAATTTGTGTGAGGACTGATGGCCACTGGATGTTTCACATTCTCCCCTCTGCAATTTGGAATTTTATTGCAGTTCTGTTTTCTCTCTCTTATTATATATAGGGTGTGTTTAAGCTTACTATTTACCCATAGATCATTGAACCATGAAGAGTTACTTGACATGATTTGCACATTGACATAAATATTGGGACTTGGATCTAGCTTTAGTAACTGGATGAGCTTTTATATTACCTCCCTTTGGGAAGGGAATGTGGCCTGGATGTTTGGAAGCTGTGGGATGATAGGTGGCCAGAGTTTGGACTATCCAACATTGCTTAGTCCTTCTATCTAGTACTCTACATTTCCTTTAAGAGCTACTTGTCCTCATTCTCTGCTGTATGGTTTGGCTGGGATTGATACCCCTCTCCCCATTCCACACTCTCAGCCAAAGTAATTGGTTCAGGAATGGGCATGTCAGTCCATTCCAGGGTGGGCCTCTGGATTTTCACTAGGAATGCTAGAACTCCATCTCTCTTCCTCAATGGGCCAACTTACATGGGAATGTGTACCCATATATGGTGCCACAGGGAGAGCCAGCCCAAGAATCATACTGGAAGTGGAGATGAGAGATGATCCTAGTAACATTTTCCTGTCATTCTGCAGTCCTTCTGGCATGCTTTCTTTCTTCTCATTCCAATTGCAGCAGTAACAATTTCCCAAGTGATAGAGAGAATGTGAGGAAGTTCAAATGAGCACCTCCTGTTAGTGGTTTTGTCATCTTTTCCAAACAGCTCTCTTCTGTGGTCACCTCCAACATGTGTGATTCAAGTCTGCAGAACCATAGAATTGTGGCATCGACACCCAAAAGGATCATAGAGATCAGCTAGTCCAGGGCCTCCCAAGGTGCCTCAGGAGGTAAGCAAAGTGATTTTTAGGTGATTCCTGAATATTTTTTTTATTTTCATAAATATTATGATGAATCCTAGTAAAATATAACTAGCACTTTCACATCAAACTGTGATTTCACAGGTTTATGTAATGCTATTACTGAAGGGGAAATTGAAGCTTTGAGAGATTAATGGCTTTTTTAGGGATTGCCCAGATGGTGAATGAAGGGGGAGAGATCTTAAGTGTGGAATCTGATAACTGGGAGGGATCCTGAAGATCATGGAACCGCTTCCGCACCCTCACCCACCACCTCCAATGTCAGAATTCCCTTCACACCCTCTCTCACAAAGGGTCATTCAGCTTCTATTTGATTACCCCCACAGATGGGAAGCTTATTATCTCCATTCGAGGCAGCACATTCCATTTTGGCAGTTCTGAGAGAAAATTTTCCCTTACACTACACCAAAATCAGCCCTTTGCAATTTCTTTCCATTTGTTTCCAGTTCTTCTGTCTGAATCCCCACCTTTGAATGTTCAAGTCAGTTACTCTGCTCCCCTCCACTTCTCCCTCAATACCTACACATGCACGCACACGTGTGCACACACATGCACACACACGCACATACATTTCGTGCAATGTGGTTTTGAATCAGTCTGTTATTTTCTCATTCTTTTTTTATTTAATACTCAAATGTCATTGTTTTTATTAAACCTGTGTCTAGAACATGCCCACTATGTAGGCAGCAAAGGTTAAACCAGAGTTATCCCACCCTTTGTCCTGGACCTCGTGTTTCTCTTCAGGCAGCTTGAGATTGCCACATCCCATGGCTGACCACTGAGTGACATCGTCCATCTTTTTTAACCATCATTCTGTAGTCAACAACCTGACTGGTGGAGCCTCAGTGATTTGTAATTTATTCCTACTCCTTTTCATTCCAGTCTGTTGAGTTTTTTTTGTTTTGTTTTGTTTTGTTTTTGATCTTGATTCTATCAGCAATTTTATTAAATCTGGGAATACTAGGGTGCCTGGGTGGCTTAGTTGGTTAAGCGTCTGCCTTTGGCTCAGGTCATGATCGAGTCCCATGTTGGGCTCCCTGCTCAGTGAGGAGTCTGCTTCTTCCTCTCCCTTTGCCCCTCACGCTTGCTCGTGCTCTCTCTCTCGTTTGCTTTCTGCTCCTTCCCCCACTCATTCCCTCTCTCTCTTGCTCACTCTCAAATAAATATTTAAAATAAATAAATGAGTAAACAAACAAATAGATAAATCTGGGAATACTAGAGCATGAGGGCTTCCCTTGAAACAAAAGTAGTTTCAGGAGACACAAAAATGTAGTGAATGAATAAAATGATAAACTTATAGAACCTAGGACCCGAGGGGCACCTGGGTGGCTAAGTCCTTTAGCGTCTGCCTTGGCTCTGGTCATGATCCCGGGGTCCTGGGTTCCAGCCCTCTGTCAGGCTCCCTGCTCTGTGGGAGGCTGCTTCTCCCTCTCCCACTCCCCCTGCTTGTGTTTCTGCTCTCGCTATCTTTCAAATAAATAAAATCTCAAAAAAAAAACACCCCAAAAAAACCAACCTAGTATCCAAGAGATTTATGTAGACTGAAAACTCTAATGGGTTTAACATAGATTAATGAGTGATAAAAAGGTATTTAGAACATTACTTGACTTTCTTAATACAGTGTCTTAGTCTTGCCCACCTAATGTCCCTGCTGGTCACTATCGGAGGCAGAACATTGAGTTACACTAGTCAAAGGTCTCAACATGGAGTTTCTTACTAGTTTCTCCCTGCTACAGAAATAAAACTATCTTTGTCCCTGGAGCCTATCTAGTATACAGATTAAAGGAACTGGTTTGAGAGTTAAATAAAACTGAGTTCAAACCATGAGTCTATGATTTACTAGTTGTGTAGCCTCTCAAAAGCTGTACAGCCTCTTTGAACCTCAGTTAACCAAGGAAACAATATGGTACCCATTTCAGGCTTGTAAGAATTATACAAGATACATATGTAGCATCTGGCACATGACAAACATTCAGTATACTGTGGCTATGATTGTTTCTAAATCTATTGATACACAAAGTAATAAGAAAAATTGAAAATAAAAATTAGCCCATGAAGAATGGAACCATCCATCATGACCTTATATACTTTGCTTCGGTCAGTGTCTGTCCTGAGGTTGTCAATCAGGATACTCTGTTAATATGGTGAAGAAGATTCCTAACCCTCTTAGGCTCCCATGTTGGAAGGAGTGGAGCTTTGAGAGCTTCACAGAGCAGCTTGGATGAAGGAGCCAGCAGAAACCAGCTAGAGGTGTTTCCTTCACCAGTGGGGTAAACACAGTGCTCTCTGGAAGGCACAGGAGTGTCTCCTCCATGAGGCCATTCACCCTGAGTGTCACCTCTAGAGGCATTAAAGCCCTCCTAGACTTGCCATCCTAGTGGCTTTGAGGGACTAAAGGACTTAGGAGTGCAGAGACAGAAAAGAAGCAAGAGATGGGTTGTTTCTCTCCCAGTGTATTTTTTTTTTCAACCTGGGATTTGCCATTCTACCTGAATGCAGTTTTGAATCTAAGAAGTTGCTGGATGCATGTGTCTGGGCAGGCACAGGCTTCTAAGGGCTGTGCTTTCAGACACTGGCAGGCTTACCAGACTTGGGCAAGGGTAGCCTCATCTGATCTGAGGATTATTGTCAGGCAGGAGGGTTTTAAAAATTTAAATCCCAGTTTTTTCACATGGAGGAAAACACCTGGCTTCCTACCCTGTGAAATAGATGGCTTCAGTTGGCTTCCTTGTTGTTTTGGGTTTTGGTTTTTTTTGTTTTTTTTTTCCGAGAGTTTTTAGATGTAGTGGGTTTTCTCCTTCATCAACAAAAGAGCAGTCAGTGCCTAGCTATCCATCTACTGGCCCCACTCTCAAGACTTGCAAAGGCTCCCAGATTTATCCCTTCTGGTGACCCCATGATTTACACCAACTCCCCCACCCGCTGCCATTCCTTGAGCATTCAGTGCTGCCTTCTTGAGACGGGAGTAGGAACAGACTTTGGAGATTTTATGGTATTTAATTAGTCATTTATCTATGGACAGCCAAAGCTGGGGTGTGTATAAGTGTGTGCGCATGCGTGCGGGCGCATTATGCCCTTTGCCACGTTGGTAGTTGTGTGTCTTTTCCATTTGCTCAAGGTCACATTCAGAGTTCTTCCTCCTGGACAGGAGGTTGCACATTCGTCACTTAATCTTCCTCTCATTTCCTTCTGTTAGGCTCACATAGCCCTTCCTGAGGTATTACCGTTTTTCCATTTCTTCTTTGCTCCCTCCTTTCTTTTAATAACTCTGGGAGACAGGGAGGCACCTTGTAAAGTTAATTTCCTCTGAAGCGTTCAAAGCGAAGACATCTCTTAGTCCAGACACCACCACCCCTCTCCACCCCTCAGTGACGACGCATTCCCCTCCTCAAAGCCTTAGTCACCCTGGGTTGTGCCCGCTGCCCAGGACTCTCCATGCCCAGGCTTCGTCTCAGGAACACAGTGAATTGCTCTGTCTAGTGACTCTGGTCTGGGTGTGGGGACCCCAGTTGGGAAGAATCTCCCCATTTATTTGCTCTGTTCCCTCCTCCCCTTTCACACTTCCTCACTGCGCTCCCCCTTCCCCTTCACTGCTTTCTGCTTCTCTCTGGTACTTTCAGGACTCAGGGCCTGGCTGCCTGCCTGTCCCGGGGATGGCATTTCCTCTTCAAAGGTCTGTGGCCTCCGCCACCCAGCTGTACCAGGCACACAAGTCTTTGGAATTGCTGTGGCTTTTGCCGCCCGCCTGCCTACTTGGAAGGCAAGGGCCGTTTTTTAAACACCCCTTTGGTTTCTTGGGGTGAAGCTTTCCTCAATCCCGTTTTATTTATGTGAACATGATCTGTGGCTTTTGAATGTTTGCTTTTGAATGTTTGTGTTAATGGACTAAACTGAAAGCGTTTCCTCTTACCGGAGAGAGGGCCGGCACACAGCTGGGGGCCAGGCCGCTCAACTCAGGCGAAACTGTCCCAAGAGGAACAAGTTGCCAGCCAAGGAGGTCTGGAGGCTCCAAGAGGAATTCACTGAGGCCTTCATGGGCAGCCGAGGTCAGAGCGGGGCTCATGGACTAGGCCACAGGCTCAAGCGATTCCTTAGATTAACAGGGAAGGCTAAACTGGAGACACCTATATTTTTGCTGAAACGTTTTTTAAATTGTGCATGTATTTACCAAAACTTTGTGTGGTTTTCAACAGCTTAGGTGTCTGATCTTTCGCCCATATTCCCAGCCTTCTGGGTCTCTCCTGGCAATATTGAAAACTCCAGCTTGATCCCTGAATCATCTATAGGTAAACTGTCATTTGAAAGTGTAGCACAATCCTAGCCCAGCCTGCTTATGTGCTTTTGTGTATTTCTTTTCTTTTCTTCTCTCTTTCTGGTACCTCAGATAGTAACAGAAACAAAGACCCAAAGGATCCAGTGAATGCACAGTTTTTCCATATCCAGTGACTGGATAACCTAGCACTGAAGTGAGGGAGAGAGGCAGGAGAAGGGCAACTGGGACCACACTGTATGTAGGGAATGCCACCCTCAAATCTGCTGTGAGGACCAAAGAATAGAGTAGAAGACGGGGGCTCAGTCAGGGCTGGGTTCTTCTCAAGAGTCGACTCCACCATCCCACCACCACCAATCCAAGCCTGTATAGCCTGGGGTCCAGTGGCCCTAGAAATCTGTTAAGTCCTTGAACCAAAGGTAGGAGACCTACCCGGACAATTTGTGTGAGAATATGGGCATGATGAGGAACACCTCTTTCTCCAAACAAGATGGAACAGAGCAGAACTAGTTGAGAGTCTTTCTACAAGCCAAAGCAAATGGTGGATCTACCAGGACTGTTGCCTGATTTATTAATCTCCTCAAATGAAGGAGCTGGCTGTTGTTACAATCTATAGAATAAACTGTGACAGAGAAGACTTGACGCGGGGTTCCACAGGATACAGAAGTTACAGTTCTTGAGACAGGATACTCCAGGGTCTCTTATTTAAATGATGAGTTCAATGTTGGTGACCCTCTCTGTTCAATTTACACCTTCTCCTTGGGCATCGTCTTCTAACTCCTTGGCTTCATGCCCACTGATAACTCCATATTCTAAATCTCTCTACTGAACTTGACACCAGATACCTAAGTTGAGATGAGACTCACACATGTACTGAGTGTGACCCATAGATAATTTATCCTTTTCTCCACCTGCCTCTAACCAGCTTCTCCTGGGCTACCCATTGTCGCCACCAGTCATCCAGTTGTTCATACCAGAAACAGAGTTGTCTTTGTCTCTTACCTCTAACACTTTAATCACCTAATCCTGTTCCTTCTACCTCCTAAATATCTCTTTATTCTGTGCATATCTCTGTATCTCTTTGGCCACCAAAATAGTCTAGACTACCATCTTTTCCTGTCTAGCTACCTCACTGGTCCTCTGTCCGGTGTCTTGGCTTCTGTTCTTGACCCTTTGAGTCCATTCTGTCTACATTTATAATGGTGTACCTAAAGTATAATCTGATCGTGTTTCCTGCCTGCCCAAAACCTTTGAGTAACTTTCTGTTGCTTTTCAGATAAAGTCCAAAGTCCAGATTCCAACCTTACTTACTCTTTCTAGCCTCGTCTGTTACCAGGACAGAGACCATGTCTTTCCATTTCATTGCTGCTCTCTCAGCACCTACAACAATGTCTAGCAGAAGGCTGTTCTCTGTAGTCACTGCATGGATGAATAAATGAATAAACAGAATACCTATGCATTTAAGGATAACCAAGGAGAAGGGAGAATGAGTGAAGACCAATATCAAAACCTCTCAGGTGATGCCTGGGTGGCTCAGTCGGTTAAGTGTCTGCCTTTGGCTCAGGTCATGATCCCAGGGTCCTGGGAGTGAGTTCTGCATCAGGCTCCTTGCTCAGTAGGGAGCCTGCTTCTTCTCTGCCTGGTGCTCGCCCTGCTTGTCCTCGCTTTCTCTCTCTCTCTCTCTCTCTTCCTCTGACAAATAAATAAATAAAATCTTTTAAAAAAGAAAAAAAGAAAACCTCTCAGGATTATTGTTCTTATTCTAAGACGTAAATATTTTAATCCCAAGGCTGGGAAAGTGGAAAGGTCTTGAACAACCACTGCACAAAACCTAATGAATTGGGATAGTCTCCATTTTTCTGCCCCATGGGGGGACGTGAGGAGCATGCTGTCTGTCAGATTATCTGTATGACTATGGGGACTGGGCAGGTTTACAAGATGAAGAGAAGAAATGGTGATTGTAAAGTTGAGTGTAGGGGATAGTTTTGTTTGTTTTTTAGCTAATGAACATCGATTTCACTTCTTAACAGTACTTCAGTTTCCTTTCGAAGAAGGATCTCTTTCCTGTTGGATTCAGCCTATTAGGTCTGTAATTAAGAGCCTGACCTCCCTTGAGGCCCACGTTAAGCCAATGAAATGCTTTCTCCCTAGAATTAGACTCTTAGGGGCACCTGGGTGCCTCAGTTGGTTAAGCATCTGACTCTTGATGTCTGCTCAGGTCATGATCTTAGGGTCATAAGACTGAGCCCCATGTCAGGCTCCATGCTGAGTGTGGAGCCCTGCTTGAGATTCTCTCTCTCTAAAAAAAAAAAAAAAAAAAGGAAAAAGGGAATTAGCTCTTGGCCTTGGGCACAGAGATCAAGAAACTTAAAACATTTGCTGTGTGGAGGTGACCTTCCAGCCATACCATGCCTTCTGTGAGACCACCATGCTGTTCCTGGGGCCTAGTTATCCATTAATTAACTCAATAGTGGGCTCCCGGTAGTTGTCTGATAAGTTTCTTTTTTCATAATTTGGTCAGAGTTGTTTCTGTTACATATAACTGTTAGTGTAATAATGGTGGTACAAGGGAACATTATCAGAATACAGTTCTGACATCTTTTAATGTTTTGGACCAAAGCCATTAAATGAATCCAAGAATAAACACCAGGTACAATTTGACCTTAGGAGTTTAATTACAACTGACTTTCCTAAAACGGAAATTGTAACATTCACATGTGGATCTTCATAGGGATCAGTAGCTCAAAATATTTATGTTATATTAATGTTTTAATGGTCATCTGTATCAAAAAGAAATAAACCAAAACCCCACCTTCCACTTTGTCTTTCATTGTGGCCATAGTAGAAGGAAGGACTAAAAATGATGGTCAGCCTTACTACTGGCCAGACAAAGACAAATTAAAATAAGTACCATGCTGTTGTCAATCAGTTCTGCCAACATTTAAAAACTGGCACTCTCCATTGTTGATGAGAAAGTGAACAAAGGGTACTCTTTCATAGTTGGTAGAAGTACAAATTGGTCAATCTTCCTGGAAGGCACTTTGGCAGGGCCTATCAAAATTTAACCCATGAATACCCTTGATCCAGCAGTTCTCCTTAGAAAGAAAAACAGCAAAAGTATACAAGTATAGGAATGTTCACTGTGACATTAATTTGTACTATCAAAATATTAGAAACAACTTAAATATTCCTTAATAGGCTGAATATATTATGCTGTAGTTTTACTAACTCATGATACACTCAGGAGCCATTATAAAAAATGTGGTTGATGTGTATGTAATAGAGGTAGAATCCATACCATAATATTTTAATGAGTGCAAAAAAAAGTCACAAGAAAAGGTGAATAAAAAATTCTTTAAAAAAACACAAAGCTATACATGAACTTTATGTGTCTGGGGGTACAAAGAAAAGATTGAGAAGTATCCATACTGAACAGTTATTGCTGGTTACTCTTGATTAATGGGGAGAAGCAATGGAATGGGAGGTAAAAAAGGGAAGTTTGATTTTCTATTTTATATCTTTAGTATTGAATTTTTATTGCCTTGTGTTACTTTTATAATTTAAAAAAATTGAATAACTTCAGCAATTTTAAAAAGAACAAAAAATGAATAAAAACTACTAAAATGCAAAAGAAATATTCAGCAACCAAGCAACGTAACCTTTCCAGAGGTTTTGATCCGCTTGTCTAGACGAGAGTGTGGTCAAGCCCAGTAGGTGGAAGCTGAGGGACCAGCTATACCCAGGACACAGCCAAGTTTCTGTAAGAGAACCACCCAGGCAGGCCAGAGAAGCTCATCCTGGAAGCATTACCCTGGGCTGGGTGGAAATCACCCCCTACAGGAATTAGAATTGCGCATTTGATTGTTTTTATTGGCTCTGACCCTTCTTACCTTGAATACCTCCTTCTTTTGTTCACGAATGTTTAATTTGTCATCTTGTTTATGGTTGAAGGAAGATTCCTGTCTATCTAATGAACTTAATGATTCTGACGTGAGTGTCTAACAGACAGTAATTAGAACCTCTTTGGCTCATGGGGATGGCATAATACCACCAGGTGCCTGCTTTTCATGCTGCCTTGTTTGGGCAGAAAGTTTATTTATTTGTATCCTACTTTATTCCAAAACACTACTTTATTTCAAATACACTGTTTTTGTTTTTAAATCAGAAAATGGTAAATGAAAGAAAAATAAGGGTATAAAACCAAGATGAAGCCAACAGTGAAGTTGCCACCCAGGCTACATGCTCACCTAAAGTTCTATGTACTAATTTGGTTCTAGGTTTCCTAGTGGCCAAGGTAAAGTGGACATGATCAGGTAGAGAATTAAAGTAATAGTCTTGGTTTTCCTGAACAATGAAAAAAGACATATTTCTCAGTGAGGATGGATATATACATATACACATACACATATATTGGGGGGCAGGTTGCTGAGAAGGAAAGTATTCTACTGTAGTCTCATGGCCTTGAGAGTGAATCCTGACTAATGTCAGTCACCTGATGGTCCTTTTCCAAGGCTGCAGTAGTTTCCTTCTTTCAAATGAACCTTGAGTCCCTTTGACACCTTGTATTGTTGTCCCTTCTCTCCAGAGGAAGGCTCGTCCCTTCTCTCAAAACCATAAGCATGGGGAAGAATGCTACTTTGTTCAAATTATTCTTGATTATTTTGGAACTTCCTAAAGCTCCTGTCATGTGGTTCCAAGTTTAACCATAGCCACTTTGGACATGGTTTTGTTTCCACAGTGATGTGTGTCAGCAACCACAGAGTGAGCTTCTTGTATTTTTATATCAATATGATACCCTTTGTTTATTTGTTCCTCAGAGGTTTCACTTTCGCTTATGTAATGGGCTATGGCATTTTACAGTCATTACCTCATGCTGGGATCTCCTTTTTCTTTGTACCTCCTGATGCGTCATATTCTTGACTCTACTCCCTTGGATCTCTTAGATACAATGCTCTGAGCCGGTGGGTGGGAGTGGGTAGGAGCCAGATTGTATGATGACTTCTCCACCCTTCCTCACACAAGAGCCGCTTAGGTTTGTCACCATGCCGATTCTGTACTCAGTCTTTTGGCATCTTTCCGAATGCATGCTGGCTTAAAACTACGGCCACTACCAAAAGCAATGGGCTTAGATGGAGCTGAAAGACTCCCAGGCTTCACCTCTGGGTTGGGCACAGGACAAGCAGCGTCTCCTGAACTCTGGAGCTACATGGACTATTCCCACAGGGTCTGGAGCTGGAAGTGGTCAGTTTCCTATGTGTACCCCTATCGAACCCTACACTCTAAGAAGATCTTAAAGGAAGCCTACATTTCAGAATAGGACTGTTCCTTCACTTGGGGCTATTTTCCTGAGCTCCTCCATATTCTTCTATACAGCTGTCTACTTAGATGTGTGATAAGCTTCTCAAGCTTAACATGCCCAAAACAGAACTCCTGTTTCATGTTCCTACCTCACCCCCATCCGAGTGTTACTCTTCTCTTCTCCATCTTGGAAAATGGCACCACCCTTCACCTAGCTGCTCAGTCCAAAAATAGGAATCATGCTCGATTCCTCCTTTTCTTTCCTTCACCTTTTACATAAAAAAACAGCTAAATCCAAACATTTTTCTCCATGACCACAGCCATCCTCCTGGTCTAAGTTTCTGTCATCTTATGCCTGGACCACTGAAATCACCAATGAGGCTCCTTGCTTCCATTCTTGCTCCCACTACAATCCATTCCCACACCACACAGTGTCCAAGGTGACAGAGTACACTGCTTCCTACACTTAAAACCTTTCAATGACTTCCTGCTGCTCTCAGGAAAAAAAAAAAATACCATTTCTCCTGCCCACCTCTCAGATCACATATCACTCTCCATGTCACTCATGGAACTCCAGACACTTCTTTCTTCTTCCTTGAAAATGCCACATTATTTCTCAATCAGTGTCCTTGCACTTGCTACATACTTTGCTTAGGAGGTGTTCTTTCACTTGACTTCCTATCATTAAGGTCTCACTTCTTCGATGAAATCCTCATCCAAATATATCTACTAAATAACCCTTGACTTCCTTCATATTACTTCTTATAATCAAAAAGGATCTTGAGTGTTAGTTTGTTCACTTCCTTATTATTTGCCTTCTTCATCCAGAACACAAGGTCAATAAAGACAGGGATTTTGCCTATTTTGTTCACAACTGTGTCTCTGATGAATTTTTTAAGTAAATAGGTGTATGAAGTAATGGACAAGCAAATGCTATAGCACATGTGTCAGTTCAACTTAACAAACATTTATTGGGCATCTACTATGTACCAGGCACTTACCAGATGCTTTAGATTCAAAGATTAAATAAGCCTACTTCTTTCCCTTAATTCTGGAAATATTTTAGCCCTTTCCTCTAAATACTGCCTTTCTCACATTTCTGGTTTTTTTCTTCCTGACCTCTTTAACATCTTGTTTCCCATTTCTTTGCCTTCCCCTTTTTTGCTGTATCCTGAGTAATGTCTTCAGATTTATCTTCCAGTTCTCTAATTCTCTCTTTATCTGTATCTATTCTACTTGCACCCACTTCCTGTTCTAATTTTAATAATTATACTTTTTGGGCGCCTGGGTGGCTCAGTGGGTTAAAGCCGCTGCCTTCGGCTCAGGTCATGATCCCAGGGTCCTGGGATCGAGGCCCACATCGGGCTCTCTGCTCGGCGGGGAGCCTGCTTCCTCCTCTCTCCTCTCTCTCTGCCTGCCTCTCTGCCTACTTGTAATTCTCTCTCTGTGTCANTCTAATTTTAATAATTATACTTTTTGTTTTCAGAAGTAGTATTTGGCTTTTTTCTCATTTAACATCTTATGAGTCCAGGCTAAGAGAGACAAAGTTTCTCATTTCTCTTCATTGCAGATAGGTAGGCTTTTTTTCCAGTCTGTTCTTCCCTTTGGTGTGTATCCTTTCGTGAGTCTCACTTTTATNTGAATAAATAAAATCTTTAAAAATAATAATAATAATAATTATACTTTTTGTTTTCAGAAGTAGTATTTGGCTTTTTTCTCATTTAACATCTTATGAGTCCAGGCTAAGAGAGACAAAGTTTCTCATTTCTCTTCATTGCAGATAGGCAGGCTTTTTTTCCAGTCTGTTCTTCCCTTTGGTGTGTATCCTTTCGTGAGTCTCACTTTTATGCAGAATTCTCTATTCCAACTCTCCATCTTTTGAGGGCACTAAACCTTGTCTCATGGCTACCATAATGCCCCTAAAACCGAGCCTCAAAGTCACAGGGATAGACAGACTTTCCACAGCAGCAGAGCCCTAGTGGCAGTTTACCATTCTGAATCCCAGTCTGTGTGTGTACACACACGTGTGTGATGAGGATTTCCCTAATTTGCATGAGAATTTGACTATGCGTTTAAAAGTATATTTGTTATATTTTATCTAGGATATCCAGATGTTCTGTCTTATATATAGCTGGAAACACGATACTCTGCCTTCTGTGAACATGTGATATAGTTTGGGAGACATTAACATCCATTCATCCAACCATCAACATTTTTATTGGTTTTTCTATATCAGACACTAATAACCAGGTCCACATAAAAATATGGTGAGAGGCATGCCCACAGTGATGTGAGGATGTCGGGGTAAAAGAGACCAATTCTAACGGGGGATCTGGGAAGGCTTTGCAGATAAAAAGGTGTTGGAACTGGATAATAAATATAATACCTAACTTTTCTCTCATGCTTCCTCTGGACCAAGCACTGTGGCAAGTATTAACATGTATGGTCACACTCTCCTTACAAGAAAGCATAAAATAGGTACTCTTCTTAGCATCTCAGTTTTGCAACAGAAGCAAAGAGAATTTGAGTAATGTTCCCAGTCATACAGAAACCAATTGGGCAGGGGTGCCTGGGTGGCTCAGTTGTTATGCGTCTGCCTTCGGCTCAGGTCATGATCCCAGAGTCCTGGGATCAAGCCCCACATTGGGCTCCCTGCTCAATTAGAAGACTGCTTCTCTCTCTCCCACTCCCCCTTCTTGCGTTCCCTCTCTCACTATCTCTCTCTGTCAAATAAATAATAAAATAAAATCTTAAGAAAAAAAAAGAAAATGAAAAAGGAAAGCAATTGGCAGTGCCTGGATATGAATTCAAGCAGTTTGAGTCCCAATCCAGGACTTTTAGCTACTATGCTATATTATGCTTGAACAGACAGGGATTGGGGGAGGGCATTCCGTCCGGGAAGAAAATAATGCCTATATCCTAGACGACTGTGAGGGTTATTTGAGATACTGTAAGGAAAACCCCATGACTAGCACTCCATAAATGCCTACTTTGTTTGCTCTTTGCCTTTGTACCATCAACTTGTAATAAATTCCTTTAGGGAGGGAGCCATACTATATCCATGAAGATAGCTTCAATAGCTTCCCTCCCACAGAACCTGCTATTTACTAATGGCTAATCCCTTGGCTGATTTGTCGATGGAACTAAATGCTACTTTGATAGTAGCTTTAGCACTTAGAATTGTATTACAGTATAGTTCTCAAAGCACTTTTGTATCTGTCAGCTCAGTTTATCAGCACATCAGTTCCTGGAGGTCGGGCACATAGCTGGCGTTAGTGACAAATGTGAGTTTTACGGAGGTAGGAGTGGCATAGTCTTGGGAGAAAGGTAAGTATGAACTCTCTGCAACTGGACGAAAATGCCCAAAAAGACCGACTGTGGGGCTCCAGATAGCCTCGGGAAAGAAGTGGTGGCAGGAGGCCAGGCTTCGAGTCCTGAATGGTCTCTCTAGTTCCAGTATTGTCGTCAGCCATCTGTGAGAGCCATCTCTTTGAGTCTTAGCTGCCTCCTGATTCAGCCACTGCTAAAGGCGTCAAGTGGGCTTCCCTTCACGTGATGCCTATCATACTTTGTGGTCGGTGTTCCTCTTTAGACTGAGCTCTGTGACAGCAGAGACTCCTTATTCACTGGTTGTAACTCCAGCATCTAGAACATATGTGACACAGAAGGTGATCAAATATCAAGTAAACAAATGATGAGTGAATTATTTGGATAAAAAGGAAAGAAGAGAGGAGAAACAAGGCGTCGTAGATTCCAATCTAAGGGATGGGGAGAGGAAGCAAGCAGGAACTAGGAGAAAGTTGAGCCAGAGAGGTGGGCCTGCCAGAGTGTGACACTCAATGAGCCAAGTGTGGTCATGTCTGATTACGAAGCACTTTAAGAGTCAGAGGGCTTCCCCCGTGACTTTAATCACAGACCGTTCCTCTCCATTTGTTTGGCCCCACCTTATTTTAAAGGTAGCACACACATAAAATGTAGCACTGGCCTTGCACAAAGGGCCACAAATTCTGGAGAGCTGAGAAAGCTGGATTAGTGGCACATGTATCAGTGAGATTTTACACAGGTGTAAAATTGCAGAGCACTTTGTGAACATGGCCCAAATCAGCTTTCATCTGCAAAATAAGCCTCCACTCCTTTGGGATCCCCTTTCTCTCCTTCTTCAAAGTCCTAGGTCAAAGTTCAGCCTCTTGTATGGCTTGAACACCCACATGCATTTCTGGGTTCACCTCTGGGGACAGCTTGCCCTTCCTCTTCACCGTGGTATTTCCCTTTCCTTCTGCTTTGCTCCGGGTCTACTTCAGCAGACCTTCCACAGACCAAAGAAACCACAGGCTGCCAGGAAACAGCCCTTTCTTTTGTCTGGAGCATTACGATACAGGGTTAGATTTGCTCCAAGGAATAGCATGATTAGATCAGCAAATCAACCCAGTGGTTATAGAAACAAGATGTGCCATTACACAGGGATGCTGTGGTTCTTTCCACTTGGTTGAATGACCTACATTAAAACTTTCAGATCCTGGTTGCAGGTAGAGTCTTTGGGATCAGCAAGATGGGGGTCTGAATGCACACCCCAGGAGAGAACCAGCTACCAGCTGTAGCTCATCTCACATCTGAAGTGTCTCCTCACCCAACTATGAAAATGACCTAATTGTGTACAGACAACAGCAATTGTACAGAGAAAATAATACAGTAATGCAAATATTCGAACGAAATTGGAAAAGCAAAGCAAGAAAGAGCCAGAAAACATTAGATCATTCAAATTGCAACCTGGCCAAGACAGCATCTGGGCGTGCATGCTCTGTCCAGCTTTTGTTCACATACCATCCCTAATGCTTCTTTGCATTTATAGAATCACGGCTCGGTATTTGCACAAAACCCTTTGTGTGACTCTATTCTAAGGAACAAGGTTCTCACAGTGTCCCTTCAGAAGGGTCAGAGAATTCCCCAGTGGAATGCTTTAATAGGCCTCCTGTTCAGAAAGGGCCTTTCTCTCGCTGAAGGGAGGGGTGGGGGAATGATGTACCTTTGGCCAACATATATGTTTTAATTGTGTGGCCAGGGCAGGCCGTGCTCATTTTCCTTCCTCACTGGGTCATTTCCACCTTGGTTCTGAAAACAAAAAACAATTGATTAAAAAAAGAGCCGAGCCTTCCCGACTGAAACCTTGGATCCCCTCTTTGGATTTGGACAAGGAGCAGGGATGTTCCCATTCTCCAATATCCTAAAGCTGGTTCAAGTTCCCCTGAGAGTCTGAGGAATAATGTGCTCTCTCAGTGCAGTTTTATTTGCGTGTGTCCGATGAGTGGTCCCCATCCCCTTCTATGGGGAAGTCACAGGCCCTGGAGTCTGCAGCCCCGGGCAGAACCCCGCTCTGCCCACTACAGGATCTCAGACAGGACAGATACCTCCGAAAGCCTTGGATCTCTCATGGCTTAAAGCAGAGTAATCATGCTGCCTCCTGGATTTGTGAGGATGAAATCTTATAAAGAGCTCCTCAGAACACCTGGCCACCTACAAAGTATTCCAGAAGTGGCAGGATTTCTTGTTATCACCACTTTGCTGTCCCTCAACCTCCTACCCGCCAGCTCAGTAGATCTTCAGGTAGCTCAGCACAAGTCCAGTGAGGAAGCAGCCAAGGAACATACTCTTCAGGTTCTAGCACCTGGCCATAACAAGTTTCTCCTCTGGTTCACGAACGTGCAACGCGGAGAATGGCGTTTACCCGGTGAATTCCTTCCCCCTTCGACTAGTGAGTGCTGGACCTTCCTATAGGAACTGAAGCCAATCACCGCACTGCCCCAGCTGACTAGTCGTTTGAGATGTCTTCATTTTCTGAGGCATCTGCATGTGTCAGGACAGAGGAAGCCCTTAAAAAGCGTGGGCTCCAGGGAGGAGAGAGAAGCAGAGGGGAAAGAGGGACCTCAAACCAACCCGCCTTTACCTACCTGCATCGCGGCAGCCAATGCCTCCAAACCCAGCCGGTCCCCTGGAGGCGCACCCGGGAGACCGAGTCACCGCACAGGTCGCACGGGGGCACAGAGAGGTTCCCCAGCACCCTAGCAGCCAGGGGCCAGGCGAAGTAGAGTAAAAGAAAAAAAAAGTCCTGGATTCAAGTCCCGCCACTCTTCCTTTCCAGCCGTGTCCACGGGCCGGTGGCTGTCTTCCGGGAGGATGGAGGCCTTCGTTGGTAAAATGTGGCTAATCCCGCCGCGGGAGGCCGGTGCGGAGGCTGGAACGGGCCGCGGCGGGATTAGCCTGGGCGTGCGGAGGGAGCGCGCGGGATGGCAGGGCCGGGCGGACCCCGCGGCCCCGGGTCCCGCGCGGCAGCGGGCGGGCCGGGCCGGGCCAGCAGATCCACT